>VZTF01000980.1:1473351-1526825 GCA_013397755.1 Cnemophilus loriae | reverse complement strand
GTGGGGTTGATTTCAACTGGTACTGGAACTGGTTTAAAAATTGAAAACAGTTGCTTTGGTTTCCCCCTCTCACCTTATTTGAAGTTTCTAGATCATGTTTTGCCCATTTTTGGGCTGAGTAAAAACCTGAAATCTGAAGTGTGCCCTGGCCCTACACCACCTTGTTGGCTTGAAAACAAGGCAGGATCCAGCCCAGCCTCTGTCATTCAGATCAAAATACCCTTTTCAACATAAAAAGGATTTTATTGGTAGGACAAAGGTCAAGTCATTGAATTGCAGTGCAAAGTTTCTTTTAAGGGACACCGGAATGACTGAAAATTCAAATAATATTTAGCTTCAGTAAAACCTTAGGAGTTTCTCTCTGCCATAGGCATGACATAAAGGTTAGACTGAGCCCCTGGGGGTGAGTAATATCAGGAATGATCAAGGGCGAGAAGGCTGGACAGGGTGCTGAGTTTTGTTTTGCTTCAGGCTTATGACAGCTCTATTGCACTGGAGATTTGGCATCTTTTTTTTTTTTTCAGCTGGCATAATGAAATAATCCATCCCCTCTGGATGCATATGTGTGGGTTGTAGGAACAGGGGAAACATACTGAAAATCCATGTGGGATCACAGAGCGTGCTCCAAAGCACTTGGCTGGTGACCTGCAGCCTGTGCAGCAGCCCTGTGTGCTGTAGCTGTTGACAAGTCTTGTTGAGACCAAGGTTGGAGAAGGCAGCAGCTGACAGCGGTTGTTGAGAATAAGGGAAGGAGGGCATGGCAACAGCAAGGATGATAGCTGACACAGCAATAGAAGTATGGACCAGAATGCAGGTGAGGGGAAGGAATTTGGACAAGAACACAAGATGTGTTTGAGTTTGAAAGGTTTCTTCTTGTGAAAGCAAGTGCCTGGTGCTACTTTCTCTAAATATACTCTCAGGTGTTTATACTGTTACCCAACTGCTTATGAAGCAGTTCACCAGTCCTGATCAGAGGCTACCTGCATATTCATTTTCTGGAGAGAAATTAATCTTATTTATGTGGAGAAAGTGATTAGCACCTTTGCTAAGCATATTGCTATCCAGAAACCAGACAATTCCAACATCTGAAAAACAGTAACATGAATGGTTCCAGTCATCTGGCATTTTCAGTGGTATCAATCAAGCAACATTCTTAAGAAATCAAGAAAACACCTTTATCCAAGCAACTTTCTTCTGTTTCTATTTTGGTTCAGATTTTCCTCTGATTCAACTCCAGAATAACCACCTTATGGCAGTTGTTAGCAAGGCTGGAAGAGTTAAACCAGGGTGAATATGGCCCTTTTGTTTGTGCTATCTGTACTTTTTGTACTCTAAAGCCCAGGGTGACATTTGATATTGTACTTAGTCAAAGCCTTTCAAATGGTGCTCTCTGTATCAGATTAACGATGCTCTGAGTTACACAGGCAGCAAATCAACCAAATCAATACACATACAATAGTTCNTTTTTTTTTTTGTTTCGAAAGAATGAAGGACTTGCTGTGACAACAACACCGGAAAGATAGAAATATGTGGGCAGATGGCAGTACGGCCTCGTTTGGACAAGTGAACAGCCTGAACTAGTGTCATCTCACCTGGTATGTGACCTGAGAGAATTTGGCTCTGAGTTCTTTCCTCCATTTTGCATGCCCTTTGTTCATTGTCTTTCAGCCGTGGCTGATGTTTGAAATACATATGCTACTGCTGTTTGCAGAGCTCTAGCACCAGAGGAAAGCAACCTGAGCTTTAGGGACACTTCAAAAGCAAAAGGACATAACATCTCTCTTGGGACAGCTGTTTAGTCTGGTCTCTTTATAAAGTTTTGCCGCTGAGAACATGGAAGTTGCCTAATTTTGAGCAGCCATTACCTTACTTTTATTTTGAGGGGACACTCAGCTCAGCTGGGATCTCTGCGCTTCCATGAGGGCAGCCAGCTCTCTCAATATCTAAGTGAAAACTGATGTGTGAAATATTATTTTTTAAAAATCTAGATCCTATAAAAAGAAGAGATAAACTGCCCCTTTTTTGCAAATGTTTGGGTCAGAACAAGAAAAAGGACTCAGCCTGAGGTATTTGCCTGTACGAGATCAGACTACAAGCCTTCCAGAGAAATTCCAATGAGATTGTTGTTACACATGCTAAAATGGCTTTTCTGTTCCTTTCCTTATTTTTTTTTGTTAGGTTACCTTGTTTTGTCATGCAGGAAGATTAAAAGACACACAAACACCATGAAAGAAAATTAGGAAAAGATGCAAGTACAAAAAACGTGGCAAAAGACTGCCAGGTGAGTGACCTTGGGGAGACTGAGCTGGCTTCTGGCTGGGTCTGAGATTCCAGAATTAAATTCAGCAAGTTACATGCACTGGCCACTTAGGAAAGGCAGATGTAATACAAGTGGAATTTTATTTCTGTACTTCTTATTCCTGTGTAACTGGAAGACAGCTAATAGCAGGAATGCTGTTGCCTCAGATCTGTACTAGAAAAGATGATTGCTTAAGGCAGAGCGTATGTGAGGAAAGATGTTGGCTTCCTATTTGGTAGTACTTTCCCCAGTTTGTTACAAAGCATGACAAATAGAACAACACTTCCATGATGTTTATATGTGTTATAAAACATCCTAGCCATAGAATCAAGACCAAGTGCCAAGATAGTTAATTAATTCCACTTGCCTGAATTACCCATAAGGTTTAAGTTATGTATGGCAATTACCTCCTTTAAATTATTAAGCATGCAGAGAGTGGTTATTGCCTGCTGTCTTTCTGCCTGCACCGTGGCAGGGACAGTGAACCTTGCTGTGTGTGCTCTTGTGGTGACACAGGAGTGCCACACACCCTCCTGCTGCTTGTGGAACCGTGAAGAGCTGCACCGGCGGCCCCATGGTGCCGGGCTGGGCTGTGCTGCTGCATGCAGCTGCCAGCAACTTGCTTCCCGAGGAGTTCCTGTTCCAGGAGGTGAGGTAGGAAAGGGTAAGGCAGCAGTGTATCATCACCGTGGCTGTAATGTGAGGGAGGAGAAAAAACACTGAGAGTTGAAGTGACAAGTCCAAGGTTGCCCTGAGGAGCTAGAGTTACTGTAAGGAACCAAATTCCCCATGTAACCTATGTCTCCAGCCCAGGACCTACCCACAGAGCTCTGTGTTAAATTGCACAAACCTTAGAGATTTCTTTTACAGTTTAGTTTCGTCATACTGCTAAAACAATGCCAGTCCCTGGCCATGCTTGCTCCATGTAACTTCAAGGACTCTGGTAACTTGAGCAAACAAGGAAAACCACAACCAGTGGGCAGAAACATGCTGCTCCTTGCTTGGACTTCTAGTCTTGTTTTTTCTGCTGAAGGTGCCTGGTTGCTTTTTAATTATCTTAATCTGTTTCACTTTCACTGGACCTGTTTTACAATAATGAACCTAAACTTGAACCTAACAGTCTGAGGCTGCTGTGTGATTCTGAAGAGTGATATAGTACCTCCCCATCTGCTTGCAGGACACATTACAGGGCCTCTGCACAGAAGCTGGTGAAGTTAAGTGGTTCTGGAGCCTTTGGTGTTTTATAGCAACAAATTACCAGATGTCCTGCAGTGGGTCCCATGGCCCTGACAGACCTCCCTAAGCCATATGTGAGGCTGCACTGCATAGAACCAATGTACTCGAGTCTGCCTTGGGCTGCATGGTTTGCTTCAGTGGTTCTTTCCTGGGCTTGCTGGCGTGCTATGAAATACAGCCCTCTGTCAGTTTAAAGGATAAATATGATGTATTTGATCCATATTTAAAAGCTAGACCACCATCCATCCCAGCAATCCATAGTGAGAAGGCAAAACCAGAGGACAGCGTACTAGCAGATGGTGAATTTCAGCTCCTTCCAAGAGAGCTGCGCAGGGAGAAAGGGATGTTCTCCAGATCACACCTTTCCCTGTGTGTCTGGGGACCCACAGCAAAGGGAGGTGATAGTAATGCTGCTCAAGGCTTGTAAAGCTGGGGTCCCTGAACAGGGACACTGCTATAAAAATGCCTACTCTTAGCTTACTAAGAAAAGAAAATAGTTAATGGTGAAAAATTAGAGTGTTTTTATGGTTGTATTTGAAACCTGAGGGGAGGCTGTAATAGGCTAAATAGACTACTTAGAGAAAAGCCCTCATGATTTCCTCTTTTTCGTGTGTGTTTTAATTTACTGTGTGTAGCTGCCATTATGCATAACCCAAAACTTACAACTCTGTTACAACAGGAGAAAAGAACACTTTATTGTCTGCTGCTGGCAGATCACCCAAAGTCCCCTCCCAACTTAACAAGCGTTAAGCTTCAGTAAGACACAAGACACTTCAGAAAAAACATCGCCACAAGGCTAATGATGACAACAGCTGCCAGCAAACTTTCCATTGCAAGCAAGTAAAGACTTGAAACAAATTTTAGCTCAAGTTTTGTTTTAGTAGCATCAGTGACATGTCTGTACCGGCAACGGCTCAAATTGCATTCCTTAACACTAGGACTGAAGACCTATCTCCTGGAGTCATTACATTGCAATGGCTTGGTAGTCATGAGTAGACTGAAGTCTTTAACGACCTTTTTCTTCTTTTTAGAAGAGGTATTTATGCCCTGAAAGGCCAGTGAGACAAGTCACTGGAGTCTCACACAAATGAGAATTTTTGCGTGACAAAGAACGTTAAGGTGCCTTTCACGTCTGGAATAGGGCATGAGAAAGAGGTTGTGGGTCTCCGCAAAGCTGAAGAGTCAAGAAATTTGTAATTTTGTTTACTTTTCTGATACTCTTCTTAACGAGTTATTTAAAGCCCAGTCTACATCAGTGACCATACTTACATGAATAAGACCTTTGTACAGCATGGGTAGGTGAGGTGTGACCTCCCTTCATTTTTCCAGTCTACAATGCAGTGAAAATTTTACTTGAACACCTCTCTCTCTCCCAGCTGGGTGAAGTTGCTCTGTGCAAAGTTGTTCTATACAGAAAGTCTTGAAGATAATTAGATTAAAACAACACAAATCCCCTGATAACAGTAAAATATCTGAACAATATAAATACAAGATGGTAGAACACAGGTAGTGAGAACAAACTCGTAGGAAGAGAAGTTCACACTGTTTTTGATGCACTCTCTCTTCTCACAACAGATGTTGCCATTTTGCTCAGCAGCTTCAAGAGCTGAAAATATATAATGACCAAGGCAGGCTAAAAAGCCCTTCTGACAGCCTGATTGTCTTTTCTGTCCTGTGAAAGAATCTCAGCATGGGAACTGTCTTGCAGAGGTGGAGGTGGCCATTGGGTTAAAATAGAACTTACTTAACAAATTGCGTTTGCTCTAAGAAGAATCAGGAAATTTTGGGCCACACAGGCTGCATCTCCCTTACCCATATGGGTAGAGCACAAGCCAGAAAGCTACGTGAAACAAAATGCACTTTCTCACTTGTGTGTCTGCCTTTTTAGAAGGCACCTACACTGCCTTGTCTGCCTTGTGTAATTTTGCTGCATGTTAACATGTTTGAGTCTGGACTAAAGAATAGTCTGACTCCAAATCTCTATTTGAAGCTCCTGTGTTTTGGGTGTTAATATTGAAATTATTTGGACATGGAACAAATTTGAGCTTAAACATGTGCTGGGACACAAGCTTGAAATGAAGTCTGAAAGTAACCATTGTGGTGCCCACACCTGAGTAGACTATAGTCCAAAGTCCTCTTACTGGAGCCACACAGGGGCACAATGATGTGACCTTCTGCTTTTGTTTATTTGAGGTGCAGGTACACCAAGTAAAGCATGCACTTAACAAAAGTACAGACCTTCTAAGCTTCTTCTATAAAAATGTTTTATTTTTGTGGTCTAACATGAACGGAGTAGTACAAAATAGGCAAAAGGAGTGCGTTGTTAAGGAGTTACACAGACTAAAGTAGAAAAAAAAAGCTAATTATAGAAAGTAAAGAGGAATATTGGATTTGAGAGTTTATGGTGAGTATTTTGTATGGAAAACCTGATATTAAAGTGGCAAAGAATCCTCATTTGTATTTTGGGGATGTAGCCCTGGTTACTTATATACAAAATGCTTGCCTGTCTTGATTATTTAGGGTATGTTTCTCAAATAAATTTCTTTTAGAACAGAACAAGACCAAATTGCTATGTTCTTACTTCAAAGCAAAACTCCCACATTTAGCCTAAATGAAACTAACTTGGCTTGATTTATCTTTTAGTTATTTTCTACGGAACATGTTGTGTTATTAATTTAGGCAGAAGGCAGAACACCCATTGTTTTCACTAGAGAGTCCTGCTTAAAGCATGGATCCACATTACACTATCCTAATGATGAACTTGGAATAAGTAATCAGATCTGAAGGAGGAGACAATCTGATTTTGGAAATGTATTACTTTTTATGCAAGTTGACTTTAAAAAAGGAACAAAGAGACTAAGTTCAGTTTGAATCATGCCACGCAGAATTCATTTTTCCAAATGAAACTCTCTTCTCTGAGAAGGGAACTTCATTTGGGGGAAAAAAAAAGAAAGAAAAAAGGAAAAAAATCCTGAATTGCATCCTCCCACAAGGACATTTAATTTAATAAGACAGCCACCTCAGGATTGCTCCACTGTTGCTTAGGCGCCTCAGGGGCAGGATTCTTCCTTATGAGGGGGAGGACCTTGGCCAGGCATGAGGGAGACGCTAAGGCTGGGTGTTAGGGAGTGGATTTGTCCCTGAGGGCAACATTCCCCTCTCCAAACAGCTGTATGAATTTCTAATGCAAATTCTGTCTTCATTATGTCTGTGAGAGGATTCATTTTTAGGTAGGTCAACCATTTCACACTCCCTTCTGAATTCCCCTGGCTAACCTGCTTGGTCTGGCAGCTTGAAGAAGAGCCCACTGTATGCCCTGGTGTTTACCTGCCACCCCCCCTCCATCCTTGCCCCCAGGTGATGGGATGTTGGATAATAACAGGGTAAATGAATTGTTGGCAAGTTATACAAAGGTAATCTGAGTTTTGGCTTTAGAGTGCCAGTGTTGGTAATCCTAGGAAGAACAAGATAGCCCTTCTGCCTTTCAAGGTGGAGTCAGTGGAGTCCCCTGCCCTCCCTGTCTGTAGACAGGGTCTGGAGTGGTTTAGTCAGCTGCTACCCTGGCATCAGTCACCCACCAGCTCCTACAGCCAGAGCTATTTCTCCTTGTCATACTATGTGGCAGTTTCTTCTTACAGCATCAATTTACAAGGTAGTAGCAAAAGACAAAATCCACTGTATGCTCCTAAAGAGGTGAAAAGGAATTTTCTCTGTTAGCCTCAACATGAGCAAGACTGAGAAGAAGCCTCCCCCTGCCCTCCCAGCTTTTACAATAGCGCAAGAGTCTTTCAAAATATGAAACAGATTTCTGCTTTTGGGAAGCTCAGTGTGTACCTGTTGCACACTGCCTTCAACACAGTAATGTATGTTGCCCAGGAAATGGCAAAGCAGAATCTAGAGTTTTACATACACAAATAATACACACCTCTATCCAGAAGGAATATTCTAGGGATATAAAATAAGTTGTTATTTGTTGCTAAAGCATTTCAGGCCAAACAAGTAAAGAATGGAGACAGGAATGACAGGATTTGCAACAAACGTTGATGGAAGAAAATCCTTACTGGGTGGTTGGCTTTCATGTGCAGCATCTTGACTGATAATCAGATATGTTCTAGGCTTTGGGTATTATTGTGAAGGACTAGTCCTTTGTTATTGTTTCAGTTTGGTGTTTCTTTTTGGGAGGAGGCAGGGTGGACAGGAGTTAGAAGAATATATGGATGTGTGATTTTGTTTGTTTGATCTTTGTGCTCTTGCCTTCCATGGCAGTCACTCTGATTTGTCTTAGCTGTTTGATTGAGTTTTCAAGAGGAAGCCTAAAGGAGAAGAAGCCAAGGAGCTGTGAAAGAAAGGGCATTGAAACGCTCTTAGACCCAGAAGCAAGACTGCATCTGGCTGCACATTCATGCCTTTAAGCCAAACTTTCTCTGACTAAATGTTTTTGGCTAAAAATCAGAATCGATAAGTGCATTACATATTGAACTCCTTTCCAAAAGTATAACAAGGAAGAAGGGGAAATATTAATCCATTCAGCAAAACTCGATGGTGCTGTATTTTATTATCTAGTTATGTATATTTACTGTAAAGCATGAAAAGTGGAGTTGTTGGTCTCATAACCAGACTTTTCAAGAAAAAGCCGACAATAACGCCAGATGGCGCTTAAAGCCCAAAATAACACTAAAATTGCCTTAACCGCAGGGCTTCCAGTGCCCCCTAGTGCCACCACCCACCCTCCTGCTTCGGGCAAGTGACATCTCGGGCAAGGGGAGCTCCCAGAATGCCTGATTTCTGAAGTAGCAGATTATGCTCTCTGTGTTCATCATGTGCAACAAATGTGATGGTTTGTGATGGGGAATGTGTCTGGAGGACATATTACCACCTTCCAATATTCTGACTCTCTTCTTGCACTCCTCCCAAAGCATCCCACCCTCATGGACAGTGTACTGGTTTAGGTACACTTTTCACTGTTCTCGTGGTATTTTTTACAGCATTGAAATTTGCTATCAAAAATCAGTGATGCAATCAAAACCCAAAAGGTATTAGTAAATAAAGGCAGCCTGTGAGGAAATAAATATGCCTTCTTCAGTATCCCTTTCAGAGTGATAGTTGGCACACTTACATGCCTCCAACAGAGGTTTTACAAACATTAACGAGTTGTTATTATTATTATTATTATTATTATAGCTATTGCCGTCATACTTTGTTTTCTTCCTGTTATCCCATAGCTCACTAAGTGAAGCAAACAGAAGAGAATGACTGTAGACACTCATTTTCAAGGATTCATTTGGAGCAACAAGTTTTCAGTTCCTTCTGCTTTGCTGCTGAGTTTGCGCATGCGTGCTGGCAATCTCTGTTGTTCATCACAGGGGAAAAATTTTAAAGCAAATGAACATCAAAGAAGTAGTGAGAGGAGAAGGATTGGCAGTTTCCACATTAGACTATCCTACGTAAAAAAAAAAAAGAAAAAAAAGAAAAAAAAAGTTGTTTTATCTCTGAATGGATGGGACTTACTCATCCCTCCACAGCTGCCTGTTTTACACAGTCCTCCAGCCTGCCTGAGCATGCATGTTTTCTGAGTGGAAAATGTCCTGTCCTGTTATATCAGCTGCTTTTCTCCTGGGGGAAAAAGGAAAAAAAAAAAACAAACCAAAAACAACCACCAAAAAAAGAGCTAGCAACAATATTCTTTTTTTTGCAGAGCTATGGTTTTCTGAGCAATGATCTTCTACATTTAGTGGCTTTACTGCACACTGGACACTTTCATTTCTAAATGAATGAAAATCTTCCTAGTAGTCGAAATGGGTTAATTGCAATTATTTAATACAGCAAATGCTTACAGGCATTGCCTATTAAGTTATTACTTTGCATAGCAACCTGTTGGCCTTATGATGTTGTTTCCCGATTCGTGCCAGTTCTCTATTCCTCCCATGGGTCACAATCGTTTATCCACAAGCAATAGGCAAATAAGGGCGTTGTTCTGGTTTTGGGCATCATTCCACCCTTCATCAAAGTGTTTGTGGTCTGCTTTGTCTGTAAAGGACACCTGAGCCACCTAGAGGGCTGAGGATAAGCAGCCTTCCCTGGGATAGTCAGTGAAGGAGTGAGAAAGAGGCTGCCAAGGGCTCGCTGGTTCTGCCTGGGAGACACTCAAGGGAAACATAGAGAATTCACGGTTGTGTCACGAGTCAGACAAGTAAAGTCTTGCTCTGGGCTTTGAGCGTGTAACAACATAAGGGAGAAAATTATTAATTAACTCATCTGGAGAAAGTGAGGGAAATAACAGTCTTTCTTGCCAACTTCCATTTTTTTTTAAAAACAGGAATGTTTTATTTGCTATATAACTAATATGCATTTTTGGCTGTCAGTGTCATAAATAAGTACTGCATGCAAATCTCAAGCCCCAGTTTAGGAGAAGACAGTGACAAACACTGCACTTCTGCCAGCTTCAGTGGAATGAATTCTCAAAATTAAATGCATGCTAGACATTTGGGAAGTTAAGCATTTCTGTACTGTGAGATCCCTGCATAAGTATTTTGCTGAGTCGAAGCCTGGGACATATGTGGACCCAGACTTGCTTGTAAAGTAAGGACACCCAGTAGAGTAGAAGCATGACTGAGAATGTATTCCCTCGAAGACACTTGGAATGGATATTTGCGCCTGCAGTAAAGACTGTCTGATGCTTCGCAGTGAGAAAATGGGCGCAGAGTAAGTGGGAACAGATGTGGGGGTGGAGAGAGAAGCCAGGGAGAACAAGAACAGCAGAGTTTTCCAAAAAGAAAAGACATTTTTCTTCTGTGATTGAACTGTGCTTTCCCAACTTTCATCTTTCATTTGCTGTCTAACAAATAGCTTTGAAATATACTCATTAATGTTCTGTCTCATCTCCCTCCCGTGGCTGGGCATAGACAATAGTCTTCTAGTGTGTCACCAAATGCTCAAGCAGATTAGGACAATCATAGGCTGTGCTGTGGATCTAAGCTTTTGGGACCTGTTGACTACTCATGAAGCTTTCCAGTCTTTACTCTGTCCCTCATTTTTTTTCCCTTTAATGGAATTGCACGTAAAACCTACATTATTCAGCTTTCAAGTCAAGCACTACAAAGTAACAAAATATCAGAAATCAGTTGTTTCTGTTACATTGTCTCTTCCATGTTCATGACATTTACATGTTTTTCCCCACAGAGTCCTTAATTGCAGAGGATGGGCTATATTCTCGGAAAAAAATATCAAGCTTCTGTCAGTCTTATCTCTGGGAAAATGAAGAGGATGGACCCAAAGTTACAGTCTGGGCCAATGAAAAATTTCAGTTTGTTATATTAGTTCTGTTAAAATCCAGCTACAATAGAAATTTTCTGGAAAAAGAGATCTTCTGGAAGAAAAGCAATTAAATGCTTACTATTTTTCAACCTCAATCTCTTTTTGAAACCTATAAAACAATGTGGTTTTGTGTGTGCTTTTTGAACCAGGCAGGTGGTGGATTCCCAAGTGGATTGTGTGTTTCCTGAACTGCTGTTTGGTTTGGCTGGTAATTAAAATCTTGGGTAAATTACATGGAAAATCTGTGCTGGCTGATTCCTCTCATGGTTTAGGTAGTCCAGGTGGATCAAGAGATGGCTTCCAGTCAGATGAGAGCCATCAAAGACTAAGGAGGTTGTAATTGGTGCTTGCTGCTTCTTTGCAGACAGCATATGAAAAGCACAGTCCTTCAGGTGCTCATTTCCAACAATTGGTTTCAAAACCTCAACAAAAAGTATATGAAGGGTTTAAATTTTATCCATGAGTTTTCTGGGCCACTGAGGCCAAGTAGGTTTAAGTAGATGGTATTTAGAATATCCCATTTGGTCCTCTCTATTGAAGGTACCAGATGTAGTTGCCTCAGAAAGGATCAAACGCCACAACAGATGTGTTTTAGAGGTTCCTGAATGGAGACCCAAGTGCCACCTGAGATTCATCGGAGAGAGGACTTGCATGCCTAAGTGTATATTCCTGTGTATGCTTCTCATACTTGGGAACAGAGTCCAACTTTGGGACCCTGGGTCTCAAACTTGTGGCAGACTTGCCTTAACTCATCAGATTCCTTCTTCTCAAAGAAAGCTGGATGGAAAAGTGTTGTCAACAGAGTTGAGCTGATGGCTAAAGCTTTTTATATCTGGTGGGTTACTTCTGCATCCCTGTGTAAGCTAATTCTGACTTGAGGATTCATATAAAGGACTTTCAAATATATCCCTAGATCCCAGCCGGATGCCATGAGTGAACAGTCCCAGAAGAAATTATCTCCCTAGGAAAAAACAAGGAGAGGGATGCAAAGAATAATTGGTTTCACTGGCTGAGGTAAACCATAGTTGCAATATGCATGACTCCTGGTGCTTTTTCTGGGGGAACATAGCCAAAATCTGTTAGACACAGACAAGAGTGGAAATTCTTGTGACAAAGAGATATTCTTACAAGTTTGCTAGTCCTTCCCTGTTGTAAAATTTGTCTCACCAGATGAAATACATCTTTAAATTCATCAGACGACTTTAGCTTTAAAAGCATACTCTAAATTTTTTTTAAGTAGGTAAATAAGACCCTGGTGTTGCTGTCACTTGTCATGGAAGGTCTTTGAGGCTTCATCCACACTTAACAGTAAATTGATACTCACCCTCTGGGTGATCTGGCACAGAGGAGAGCAGGAGGGGCAGTGCCACTGCTGCCCTGCAATAGCAGAGGAGCTGCTAGCAAGGTTTGGCTGTACAGCCTTTACCTCTGCTGTAGAGATGTTTTATTAAAGCACTTTCAGAATTGAATACAGCCTTTCATCCTTCTGCATGCTCTTCTCAATAAAGGATGTAACTACATTTGAGGCAAAAGCTGAGCAAGGAGATTGTTTTTTCCAAGTCAAAAATGCCAAAGTGATGATTTGAATACAGAAATAAGGAAAGGCTGAAGCAGAAGATATGTCCTCCTTTATCCTTTTTGCAATTGCTCTAGAAACCTTGTTCTCCACTTAAAGAGAGTTTACTTTAAGCACAAAAGAGCTCCTGAAGAGTGTAGAATTAAGATTTACTTATTTGAGCCCTGATTTTTGATGGCATTAAAGCACATCAGAATATCTTCTAAAAAATGCTTTCTTAACCTCATTACCAGAATTACCTGTACTGAGTAGCAGTTTCACAGATCTTTTACTCTCCTCTCTTGGTGTACTTCTGCTGGATTCCTTTTCCCCACTATTACTACGGTTTTTCTTACAAAAAGAACATACACCTTGTTTATATAAAACTGGCATATGAGGAAAAACTTGGTATTTAGAGAGGGAAAACTTGATCTGAGACAAAAGCAAGTGCGCCCAAAATACTCTGACTTTCAATCTGCTTCGTAAAGAAATGCATATTATTGTCATGCTGCCCGGGTGCCTATCTTTCAGGCCCCTGTAACTTTTGAGTCTCACAGAATCACAGAGTTGTCAAGGTTGGAAGAGATCCTCAAGTTCATCTAGTCCCATCATCAAGGTGGTACCACTATAATCAACCCTAAACCATATCCCCGAGGGCCACATCCAGATGCCTCTTGAACACTTCTGGAGCTGGTGACTCTGACACCTCCCTGGACAGCATATTCCAATGCCTAACCACTACTGCAGAGAAAATTTTTTTCTAATATCTAATCTGAACCTCTCCTGATGCAATCCTTGAATTTGCTGACTAATTTCTGTTTATTTGATATAGGAAAGTTGACATTAATTTCTTCTGTGTTTAGAGAAAATTAGTAGCCGAGCAGAGTTGAGAGGCCTGACTTATTTTTCTGCTGAGGGAAAGACTTCATTATGAGCCAAACATTATTACTGGACGTCAAAAAAATCTCAATGGGAGGGAAAAGGAGCCAACAGGTGCCTCAACCTCAGGAAAAGTTTCAATCAGAGTTTGCATCTTTTTAGGCACAAGATAATTCAACCACAAGACACAAAGCCACAGGAAACTGGACTTCATTTTCTGTAGCTAGTTGTTTTCTTTAATCAGAATATTTGGGGTTTTCCCCTCTCTTCACTTGCAAAGTATTATTACTGTGCTATGATCCTGGGCTTTGAACTTACAGCATTTTTATTTTTTAACTGCAGCTCTTTTTCTATTAGTTTGTAATTTTGTCAACCCACGACATTCATGAATGTAAAAGTTAATTGTGAAAGTGTGGATAGTAAGTCTGAGTATTCAAAATGTATTTGTGACATCTGCCTGCTGATCAACTGTAGAGTTTTACTACTTGTAAAAACATAGTAAGTAAAAGTACTTTTCCAAGGGCTGATTTAATTTTCCAAACAGTAATGTGTGTGCAATCTATTTAGAGTAGATGCTATGGTTATGGCTACATCAAGATTTTGCTATAGCTCTTGGCTTACATTTCCTTGAGGAATAAAAATGTACTTTTGAGTTAAACTGTCTATATTTGAGGATTAATTTACTTTTGGGGCATTTTTACTGTTTATTAAATTATTTATTTGGTTTTATAGCATTTATTTAGTGAGATCTGTTTTCACTGTTGGCTTACATATGGGAGGAAAAGCAGTAACAAGCAAGATTAAATATTGTTTATATGTATTTCTTCATTTCAGTGTCTGTTATTTCCTAGAAGAGGCAAGAAGGGCGAGGGTAAGACTTCTTTTTTTAAGCTATTAGTTGTGTGAACTACTTACTTTATTCACTCTTTTTTCTGTTCTGAATTCTGTGCAGCCTGTAGGTTGGTGCACGGCATGCTTCTTTGTATGGTAAATCCAATGTTAGTCCAGTTCAAATCACCATCCAGTTCAGTACCACCATTTAATACTTAAATAGCAAGTCCTTAATTATCCCCCAAGGAAGAAATGTAGTTAAATTAAGCTGTCCCCAGCCTGAAGAGTTATTGTAAAATAATGAATATTCCATAATAAGGAAATGGCAGAGGGGAGAAGACAAATCTTTGAAGCCTCATGATATTTTGGAATTAGCATCTGTATCAAGACCTAATTAATGTTTCCTCTCTGAATTAATTTTCCATCTAATTGGCCAAGCTCTGATTGGGAACTGGAAATGTCATCCAGAAATATTTCCTCTTACACGACTAGTCTAAACAGAGTGATTGTAGTCTTTCATTATATTCCCAGTTCATTCCCAGAACATTATATTACGTTCTGTGTTTTTATCCTTCAAGGATTTTCAGTCATAGTCACTGTATTTGTGGCTATGTAATTGCTTCATCTGGGCAAATTTTCAGTCCAAATTAAGTTGTAAACTGGACTTTATTTTGGGTCAACATAACTCAGATGAAATAAATGGTGCCCTGTGCCCAGTGTCAGTGCTGTGTGTCCATGTGAAGGATCCGGACTGGTAGTTAAGCTCCTTACCCACCATGCAGACAGAGCTATGGTTCAAATCCCAGCTTTGGCGAACCTTAAACCAGGGACAACCTTGTTTAACATATCACTGAATCTGATTGATATGTTAATATCATCCAAGTTCAAAGCAACACGTCCTGGCAAGATAAATGCTATTTTTTTCTTGTAATTTACCATTTCCTTCTTCCGTAAATCCAGCAGACAAAATAACAATGGAGAAGGGGAAGGGGGCTGGGTCGGACCAATCCTTTTAAAAACTAAGAATGCTTTGGCAAAGCCTCTCTAACCTGTTACTGTAAACATCAGCAGTCCTGTCACTGTCTCAGCCCGTATAAATATGTTCATGGCGCCCCACCTAAATCAGTGAAATATGTACATAGTTCAGACATGCAAGTTAAATCCCAGGCAGCAACAATAAGGAGTAGGAACCCGAGGTCTTTTCCCAGGTTTTATCTTTTACAGGCATCAGTGCTGAGAGCGTAGTAATGCAGTTACTAAATCCTTCTCAGCCCGAATCCTGCTTCCTCTGTTTGTGTGGCACTTCCTCCAAGTGTTGTGGCTGGGGCAGCAGAGCTGGGCCGAACACAATAGTCCTGGGCTGAGATTGTTGTCACCTGTCCTTTTTTGTCTCTTGATTTTCAACCTACTATACCTAAGTATGAATAGGAAAGCCCATGGATGACTGCTGGGGTTTTTTTTTTGTTTTTTCAAATAAAGAGATGAATTGTATTTACTTGATCTTAAAAAGCGAAGTCCTGCTCTGTGCAGTCAGGGCAGTGCTCTTGCCAGTGCTTTTTCTTCCATTGAAAACAAACTTCTCCAAAGTTTGTGTTGCCTGAGACACGACCCCTGTACTTAGTGCTGCTTGAGAAACGCCATAGTCATTTATTGCTTATTGTATCAGTGGCTATTTTATAACTGTGGGAGAGAAGTGTTTAAAATTAAGTCCTCTGTGACTTCAAAGGCTCTGCTGACGTGGTTAAGGGTTAGCATGCATTTAAAATCTCCTCCTGAACCACACTGGCGACATGAGGGATGAGAACTGGGATGAGAAACTAGGCTGGAGCCCAGTCCTCATAGACTGCTCGAGAGGATTGAAAAACAGCTCTTACTCAGACAGAAGATATTTTGTACTGGGAGATTTCCAGCTGATTAGGCGACAGGAAAAGTTTAGTCAACACTTTGTCAGAGCACCCACTTATGTTTGGTTGTAAGGTGTTACAAATAATTCTACAGTGCTGCTCAAGTCTCTTGCTGTCCAGATTTCACCTGGATTTTTTGAATTAGGGAGAGAGCATTAGGCGATTGGGATGATGGACTAACAGGTGTGAATAAGTTGTAAAGTGGTGTGAGGTGCCAAAGTGGTACTTTGGACAGTGTTAAGGCCTGGACTTAACCACACAGCAGTATGTCCTCTGGTATCACTTGTGGCCGTTCCGCAGGTACATGAAGTGGCACAGCCACTGCCAGGCAGGGCTGCTCTGTTCTGCTCCAGATGAGGCTCTCTCGACCCCAGCCAGGAACAAACCCATCATGATAAACTGTATTAATTGGTGTGGGAGGTCCCAAGGGTGTGGGACCACTCTGCTAACATCTATGCTTGGGAAGGAGCATGGGTGTCCCACAGTTTTGGCTGCCCGGGCTCCCCTGGGCACCAAGAGCCCAGCCATGCCTCAGCTCTCACGCTGGCTCAGGCCAAGCCCCTGCGTGGGGGATCTTTGTTAGAAGGAAAGTGGTAGAGGAGGCCCTACATCACTCAGGGCATCTCATCTTATCTTGAGCTGGCTCCAGGGAAACTGTGGAAAGGCTGCCCTTTGCACTTGGTACAGCGGTGCTGCTAAAGCACTGCTGACAGCTGAGCTGGTGGCATCTCCTGAGCTTTTATGGGGCCTTATTCCAACAGCAGAAATGGGTAGGGGGTTTGGATTGACCAGCTCTGTCCCGGGTTGACCCCAGGGTAGGCACCCAGACTACTGACCTGTGCCTCATCCACTTGCTCAGGAGAAGGAGGTTCATTGCAGGAGGACTGACTGGCAGCGCTGGTGAGTGATCAGTCTTATTAATGCTTAGATTTTTGTTTGTGTTCCTTACAGTGGGAGTGGGGCACAGTTCCTTCTGGGACAGAAACACTGGCAATTTATGCTGCTTGGGGAAAATGTAAATAATTACAAATTTCCATCCTACTCTCCAAGAAAGACAGCATCATTTTATACATTTGTTTTGGTGCATTATAATTATAATCACTATTTTGGAACGTTATTGGAAAATTTATTGTTCTTTCTAAAATGTTAGGTCACTTTAATGACTGAAAAGTTAATAAGGGTATTTTTGTTCTTATTATTCATTTATTATCCAATTACTTCACAAAATTGGTTCTGAAAATGTAAAGTATCTTTTTATGGCATAACAAATGCTACAATTAAGTTTTAAAGAGAAGACTGTTTTTAAATTCCTATGGAGAATATTAAAACTGAATTTAAAATATTAAAAATGGAATCTGAAGATGAATAACAACATTAGAAAGGAATGAAAACAAGTTAATAAAATTATTGATAGTACATGAGCAGGGAAACATTAACCCTTTCACCATTGCAGTTGAAAACATTTATTATCCCCACCTTCACAAGGATCTGACTTGGCCCCCTTTGTCTGCCTTGCTTCTTGCTCAGAGTTACCCGCTTTAGGACTGAATAGCACTCTGCAGAATTAAATCAGCCCACGTTTGGTTCTGGTCTCCCTGTAAAACTGAAGAAATTATTGTCATCAGTGGAGCTCTGCTGGTGAAGATCTGGGTTTAGTGCATGTAATCATTACTTTGAAACTTAATGCACTTTACAGTAACTTGCCTTTCTTTGATCACACAGTGGTTAATTAGATCCAATTCTGTGTACAGGTGGAATTTTATTGAATTGCCAGTCTGTAAGAAATGAAGCAAAATAAACATATTGATGTTTCTATGATGATCTGGAGTGAGTTCCTCTTCCATGAAGTGGCTGGGAACTGAAGTCAAGATCCTTCTGTGAGAAGGTTGGTGTCTGTTACATCTTGTACAACAAGACTGTGCCCTGCTGGGCTCCATCAGCCACGGTATCTTTTGCAGTTGAGAGCTCTGTTGTCTTGATAATCAAAGCGAGAAAAGGCAATATGAAATGTGATAGGAGAAGCACAGTGCTCAGTTGTCATAACCTGAAATCCCCCATATGTATCTGACCAAGCAATTTGAGAAAACCTATTTGTTAAAATTTACATTTCCCTAGGAAATTTGAAATTATTTATTGAACTTTTTCATGAATCTGCCAGCTTAATAGGTAGTTTGCCAACAATGAATGGTCCATATTCAATGACGAAACTGCATGCGATCAATGTCTGCTAATTATGTAAGTTAGACTGGTAGAAGGGATGCAAAAAATGCAAAAGAAAACATGACTTTTGAACCATGAATTTTAGTTGATAGTTCATATCCCTTGTTTGCCAGTGGAACGTTCAAATTTAATACTCATTTTTTGTATTATTCAGAAAAGGAGAAAAAAAGAAGACAATGTTATTAGAAATGAATGGCAACTCATAGCTGTGAATTTAAATTTGACTGTGGATTCAAATAGGAGCATTTTCCTAATCCCATTCTTGTAATACAATTACTAAGACTTCACAAAATAGTTCAAATTAAGAGTTAAACTCACTGATCATCCTGTTCATGGTCTTACATTCTTTAAATACTTGCATTGAGGGGCAAGGTTATTTCTTTCTCCATGTTATTATGTTTATTAAATCTTTTAAGATTGATAAAAAATCATAGTGACAAAAGGGAGTATCCAGATTCGCTTGTGTATAAATTTGCAAGGTTTTTTCATTTATAATTACAATGCTTTTTAGTAACATTTTATTTTCTCTCAAATATTGCTGGCAAAAGAATGAATGCAAAACTGCTTCTATGCTAAATTTTCATGTGACTAAGTCCGTGTCTGGCTAAAAGCTGTTTTGCCATACATAATATATAATAATTCTTTATTGTTTCATGCTCTGTTGGCAGCTGAGCAATTGTATGTCAAAAAAATATGACCCTATCTTCTGCAGAGGCCACCAGCACTGAAACATTGTCCACATGAACAAAAACTTTCCACTGGCATGCTGGTATTTCATACTCTCAGCGTATGGGCATATAAACTTAGACATTTCCTCACAGGACAGGAGATGAACAGTCCTAAGGAGAAAAAGGACAAGCAACTCAATCAAAGATCTTTCTCATTATAGCATCTTTATTACAAGGATGGCTTGCACACTGATTTATTAGAAAACATTGCCAGCTAATAAATTTGCAATAGCATACAATATTGTGACAGAACAAGCTATAAATAGGGTAGGTAGATTTTTTTTTGTTCAAAATTCTGAGTTCAATCCAAAGTTAAAACATAATTTATCCATTCTCTCTACGGCTGTTTTCATGTACTTCTGGTAAACTACACAAAAAATGTGCCATTGCATGACCTTTAGCTGCTTTTCCCTGGTATTTCCTCTTGTCTCTTGGTGAAAATGGAGGCTGATGTTTTGCAGTCTGTGTCCAGGACAACTTGCTTCTAGTTCCCCTTATCCTACCCTCCTCTGTCCTTGATTAAAAAGATTTTGTGAAATAATGATCTGAACAAGCCTGTATGCAAGAGATCACTGAAAGGTTACAAAATGTGTGGAAAGGATGGAGAGAACGTGAAAGTGAAGGGTTTGAAACTCTTTTTCTCACTGTATGGGAATCCAGCAATGTCACACTCTTACTGAACTACTCATCAAAGAATAACCTCAGTTTCCGGTAGTGCTAAATACAAGTTGCTCTCCTTCAGTTATGAGACTCAAACTATGCCAGGACCAGGGAGATTAGGTTGCCTACTCTCAACTTACTGAGTTTCCCACATGTCCTTGCTGAGTAGATGCCAAATATTTTTCTAGATAATTTATTCTGTGGGTTTCTTTCAAAGATGATACAAAATATCCTGCAATCTCATGGCATCACATGGCAGGAAAAAGCTTCAAATAATTCAACTCTGATTTCGTTAGCACTTCATCAGCTGACTTTGCTGGTTGCTGTAATGCTGCAAAACAGTTATTAATACTCTAATAAATACCTGTACTTTTAAACACATCTTTCCTCACCTCTTTTTCCATCCCACTAGAAGAGCAGAAATCTGTAAGCAGTACAGGTTGTGCTGCCTTGCCCACCAATAATGGATGTGTAGAGTATACAAACCTCAATGCCTGAAAATAGTCCGGCCTGGGGAAGAAAAATAAACTTTCCATTGCTCTGAGGTCCCCAAGTGCCATGTCAAGGACACAGAGCTATTTTCCAGATTCCTGCTAGCCCTTGCTAGTGCAATTGTCCACCTGCTGACAGCATTTGCTCAGGACAGATGAAGTAGTTCAGTGGTGTACCTAATATTATTATAAACTCTACCAACCAGCTGCAATAGTTAATATAACCCCATCTAAAATCAAATTCAAGAAATACTTGAATTTATTGTTGCCTTTCATGCAGAGTCATAAGCTTCTAAATCCTGAAGGAAAGAAATAGCTATTATTAATAGTCCTTCCTGTGGATGACTTCTTCACTCCAGACTGCTATCAGAAAAAGACCATCTAAAATAGTAACAGATTCTCAGCTGTAAATAACATTTTGAGTCACTTTTCCACATCTCCTGCCTATAAACCTAATCCTGCCAATCTTTGAGGCTGTACTGCAATTATTTTAATCTTGTTAATTTGCTGGGAAACCTGTAGCTGGAAAAAATCACCTCAAGGTCTTCCATATCACCGTGCTTCAGATGGTCACCACCTTAGGGGTTTCTACTCCCACAACTGAACTTTCAGATTGCAGCAAGACAACACAAAACCTCCCTGCAATCATGTGCACGCCAGAGGCAGATACATATTTGCATGAGAACTGGGATTAACTAAGCATAGTTTCTTCTAGTTTCATCCCAAAATGATTGCACTTGTTGGTTGAAGACCTGAATTTGAGCCTAAATAGTAGGACAAGTGTAAGATGTTTTTGCTGGGAAGGCTCTCTGGCTCCTAACAAGGTTGAAATCATGATCTCATCTCAGTGTGAGCCCTGATTTAGCTGTTTGCATTGCCCTTCTGCTCTCCTCCTTGTCATGAATCTTCTGGGAACTGACAAACTCTGCTGGTCAATGTGTTCAAGATGTACATGAAAGGGACACAGGCTGTGTACAGAGCATAAGAATTCCTCTTTCAAATTAGGCTAAACTACTTATTTTGGGCCACTTTCCTCATGCATACTGTACATCAGTCATCCTGCATGGCATCTGTTAGGTTACACTTATGTTAGTAAATGGAACAGGGTCCGGGCAGAAATTCAGCACTGGTACATCCCTTCCTGTAGTGTTCAGCTGGTACCACAGTCCCTGTGAGGTTTTGGCCAGGATGCTTATGCAGACAACATGCAGGGCTCATTCAGGGATGTGGGACAAGACCATTCTCATCAGATGACATATGGACAAGGCCAGGTTTTCCTGACATGGGGTGTGTCAGGAGCAAAGACAGTCTGACTGAAAGTCCAGGCCAGATGAGAGATGTGGGTCTTCTTTACTGGCTAATAAAGAAGTAGCCGTAAGTCCTTATGGTGATGGAGATTCAATAAAAACTCCTCGCGTACAGCAGGATAATCCACAAGCTCACAGATAAGCTTCCTTTTGGCTTTGCATTTCTCTTGCACCTTCTGTGGGTAAAATTGTACTTCTTCCCCTTCTCGAGATGTGTGTGAAGTTCAGTGTGATGAAGGACATACCTGCAAAACACTCCCCAGACTGAGAATCTCAGTTCCTTAGTGGCCATACTGCAAAATGCTTCATGAGACAGCAGTTTTAACCACTGGGCAGCACCGAACTTCATGTCAACTGCAGCTCTCTTTACCCCAAATCCTTCTCCAAGTTCTAACACCGCCTCAAGCCTGGATTCTTCCTTCAAGCTACCTTTTGGTCCAGAGGTTCAAACCAAGAGCAGATTTGTTGCCACAGTCAATAAAACAGCTGAGTGATGTCAGAGGTCCCTCAGTCTCTTCAGAATATCTTTTGTATCACAGTTTAAATAAACTCTCCAGAGGAACTGGGTCTTCTCCAGTCTCACCATCAGCTTGACAGGAAATAAAAGGAGGCGTTTTTCCCCACTCACATGCTCTCTCTCATACACACATTTTATTTTCTGTAGTATTAGTCCCTGATGAAACCCTTTCTCCATGTTGTTCAGCAGATCTGTTTCCATCCACAAACAAGAGGGAAGGGGTATAAACACACTCTATTAATCAAAAGGATGAAATTCAAGCAAAACATCACTTAGCTCCAAAAAGCACACTATGATTCAAGAAAACTCCAGCCCAGACTTGACCAGGACTGTGCTTTTAAAGCAAGCTGAAGGCAGCATACACTCTATTTTGCTATAAAACATATCAGAAGGCACTGACTAAGCAAGATTTACTCTATCTTACCCTGGCGTTGTTTCTCTTTAGTGCGCTGAAGACAGTTCTCTTTCAGACAAACCAGTGAACATGGATAGCAATCATTTCCTTCATCCGGCATCCAAATTGTTTAACTTTTTCCAGTAAGAACATTTTAAAAATCCAGTGCAGAGCAGACACCTTTTTTGATCCGGGTAACATCTGTAAGAACTAGCAGCAGTAGCAACAGAGGCAAACAACTTAGAGTTCATTGTTTGAATATACCTCGTACATATAAATGAATCTGCTGTAGGGAGCGATGTTTATTCTCCCCCAGGTATGGGTTCAAAGGAAGTTTCAGAAGCAAAGAAGTCACATGAGACAGTAAATAAAAACCTACCAAGAGAGACTGATACACAGAAAAGGTACCCAAGGAACAAAACAGATCTTTGCCTCTGTCATGGTTTAATCCCAGCCAGCAACCAAATCCCTTGCAGCCGCTTGCTCTCTCCCCTCACAGTGGGATGGAGAAGAGAATGGGAAGGGTAAAAGTGAAAAATCTTGTGGCTTGAGATAAAGACAGTTTAATAAGTAAAGGAAAAGCCATGCACAAGCAAAGAAAAACAAGGAATTCATTCACCACTTCTCATGAGCAGGCAGGTGTTCAGCTATCCTTGGGAAAGCTGGGTTCCATTACATGTAATGGTGACTTGGGAACACAAATGCTATTGCTCCAGAATGTCCCCTCTTCCTTCTTCTCCCAGCTCTATATGCTGACCGTGATGACATATGGTATAGAACATCCCTTTGGTCAGTTGGACTCAGCTGTCCCAGCTGTGTCCCCTCTAAACTCCTTGTGCAGCCCCAGCCTGCTCACTTGTAGGGTGATGTAAGGAGCAAAAAAGGCCTTGATGCTGTGCAAGTGCTGCTCAGTAGTAACTAAAACATCCCTGTGTTATCAATGCTCTTTTCAGCATAAATCCAAACCATAGCGCCATACCAAGTACTATGAACAAAATTTACTCTATCTCAGCCCAAACCAGCACAGCCTCTTTTTATTCTTCTAGAAATACTGTAACTGAAATAACATTTGACTTCTGTCAGTTGTTTCACTAATGATTCTCAGAAACTGAGTCAAAGCATTTAGTTTTAAATAAACAAATATGAAGTTGCAGTCCCAGTTCTGCAGTAATTACAGAAAAATATTTACCAATACAACCTCTTTTCTAGCAGAACCCTTTTGAAGCATAGTAGACTACTGGCCAAGTAGACTTAAAATGAGTCTAGAGGTACAGCAGTTGAGCAGTCAAATACCCAGCATCACTTTTGTCATCCTCTGAGAACACTTCTTCACCTTATCAGTGGGGCATACAACACACAGGTTGTCTTGTTCATGCTTAAGCATTTTGTGGTGATGTTATGATGATGGCAAATGGTAGGAAGAAGAAGCACATTCCCACTACCTACTGAAAAACAGTATGGCTGGAAATACAGAAATAGAAACACATTGTGGTACCAAATTATTTTCCATTTTTACTGACTACTAGTAATTTCCATGTTTTTGCTATAGTATTTTTTATGGTATTCTAAAGCAGATATGTGTTTGCCTCAACACTGTTTGCTAACAGCAACTGCATATGAAGGTGGTCCTAATAACACAGATCAGTGAATCTAATTCTATAGGAGAGTCTTAAAGAAGAACAGACTGAAAGGCAGAAATGTGTGAAGAATATATAGGACAGGCAGTGAACTTTCCAAAATGAACAGATATCAGTTGATATATTTCATTCTTTTTCCTCAAGGTTCTAGCTCTCCATAATTACCAGAGCAGACAGATGTCTGTTTTCAACAGTAATAGGCCAAATGACTTTTAAGTGCTATTGTTTTTGGCTATATGGAGCTTAATTAATCAGTTGGTAGGTTTTTTTGAGAATCCAGCTATCAGTCTCTATTTCAGTGACACAACATCCCTGACGACTAAAAAACAGCTGCTTTGTACTGAAGTAGAGAAGAGTCGGGATGAACCACCTTCTTCTCTCTTAACACAGCTGATGGATTTGAACTAATAATAGTGCTTTTTCTCCCTGTGGAATATGCTGTTACCCATCTTACAACTTTTTGCTTGTTCAGCATTTCCATGGTAAGAGGCTGGAGATATCACTAGTGTATTTCGTATAATAATCCTCCCAGGTGGAAGCCAGTTATTTGATATTTTAAATTACTGATGCTCCTCAAGTACATATGTCTCTGTTTGCACTAGCATTAAAATTGACCTTGTCTGTCTCAGCAGATAAGAGAAGAACAAGAAAGCTTCTTACCTTTGAGTTTTTAGGTGAATGCCCTGCTGCAAAGTACACTGATGTCACTGGAAAACTCCCATTTTTGGAGTTTTTTGGAACCTCTGGGGTGGTTGAAATACAGAGGTCACTTTTTAAATTGGCTTGTGTACTGATCAGCTTAGAAACTGTATCTTTGGTCTCTACACATACATATCCAAAATGGACCAATACTGATGTGCCTTGATCTTTCTCTTTGGAAAGACAACTTTGAAGTCTGAAGTCCTGATCCTGTGAGGGGATTATTACTAATGCCGGTGTAACTTATTTAAATATCAACAAAGAAGAACTCTTAGATACAAATTCTAACGTCAAGATTTGCAAAATCAGACTGCAGACAACAAGATACTCCATGACTCCCGAAATCAGTGGGAACCCATCTAGCTGCAAGGAGATACTTCCCACCTGGTTTTGCAGGGACAAAAAATACATGTTAATTACACAGGCACTTTTCAATCTATCCAATAGTAAGAATACCTTCCTGTCTTCCCTTCTCCCTTAGATACCTTCTTTTACATTATTAAACTGTGGATACCCCCCACCCCTTCCAACAACCATAACTTGTACTGCTCACAAATGACATTTCAGGAAACGTTACATTAAATAGAGCCAAGCAGCATGATTGTGCAATTCACTTGATTGAATGCACCAGGATAGGAAGCCAAGCCAACCCCCACCACGGTCTGAAACCCGCGGAGCAGACAGAGCTCCTTCTTCATGCAGTGTCTCCAGATTCCCAGGCCTGGTTGAAAGCCTTCTCCTGATTTATGAGTAATGAGCCTGCTGGTGATTTCTAAACAGCAAACTTCCAAACAGAAGTGCTGATGGGCACTGCACTGTATCATATAAGCTAGACAACACCTAGGCAGACTCTCAAAGGATGCTTTCATTCGGATGGGAAACTATATGGTGATTGAGTGCTCTCCTGTCACTGTCTTCTCTCGCTTTGCACAGTATTTAACCTTCAGATGCTGTTAAACTTAGATTTTTAAAAGTTTTTGTTTTAAAGAACTTATCTGCAATCACGGCACAGAAATATATGAAGCCTAGTGGTGAAGGTGCCAGTGAGACTGATTGATGCAAAAGTCTGGTTTTGAGGAGGGGAGGAGGGAGAGCGAATTCCTTTAGTTGTGCTTGAAAGTAACAAACTTAAAAACAAGACAAGAAAGTTGAGTGGAAGCTGAGGGGTTGAATGCAAGCTCTGCCAAGATTTGAAAAGTTACAAGCTAATGCTGGTACTGCATGTTTTCTTAATGACTGAGGAATCAATCATTTTTGTACATGGAGCTCCTAGCACACAGACAGTGTAAGCTAACAGCGTATTATGAAGTCAGGGAAGTAATTAAAAAATGATTTGCTATTGGTATTTTGACTGAAGAAGCAGAGAAAAAAAAAAGTCTTAAGACATGTTTTTACTGGAGCATTCTTTGTCAAAAGTCTTCCTTACTTGAACTCCGGAAGATGTCTGGCCAAGTTCTGCCTATTATTTTCTGATTTTTATTTCTGAGTAACACTGAGATGTAGATTTTGACTGTACTACCTACCTGCATCCTGCGCATGTATACGTTACATCTGCGTATCTCTTGGACATCTGAAAAAAACCTACCTGGATATACACTTGCCTCTGTAAAATCTCCTTGTCTCAATGGATTTTCTTGCTTGTTCCCATGTGGTTGTTAAAGTAGCTCTCACAAAATGCTGTTCATAAAAGAAGCAAGACACTTAATGTTAAATAATCACCAGTCTGACTCTTAATGTGAAGCAAGTTTAGGCGAAAACCTTGTTTTTTAAAGCAGTTGAAACTTTGTCCAGATCTTGACTAAGACTTGAAGACAGTTTTGCTGCATCTTTTAAAAGTAACAAACATAAAATGTAACAGGAAACTGCAAATGGGACTGTTTGTTATCCTTGTGGAAAAGGGGGAGAAAGAGGAAAATAAAATCCCTCAGGATTTTGGAAGAAAGGAACATCTGTGAAGCAGGGAAATAAAAACTATTTCCAGAAAAGATATCCAGAAACTGAAATCTTCTTGGAGGCCTTTAGGGCTGTGCCTAGCCTCCCATGATCACTTTGGGAATCTCACTGTTGCTTTAACACAAATGGCTGTGGCCAGCTTGGAGGAAGAGATGTCGGACTCTTTTTTCCTCCCCTTTAATCTGGTGAATCTGTAGTTCTGTTGCTTGCACATTTTCTGAAGCCATGACCCTCATTTTCATCAGGTGACCAGAGGGATCCTGCTAGGCTGGCTTAAAGGTGATGGCTTTGGCCTTGGGGATGGAAAGATGGATGAAATTAAGACAAAGAAAACTCATTCCCTCCTCCCATGGCCCACGTGGCCAGATGACACAAGGTGCACCTCACAGGGTATCACCACTCGGAGACAACCCCGGATGACAAAGCTGGGATGTCTTACTTTGGAGGTGCTACCTGGTAGTCAGGATTGCTCAGTTCAGGCAGCAGAAGTGTGGTGTGGGCTGATGACTTTTGCCAGCGCCACAGGGCTCGGAGCAGAGCCTGACCTGAGCTCCATTCAAACAACTTCAGATGCCTGTGAAGGGCACTGTATTTTTCGGTGCAGAGTACTGTTCTGTCCCGAGCCACGCTTTTCCAAGCAGCACTAGAGCAGTTAGCTTGAGATGTCAAAACAGCTATATTTCTAAGAAAAAGGAATTAATTTTTATGCCAGACTTAGGGGACAGTTCCATTTTTATGCCACTAATGGAGTATCAGAGTTGCCTTTTGGTGTGCTTTATTCACAAGCTGGTCTGGAGACAATTTTTTTTCTTCAAAGTCTTTTTTTTAAATGAATCGTTTGTAGTTTCGATGAAATTATTCCTCCTCCAGGCTATACATCAGTGCCTCACTATGCACCAGTTACTCCCTTAATTTACAAGCTGTGGCAGTCATTGTGTTTTACTATGTTTTGAATTTATTTATCTGGGAAAGATCCACTCAGAGTCAGTGTTTTTTCCTTCCTCAATTCTTGCTAAGATCCTGCTTTTTGTACAGATTATGGCCGGAGTATAAAGCAGCCAAAGTGAGATGCCAAATTATTCAAAGCACTTGTCTTCCAACAAAAATTCACCTAGAAAAGGGACTGAAGGAGTGACATGACACCCCCTGTGCTGCTGAACACCCTTTTGCAGGTAGCACTTTTGCAGGAGCATTCTGTATTTAACTTCACATTGTCTGATCTGTGTTTACCATGTGATTTTTACAGGATTTGATGGTCTCCATCTAACTGGTTTTGAATGTGTCATACCTTCTTTCATACTGATCACATAGATGCATTTTATCTTCTCATTAAACTTCTCACAGCTCTGTTATAAAATGGACATTATTTCTAATGAAGACCTGCTACTACCTGTTCTAAGACCAAAAACAGGTTTCAAATAACTCTGTGAGATCTACTGTTTAGTTGTTAGTGCTAACCCAAACCCTGGCTCCTTCTGAACTTTCCACTGGCTGAATAATTCTGGCAGATTTTTTAAAAAGTTTTTAGGGGCTTTCTTTGTGCCCAAGGAAAGCAGCATTTCTCTGTGGAGTTAGAGACCCATGTCAGGACTCCTCATTCTCATTCCAGGAACACAATATGCCCTTTGATGTGCACTTACTCAGCAGCACAAGAGGTAAAGCTGACCGACCTCTTGTTTTGTGCACAGGTAATTTATGCACTGCCTCTGGGAGCACACAAATGACAGGACTTACATGTGTGAACCCTATTTGTGCGTGAAATCAAGTGCAAATTTAGAGCAGATGGGGTTTTGACTCATTCATGATAGAATTTATGGCCAAGATTAATAAAAAAAAAGGGAGAAAAAAAGAAAGAAAAAAAGGGGGGAAAAAAAAGTCTGAAGTTAGTTTCCCACATATATTCTCAGGTACCCAAGGACCTGTTTTGCAAAAGTGAGGAGCAACCTATAGCTTTCCTGATTAAACAGCATATAGGTGGGGTGTATATATATATATATACCTGGTGCTTAGTAGTTCTTGAAAAACAGGCTGGTCATTTGGATGCTACTTTTGTGCCTAGCTGAATGGCTTTCTTTAAAAGATGGACTAAACTGCCATCTAATATAAACCATTTGGTTTGATTATCTTATCAGCGAGCTGTTGCTGCTTATGTGAGTGAAGGGATCAGCTGTAGACAGAGGTGGGTACATCTCTAATCTAAAGGGTGGGGTAAGAGTCTGAATGGTGGGGAGAGAGTTGCCACTGCCAGACTCTTGTTCTGACACAAAACGATTCCAGAGTATTTATACATATATACATACATACACAAACACATACACACATACACACATAAGTGAATCCTCTCTACTTTCAAAATCAGAGAGGCAAACTGGTCAGGCTTTAAAGCTGTGTCTGCCACAGCCTAGATCAGTTCTTTTGTTGTACCTCCTCGCCAGGGCCTTGGACAAACTTTGGCATGTTCCACTGCTGACAGTGTGGTGCAATATCTAATTTAGCACAGCAGTAACTGTAAAAGATGTTAGCCACCCTTAACTGGTGCAGCTCCTCAGCAAAGGCTCCTCAGGGCTGCAAGTTTGTCCTTTTTTAAAAATTTCCTTCAATTTATTCGGTGGCTGCCTCTGTAAGCTTTGGACACAAGTATTGTTATTTGTAAGCAATATATGTACATAGTGTATATTCCCACAGCCAGTGTTTGGAGAGCATGAGGAGTTTTTAACTTCTCCACTCTTTTGTCTTCTGATTTCTTCTCTCTCTTTCCCATCTGTTCACAACTGGGCAAGGTTTTGGCTGTTGACTTTCCTTGATGGGCTCTCGTGTCTTTAGCTGTCCTCCAGGACCTGCTCACAAGCGGTGATGCAGCTGGCTGGGAGAGCTTTGTGCATCTCATTGCTCCTAAATAGTTTATGATTTCTCCCAAGCCTGTGGAAATTCTTCTCGGGAGAGACAACTTCATCATGTGCTGGGATGTCCATCCTCTGAGGGAACTCTGTCATGGTTATTGATGATCCTTTATTTTAAAAAATCCATCATAAGGGTGGAAAAAAGATCCACTGGAATGAGGCAGTCCCTCTTGTTTTGCTGACTCAAGAACATTTGGTATGTATAAACTTAAATTGGTACATAATGAAGTCTCCATAACTGAGTGCTGTGTAAACATTGTTTGGTATCCCTAAAGGCCAGTTTTCCCTTTGAGTTCCAATCCATCAGTCTTTTTGTTTGACTGTGGCCCCTCTCTATCAGCAACTAAGAAGATTTTACGTTATTTTGAAACACAACCACATGTCTTAAAAATAAGCAGTCTTCTTTTTGCATCATATAACATGACCCCTTGTTGGAGAAAGTAGTCATGAATGTGAGTAGAGGGTTCAAAAGGTTACGGATATTGTAAAATACTAAGGGAAAAATGCGGTAATGCCTTTTTTTTTCAGTCCATCCTTTTGTAAGTCCAACTACCTAAGGCCATTGTAAAATCCCTGCCTGAAGGATTCATATACATGAAACTCAAGATCTAAGTATCCAAAGTGGCATCCTGTTATCTCTGTTGCTCCCTCCCTTTCTATGTAACACCAATTTGTTACATCTTATATTAAATTACCGGAAGTGTGTTCAGCCAAGGCTGTGGGCTACTATGCACTGCTCTAGAAGAATTTTTGCTTTAACAAAAGCACTACTGGCCCTGATATCTCTGCTATGAGTATTTTGAAAAGAGACCAGTCACCAGAAAGGATGCCGTTCCCAGAACTGAGCTGTGGTTTGTACCTTTCTCCTGAGCACTTGGTTGACTCAGTGGTGTAAATGATGTAGTTCCCCACCATGGCTGCTAAGGCTGCGTCACGTTCTCCTCGCTTGCTCTGCGCGGTGCTTAACTAAACCCCACCGTACAGAGAAGAAATTCACGGGAGGTGGGGTGCTGCACTCACCATATACATGCAGAGAAAGCACAGCCTGCCTACCCACCGCCTGGCCTTGGCAGGAACACCCTGGGGTGCGCCAGCTCCTGGTGAGAGTGAGGTAGGGAAAGGTGGTGATGGGATCCTCTTCTCCTTTGCTGGCCAAATGCAAGGATATCTTCCCAGTCTGGGCGTTTATTAGAGTAGATCTGGGGCTTCAGCAAAGCGTGAGCCCTCCTGCTGTGCCTTGTCTCCTGCAGCATGGCCAGTGCTCACCGCTTCCCACATCTGTCCCTGGGTGTCAGGAGCCAGAAGGCCTTTGGCGCCGGTGTGACTGACACCCAGCACAGCGCTGTCAGGGAGAGATAAGGGCGAAAGCACACACAAGAGAGTTCCCCAGTACTCTGTGGCTTGGGCGCAGCCATCTGCATAAGCCAGGCTCTTATTTTTCAAACTATGAAAAAAATTTCTACCTTAATCCCAAGCCTTGTTGCCACTTGGCTGCGGCTGCTCTGGCAGCCGTCAGCGGAGAGAAGTCCAGTGTGACGCATTGCTGAGAGGGCAGAGGAGCTGACTCTGCAGACACCTGCCTCTGTAGGTTGGAGGATTGAGCCTCAAGGGAAAAAATAGGCAGAACTTTCTGACGGCTGCCTGATTTCAGCTGGTGTGCTAAGATGGCTTGAGGCTATTGCAAACAGAGGGACAAAAAGCTGTGAATGGCTTTTTTTCCTTCTCTGTTTTCTTCCACATAACATCCCCAACAAGCACTCAGAGATTCAGAAATCATAGGCCAAAATCAGTGGTGTAAAAATGTCTTGAAACTTCAGCATGAGATCTAGCTTTCCTTTGCCATCTGGCTTGGGAGTAGCTTTAGAGTTAATGTTTTTTTGTTGCTCTTCAGCATTTCAAGTGACAGAGTTTTTTTTGGTTTCTTCATGAAGCCCAGGTTCTCAGGTAGAAAAATCAAGTGACTCCAATAGCTGGAGCATTACAGAAAGCACCAAGTAATAGTGAAGCTTATGATAAAATTGCAGGATCAGGAAGTCTCACAGAGTCTCAGCCCGTGACAGAGTTTGACTTAAAAACTGAGAAAAAGACAAAGGCTGCATTACCTAATGCAGATGAGAAAGCGCAATAAAATTGTGAGCAATTTCTGTTCCTTTGTTACTGACAGAGTCCCATAGCAATTTCCGGGACTGTAAAAACATCCTAATAAATTTCCAGTGTTTCCTCAAGTTGAATGAATCACAGAAATGCTGCTAGCCTTGAATAGGTTTAGCATTCACATCAACTGCTCAATGGAAAACTCAGCTGACTCACGGTGCAGCTAGAAACAGGTTGTAAATCACGGCTACGGGCCATGCGGTATGGAGGGCTGTTTAAAAACATAACCAACAAAAAGATTCCTTCAAGGTGGAAGCAAAGACTTCTTCCACAATGCAAAATGAATGGGTAGACAAAAGGAAAGACATCACCCTCTGACTGGACTTGTAGCTCAAGTGAGAGAAGTTTAGGAATTCCTTAGAGGGACAAGAAATCACCCTAGGTAATCAGCAGGTGTTTCTGTTGCTCCTCATTGAATTTAAAAGTGAAATAGTGAAGTGCATGGAAGCACATCTGTCTGGTGATCAGCTCTCCTGTAGGACTGCAATTCACCTCGACCCTCTGTTGTCCAGTTCCTCGCTGGAAGAAGCTGAGCTTGAAAATGCTCTTGCTGCCTTAAATGCTTGAAAATATTTGCCTTAACTGCTGTGGTATAAACCAGGAGGACTGTAGAACAAATACAATTATGCTGGTATCACTGGGATGCTCAGGAGGTCTAATTTGGGTTGGAGTATTTGAGACCAACTTTGGAGATTCCTCAGGAGAGTTGTCCTTTGTGTATAGATGGTTAGAAGAAGAAGATAAATGTTTTTTGGCAGAACCTCATGTCTTTCCACTGTTTCCTTTCAGATGCTCTAACGACGCAGGGTGAACCTTGGGAGAAGTGGTAGGTTGAGCCTTTTGCTGTTTCAGCTAAAATGGGACAATTGTGGGACACAAGATTCCTGAGGGTGATGGGAACTGGTGGAGGAAGTCCTTTGCCTGGTAAGAGGCAGCCCTTTCCTCTCAGGTCGAAGAGGGAGCACAAGCTACAAGGCAGGAAGCAACACCAGTGGTTGCCAGCTTTCCTGAGAGACCTGTCAGGCCCAGGTCAAGGCAGGGGGACCCAGAGGAGGAAAAGTGTCTTGGCTAGTATGAGGGGATCCAGCGGAAAAACACAGGAGAAGGGGACCATAGGTGGGGATACCAGCTTGTATGAAGGAGGGTACGGTCCCAGAGGGATTGGCTGGGAGCAGATGGTTTGGCATGGTGAAGGCTTTCAGGAAAGAGTCCCGTAGCTGCTGGACAGAAGGGGAAGGCTGCAAGAGCAGCAGCGTGCAGGAAACCTGCTAAAAATGCGCTAATCGAGAAGCGCTTTCGAAGTACCAGGATAAAAAGAAGTATCCCAAGTGTTCAGAAGGGTGAGCATGTGTGCCAGCACAGCCTGCCCTCCCCATCTGCCCATCTCCCGAGCACTCCCCAATACACAACAGTATAGGAGCACACCACTGCACATAGCTTCAAGGAGGGAGAAAAAGGCGTGGTTAAGACTTTTCAAATGTACAAGTGCTTGAAAATATGTTTTCAAATAGAGATATGTTTGTAGTGTTCTCACTTTATACTGAATTCCGAATATACAACATGCACGGGGTCACCAGTAGTGTTTTAACCAATCCCCATGGCCAATACTGCTATTAAAATGTTAGATGGAGCAGGACAGAAGGCACCCAGCTGCTGTAGCCTTTGGGTGGTCCCCACTGCCTCTGGGCAGTGCGAGCTCCAAATGGGTTGACATGGACAGAGCCTGTCCACTTCCATCCAACTGGGAAGCAACCGCATCACCTGATGGTACTTGCTGCTGGAAGAATATTTAATTGGCAAATCATGGGTTTTATCAGGTTTGGGATCCTTTTTTTTTTTCTTAATCTACCTGGCAACATGCACAGCTAAACTCCTACTGAGTATAAATAATTTTATAAACTGCTTTTGGTCTTCACTGTAGATGCATTTGCAGTAGAAAGCAGGATGATGCTTGGGATGGAGGATGCCTGGTATGTACCTGACCAAGCCTCAGAACTGAGCCACAAGATCACAAAACACATTGCCAGTACATTTCAAGTCTTTCTGGTAGAAAAGTGTTGCTCCATAACCTGCAGACCACCTCTGCCTGACTCTGCACTGCAGATTTAGTTATAAAATTAAGTGAATAAACAGTGAATAAAGCAATTAGCAGGATAATTCTCTGTTACAGACCGCTATGGGAACAAACAGTTTGTTAAAGCTCTGATGCCTGTCAAGTCTTAAATCTTTCTGAAAAGAGGTTAAGTTGCTTTGGTTTCTCTGTTAGCCGTGCCAAAATAAATAGAATGTGCTCAACTGAAGAAAACAAATACTTGAAAATAATGAAAAATCAATAGTACCCTTGTTATTCGGTAGCAGGTATACAGATCTAATCTGACAGGCTGTATTGAAAGTGTAAACTGAATGCTCACACACATGTATTAGTAATGTCAAGATGAAATGTTAGCTCAAATCTTATCATTTCGGTTTATGGGACAGGGAGGAATTACTGAAGTAATTTTACCTGAACACCCCCTACACACCACCCCATTTTGGAAAGGGTAGCTCTCAATAGAGTGTGTATTTGTGTGTGTTTAAAAATGTTCAGATTTCAGGTACCCTTCTTCATTGCCATGAAGCTTTTAGTATTGCCTCAACCTGTCAGCTTCTCCAGTCGGGAAGAAATACTAACAGCAAACCTATTTTCATGGGGAAATTTAAAGGAGTATTTCATTCTTGGCTTGATAGCATTATTCCCATGGGCAGAGGACAAAGAAATATACAGCTAAGGAACAATTTCACATAAAAATTACATCCCTTCGTCCAAAAGCCCTGCTATGTGTCATGCTGTTATGGAGCACATACAGGAACTGCCTCTGCCCTTTTGTACAGAGCTGGCCTTTAGGCTCCATACAGTCTGCACCCACCGGCCCCAGTCATCTGAGAGAACTGTGAATTTAAAGAGATTCCAAGCTTTCATTTTCCAAATGTGAGTGTTTCTAGCCCTTTTCCATAGCAAATGGAAACATCTTAGGAATGGCAATTTTTTTTTCTTTTGCTAGAATTAAAAACAAACAAACAAACAAACGAATGAACAGAGTAAAATACAGTCCTCCATGACTACAACATGGGCAAGGGAGAATGTAGTGACAGAAGAAAGGAGACAAGGCTTGCTTTGGCAGGTCTGATCTGCCATCTAACAGCCCAGGAGGCCTCCAGCAGCAATCAGTACAACCTGGTTTGGGGGGAAGTACAAGATGAACATAGTTTCACTGCTCCACTGTTTAAACTAAGGAAATGGATTGCAAGACTGCAAATATTCAAAGAAGAATCTGTCCTATTATTTTTGGAGCAGCATCCTCTGTGACGTGTGCAAGTCATCAGAACAGAATGAATGCAGTGACGATTATTTTCAGCAATGAAAAGAAGTCAGCAGGACGTTTGGTTTGGGAGGAGTCACAAGGAGGGACAGGACCTTATTTCTGAGAATGTAGGCTGCATCATGCACTCTTCTCTGGCAGTCATGACAGAGGCTGGGTTGTCACCTGGGAAGAGGTTGTGCAGTATGGTGTGCCAATGAAAAGAGACAGAGAGACCTGAATTTGTCATCTCCATTCATAAGATGCTCCTCCAAGTTGTCCAACATGAGCCAGTGAACCTTGTGTTTTCTCTGTGGGACACAGAGCTGATGAGGGTCTGAGTGCTGCTGAGGGTGTTGTTGGTGAGGAGCTGAGCTCTCCCAAGGTCTCTGTGTTATGTAGGAAGTGTGGAAATGGCTGCACCATCCCTCAGCTTTGGGTAGAACAGCTCTTTTCCTGTGCCTCTTGGGAAAGGGTGACTCAGGCACATCAGTGCTTTGATCAGCTCAGAGCCGGCACTGGCAAAACTTCAGAGAGCTCTGGATTACCTGGGAAGATGCAGATAACAGGTATGCACATTGCTTAACTGCAGACACTTATTTGGTGACTAATTGAGGAGAACTATTGTCCCTGACTAAGGAGGGCTTTTCTTCTAAGGTTTCCTATCTCATCATGTCAGAGATTTAAGTTATATGGATGCTTTCTCTCTTGAGTACTCAAGGAGCATAAGGAGTGTCACCATCACAATTATCTCCTCTTCTAGATCTCCACCGAAGTGAGGGCTTATAGGGCATACTTCCCAATTTGTAAACAGCACAGGAAATTTTCTGAACATTTTGTATCCAGGCTTACCTGATTTGAAGCCCTTCCTCTTTGTTTCAGTGAAGCTTAGCAAACTATTATTCTTACTTGTAGCAATTATTTCCCAATAGAGAACTGCTTTGAGTGCCAGGGAGTCATCCTGTTTGCAAAGGGGATGACTGGGTTATTGGAGGCTATTGAACTCTCTAGTCTCACTTCATGGAAACAGAAAGAGCTGTGGGTGCAGCTTACCTATAACTGCTGCTGATGCATGGAAGCACCTAAGTGAGATGTGAATATTAACACTACCACATCCTTGCTGTTTGTAATGAATAGTATTGCCTTTGCTGCCTTTTCCATCTCCTTTGGTGTTCCCTGCCCTCCTTGGGAACATGCTTGGCTGTTAGTGGCTGACTAGATTCTGCACTCCTGGAGTGGGCCAGGCACAGGCTGTCCCTCTAATCCACTCTTGGGAAATGGCATTACCCTTTGTGTGTGTGTGTGTGTGAGCACTCGACCCAGGAATTTTCACAGACTAGAAAATGGGTTAAATCAATTAGAGCAACACAAACTGCAATTGGTTTTGCATGAATCTATTTGCAAGATAAGAATTATCTTCACTCCTCCCCCGTGAACAATAACTGACAACATTACACTCCTTCTCAAATGCTTTTTGATAGGTTAATGGGCCCATATTGAGAGCATATAATTGCAGCAGTTTTGGTTCAAGAGCTGAGGTGATGGATTACATCCCTCTTGATGCTTGGGGTTGGGATACAATACAGAGAGGCTGCCTGGACCCTCTGGTGCCAGAGGGCTTAACACGGTATTGACAGGGCTGTGCATATTAAATCCAGATCAACCTTCTGAATGAACACAGGCACATCTGAACTTACATGGCTGGAAATCTCCTTCCATAGTCTTTAAGGAGTTATTTTTAGTAAAGGTGGTTGAAAAAAAAGAAAGAAAAAAGCTCATACCCTTACTTACTGCTGAGATATGAGCTGAAGGAAACTCTCCTGTCAGATCTGTTTCATATATGTTACAAGAACAGCAAAACAGAAAAGTTCAGCAGGGTATTATTTTATTTTCTTCCTTTTTTTTGTTTAAATTTCTTTTAAATTTATGGGGTCTGACAAGCCAGTCTGGAGGGTGCCAAGTCCAGAGGAGTCTAGAGGTATCCTTCAACATCAGGTGATAGCTGCTGATTAGTTTTGGCAGGAATGGTTTCCTGATGCTCTGCAAATGAAAATGAACAAACTCTGTGGCTTCTTGGAAAAAATAAGGCAGCAGTGTTTCTTGCTTTAGAGGTCCATGCCGGGAAATGCTGCTCTCCTAGACTCAGCCTGGGTAGCTCCACTGGGTAATACCACACTCACTGACTCTTTACTTTGGAATGAGCCAGGATCTTCCCAGAGCCAGGTACGGAGCAAGGTGGGGTGCGTAATACTTCCTCCTACTTGCACAGCTGCCAATTTCAAAAGAAAGCACCTTTTTTTTTCTTTTCGGTGTTTGTAAACTGTGATTTTTAAATGCACTGTAAAGTTAAAAGCAATTGAAAACACATAAATAAGAGAGTACCTAAGACAGTCTTTCATCTTGCAAGCCCACATGGAGCACTTCTGTCATTTAAGAGGCCTGATACCACATCCTACTGGTCTTGGTACAAAGTTCCCCAAATCTGTCAGCAAATCTTTCATTCCTGCCTGACTTCTTCCTATATGGCCCTTCATGAACACACTGGAGAGTTTGATGCAAGTCCAGCTTATGTAAAGTGAATTGTTTTGGAGTTTTGCAATAGGTATTCAGTGATATTCTCTCATTTCATGACTTCACCGTGAAACTTGGTTTGCTTGTCTTTTTGTGTCAAAGAGATTCTGATTGGAACCAAGTTAATTTTCTAATGACACCCTTCCCTACCCTTTCCTATTGAAATAAAATCTTGATTCGGATAGCCTGATATGTTTTGCAAACTTTTGTCCATTACCGTAACTTTTCTTGTCAAGAGCATGTACAGCTCACATCTTCCTTAAGGCCCTCTCTAGGAGCTGACAAAAACAGGGTCAAGACTTCAAGAAACCTCGTGCAGTTCAGGTTTTTGGAATATGGGTCTATCCTTCATCCCAGTCCAGTTGCCCTGACTCTTGGTGGTTTTGGGACAGACAGCTGTCTCTTGACACATCTTCAAGGCCTCCTTGTATTCCATATCCGAAGACCAAAATTCAGGACTTCAGAATTATTCATTGAATTAAATTGGTGGTTTTCAGTTATGTCTAATGTGCAAAATTAAGAAATGTTGAGATGGAAGATGTGCTGGGACCTTGCAGTGTGCTAGCCCAAACCATGATACTGTTCATGATTCATGATTTTTCTGTATCAAATATATAGAAGTGTTTTAGGAGAAAAGAAAGGCCAATTTCAGGAAAGGGAAAACACTGAAACCAGTTGTTTCTGGGTTCAAAACTCCAAATTGTCAACAATACCCCTGAAAATTTATTTTCAGAAGTTACGAATCAGTTTTCCAGTTGAAACATATAAAATAGTACAAGATGATCTCTCTTTCTCCCCTGAATTTCCTTTAATGCAGGTTGTTTAAATCCCTGTTCACCTAGTGAAATTTCCCAGCTTACAAAATCCTGGAGAATACATGCTGGAGGGAGCTGTGCCACTTGTTGCTCTCTAGTATTTCTGTGAGTAGTCAAAACTAGGAAATTCTGAAAATGTTTGTGTAAAGTTTTATTTCAGTTCTGTGTGGTACTTCTCCATCCAGACCTTTTGAACTAACGCATTTCTCTGTTCTCTAACCTGTTCTGCTGCTGCTTGCAATCTCCAAAGTCATATTTGATGAAATTTTACATGCCACAGCTATGTCAGGTGTATGAAATAGGATAGTGCAAGGGTTTGTTTGGCCATTTGCACTGATATTAAGGGATGCAAGTCCTTTTTGGAGGACATGGGAAATGGTCCTCTGCAATGGAGAGCCCTTGATCTTGCTCAGATGCAATAAGATAGTCTTACTTTCTGTTTTGTTTGAAGAAAAAAAATACTCCTTTTTACTCATGGCCAGAAATAGGCAATAATGGTTCTCACTGTTGAGGCTTAATGGTTCAGATCTGCACACTGCAGGTGCTTGAGTCTGATGTATTAACAACACTCTCCTTAACATGACCTTGGATATCTCCTCACCTTGTGGAGCAGGATATGTTAGGCTATTTTCACGGACAAAGTACTATATTTTATACAACTAATTGAGAATCAACTCTTTGGGAAAACGCTGCCTTGCTTTCCATGTTAAGGCCAGAGCCCCCCTCCAGAATCTTGCGGTAGCTCTACTGTGTGTTATTGTATTTTGATGAAAAATTGTTTGTCACCTAAGAGCTTGCTTCTCTTTCAGTTCTGGTAACCATAAGCCGGCAGGACATGCTTGCTAGGTCTTTGATTCTGCATCTAAAGAAAGCAGGGGTGATAAAGGGCCATTGCTGTGGAGATTTTAGTATTTGTTGAGTTAAACATTGCTGAGCAGTCTAGCATCCCCACCCTTGTCATGAATGAATCTGGAAGGAATGAGTTTGAAGTCTTGCTCTGGTTGACTATAAACCTTTATTATACGTGGGATGTTCCTTGTGGAGGGAGGGAGGCAGTTGCCTCCCAGACAAAATAAGCAGAATTCATCATCTTACTCACTGCCCTGCCGAGCAGGGTGTGATGGGAGTAATCCAGGGTGCCTGGCACCTGCTGGAGCAGGGAGGCTGGCTGGCAACCATAAACCCGCAATCAACCTTGATGCCTGCCCTCAGTGCAGACTGTAAATAACAAAGGCATTTATTTTATTTTTTCAGTGGGGATGGGAACAATGGTGAGAGTAAACAGAAGGAATTAAAACCATCATGTTGCTGAAAAGAGGTAGTGGCATGCCCTCGGCTGTCACCACTGCCGGTCTGTTTCAGAGCTTTCTGTAACAATTTGTGCTCAAGGAAGGTTGGTTTACGTCTTCTCCCCTTACCTCATCTTCGCTGTAAGAAGCAATGGGTATATGAGCAAATCTTTACATCAAGAAAAAATGAAGCAGAAAACTGCAGAGACTGAGAATGACTACTTAAATGATGTTAACTGATAAAGACCACCTCTTGCTCCCCCCTTTCCATTCTTAGCCCCTTTTCATAGCTATATCAAGGACAATGCAACCATGGATATTTTCATGGCTTCATTGAAATTTTTCTGTAACTCCAACTTTGTTTTTGTGACATGCTGCTGTAACTGATGTTTTGCTCCCAGTTAAATCCATTAGCCAGGATCAATAGTGCCTTTTTTTCAACTGTAAAGGGTGCGTATTTGAACAATCAGCAAATAATCCTCAGTCAGATTGTTACTGACTACAAAGGCTGTCGTAAAATGCTCACCAAAGCCACCCATCCAATGTCAGCAGCTCAGCTGGAAATTCCTGGCCTCTACAGAAATTACAGGAGTTTCACAGCTATGAGAGAGAGGGCAAGAGGGGCTGTGCCGGTGTTGCTGTTCCTGGTGCCAAGTATTGTGAGAGACTTCGTCACCTGGTCATTCTGGGCTGAATCCCCTCATCTTTTCTGGAAAAGTAACTTGGAAAGTAACTTGGATAACTTTTTGACCTTTTCATGGTCAGTGAGTAGAAATCCCAGATGCTATGGATAAAGCTACGGAGTCAAGGAACTCCAGAAGTGCTGGACCACAGAAACACTGGGCTGCAGGCTCAGACTCCACTGACTCTACAGACCAACTGAAGATTTCAAACTGCTTTTGAGCTTTATTTTCCAGAGCACTGGAACGTTTCCAACAATGAATTTAGTTCAAAGCTATTGGATGGACAAATGAGGAAAGCCTTTATCTCTGAGGCTCTTAATTTTATATTTTTATATGCAGGAGATTGTTTCTCAGTGGACAGACACAGAACTGTAAATCATCCTATACAACGATCCAGGTCCCAACAGAATATCTGACAGCTAGATGATATGTGAGAGCTGGAGGACAGTGCCCGAGGGCAGAAAATTAAGCCTTCAATTAACTGGAGTTACTTTCCTTTGATTAGATTTTGAAAAGCTGTGATTTGCATCCTGCTGCTTATTTGCCTGGGTGTGCCCTGCACTTCAAGCTAAGCTCTCCAGGTGAAATGCTTCTGCTCCTACAGTGTTTGGAGTTTGTACCTTCAACTGCAGTAAAAGGCATGATTCATGTTACAATTTAAAAAAAACCCCAAACATCAAGGAAATGTATATAAAATGTGAGTGTTCATAATGGTAGAATTCACTTTTACAAGTACTTTTACAGAGAAGTGTTTATCCTGCCATAAAAGAGAGGTGCTAGGTGGGTGTACAATGAATTCTCAATTATTCACGAGCAGTTTATCCAGGTTGTGGATTAACTGTGCCGCAAAGGCCCTGACGCTTTGCTGGCACTGTGCAAGGGAGTCCATCTGTACTCATGTGCTCAAGCACAGTGTTCCAGGATCCAGTCCAAAGCTTTAGTGAACTCTGTGTGGCAACACCAAAGTATGCCCTTGCTCCAAAAAAATCTATCCTTGTGGCTGCAGTGCTGCAAACATGCTTTGGGTTGCACATTAGCTAATACACCCTCTTGGAGCAGAGTGCAGAAATACCTAAGAGATTGTGCAAACGGCAGGTTGTATCTGGCAAAGCCAGGGCTGAATTAGAGCTAATAAGTCTGGCTAAACTTACGTTGACTCTTTCTGGAGTCAATCACAAAGCTGACCAGTCTTCACTTTCAATATGTGCAGTGTGCTAAAAGACATACAGGCTGTGTCTAAACTGGTCTTGGGAGTGACTCTGCACTTCCAGTTCTGGATGCCTCCCAGTGTTTGTCCTAAGCACCTACTGAGTTGAAACCTGGAAATGTAGCAGTCCCTTTCTCCTGCTCCTCTCTTCCTCTGGCCCTGCTTCCCAGGTGGGGTCCAGTAACAACTCAAAATGCTCTAGCTGTGACACTACAGCAATTAGAACTGTGCTGGCTACACAGTGGATGATGTGGTGCAGTTGAAGTGTGCTTATCACAAAAACACTGTTCTTGGGAAGTGACCATCTAGAGCCAGTGTTATCCATTCTGCCAACACAATCCAGCATATACCACCATGAAATGAAGTCCTTGACATTGGGAAAGTCCATGAGTGTGGGAGGATTTGACCCATGAGCTTGCTAAAGCTAAAAATATTTATGTTTTTCTAACTGCCTTAACTTAGCACTTTTCCACCTTTTCTCTTGAAATTCCTCCTCTTTATATGGTAGTGAAGGAAGTGAATACATCATAAAAATCTCAGAAGGGAAAAAGTCATAGATGAGTCACTGAAAATATTGATAAGATCACTGAGTGAAGCTGACCTATAGCTTTCAATCTTCCTGTTTTTCTATGCCCACTCCTCTTGCAGCTTCACAGACCCAGTTATGCCCCTCCTTGGTGTTCAGAGGGGAACCAGGGGGATTTCTTCACCTCCCTGTAGCGAGGACATATGCCAGAGTCACAGAATCCCTTTCTTGCCATGCCAGTATGTCACAAAGTCTCTAACACCTACAACTGCCCTGAAAATTCTCAGAACTACTTACAGCAGCAACCAAAATGTCTTATCACACCTCTGTCTTGGTGACAAATTAAAACTGCAATTTGATTATTAACATCTTTCCAAATAAAGGGCTGGATCTTACTTCCCCTGCTGCTGACTGTAAAACTGGACTTGACTTCAGTGGAAGCAGATCTGGCCTCAAGGGTATGTTTAGAGAAAGCAAGTAGCAGCTATTTTCCTAGTGTTTATTTTACATTTCAGGTTGAGGCATTTGCAAGTGTGGTTTCTGCTGGACTTTGTATAGCTGGGGTTGTGACTAACAGCAATAACAGGCGAAGCTGTGACTTTGCCCCAGCCCCGGAACAAGAGGCTGCCTTGTCCCCAGAGTCATGCAGAAGGCACACAGTGACTCACACCCTCGTAATGCCTTTGCTGGGTTTCCCCTCACTCCACGGGAAAGGAACTTTTTTTCCTTTCTATCCTTGGCGCAGCACATGGTCCCAGACATGCTTGTCCCGTAGCTGTGAAGTGTGCTGGGAGTGTGACTGCACTGAAACCCACAGGTCAGGGTGTTTAGCAGGCAAGGGAAGGTAAGCATGTGTATCTAGTGGGAAACTAGGCTCCGTTTTATTCTGCCTTGAGCACAAACCAAACATGCATCACGGTGTAAGGCAGCCCCTTGGGGTAAGGGCTGCATAATGCCACAACCTTTGGCACAGCTCTCCACAAAACCAGTGCCTTCAAGGTGCGCTGTGATTTCCATCCGATCCTTTAGTTTCCATGTGGCAGTGCAGGTTCTGTATATTAGTCAACTGACTACACAAGGTGTCTCTGGTCCTTTTTTCTGTGGCAGTCTCATGCATCAACCTTATTCATTCATTAATTAAGCTGTCTCCTTCCTTGCAGAGGTACCATCCTCAGGTGATGCTGTCCAGTGGATCCTAGCACATACAGGTGTTGGCTTCCTGTGAGATTATGGCTCTGGAGCACTCATGCAGGGGCAATCTGGAGAGGATCTGAATGTGACTAGTGATGATTGTTAGAGGATTGGAAAACTGGATATTTTGAGTTTCTGTCAAGGCAGCCTGGCTGTGTCACTCCTCCATGTCGTGTTCAGAGCATATGAACTTAGTTATGGTTGTTTGGACAACAGATAAAATGGAGTTTCTTGGACATTGGTTTTTTTTCCAGGCAAATGCTTTCTCTTTTTTCATACCTTCCACTGCTTATCAGCTCCACTTTTATTTCTGACAGATTTGATTCCTATTTAGGGAACTGCCTTTGCGGTTGAATCAGATTCCTTACAAAGCTCCATGATAAATGTGCTAATGGATAGCTAGATTTGGGGGACATCTGTATTTTGCTCACAATAAAGTTCTGTGTTTTCTCACTGAAATGCTCATGGGCTCATTGAGTGCCACAGCCTCGAAGGACCAGCCTCATGCAGGTCCTTTGCCAGACAAACCTGTGCTTCAAGTTGGCACAGCATTTCAAGGAGATCAGCTTTTCTCACGACTGAAGACCAATCAAGACTGGAGCAAAATCTAATCAAAGAAGATATGGATTTTTTTTGAAAATGTTCAGCTGTTGCCCCTTGGGATAAAAATTTTGACTGTTTAGACCGTTCAGGTTTAGATTCTTGGAATTCTTACTCATATAAAGCTCTTAACATTGCATCATTCAGAAGTTATGCCTCTACTGCTGTTAACCAACTGAGAAACCTAACCTGTGGGACAGAGGATATCTGTACCCTGCAATCACAGCAGTGACTGCTGTGGCATCTGTACACCTGAGATAGCTGCATAGCCCTGAAACTGCAGTGCCTTTTGACACCTGCAGGCAAGAGGCAAAAATAGTCCTCATGTGTCTAGCAAATCCCTCACTGCCCGCTAACCCTATTCCTCTATTTGAGTGAGCAAAACTACCTGGGGCAGCCCTTCTGTTTACCTCACTGACCAGGTATGTGCATGGTTCCCGTGTTGGTGGTCTGTGCCACAACTCAGCAGCAGGTACCTGGTGATTGTGGTTTCAGTACAAAAGGTTCACCTGCTAGCACAGGGCATGGTCATCTTTTCTCAGCCAAGTCACAAGGGCACACTTCTTTAATTTTCTCTCCAGAAAAGGTAATAATGTGCATATTTGGGAAAATACCCATAATCTAAATCTCTAGAACTAATTAATTCAGTGTAATAGGTCATACAGACACACTTTGAAAGTCCTTAAACACCACTTCTGTGGGAACTGACTGGGAGATTCTTCTTGTGCCGGCACCCTGAGTAGGTATAGGTTTTTTTCCATCCACAAAATTTGACTGTGTGTCCTGTCAGAACTGGGATTAGATTGCAAGTAAGAAAATTCCCAGGATTTGAGATTAAACCTCATGGGAAGCCGATGGTGCTACAAACTTAAATAATTTCTGAGGAAAAACATAAGTCCTATATAAATGTCCTCAAAGTCCACACATTCAAAGCGACTTTGTGTGAAACCATTTCACCCTTCACACCCTTCAGGCATTCTTGGCTGCCTGTTTTGCTCAGTCTGCCTCTTCCCTTCTGCAAAAGCAGTCCCCGTGTGCCCGACAGGGGCTGGGGGATGGCTGCGGAGAGGGCAGCTGGTGGTGTGGCTGCAGCAGCTTGACACTGCGCTGTGGGAGCCACCCCAGCTCTGCTGCTGAGGGCAGTGTTGGCTCACGGCGCGTTATCTTCTTGCGGAGCTCCTTCTCCCAGCACATAAACAATTTTGTTTTTGTTTAAAGACTTTCCCACACGAGTGTCTGCCAAGTTCAGAGGACTGCTCTTTGAGACTGATCTTGAATTTTTTGGAAAGGGAGATGAGATTATATAATAAATTCAGTTAGTCTCAGTGAGGCAGTTGGGAGATGCTGTTTGAGACTATAACGTAACAGCCAATGGAATTAAGAAAAACAAAAGAATCCATAGTGTAAGTGGGGAAGGAACTCAATTTTCAATTGAGTAAGTTTAATTTGGAAGCAGATTCACAGGCGTCTACGCATCACAGGATGGTTGAAACATTCTCAAAACAATAAACCTGAATAGATTAATTTGTCTTAGAATAAACAGCATGGGTTTTTTTTAATACACAGCTTGTTGTACACCTTGTTGTGTGCAATGATCTTGGAGATCTTTTCAGCCTAAGGAATTCTATGATACAGTAGTTTTCAAGTAACAGTCAACTGGTGATTTAAAGAATTATTACTTCTGTGACAATATTGAAATTCTTGTTGTTTGCCAAGTGTCTATGGATACTGATACTTTTTGTCTAGCTCAGGTCTTGCTCTTCTTAAGGATTAAACACTCCAAATGCAACAGTTAGAAATAATAATGCAGGAGAAATATTCCTCTTTAAATTTAAACTCAATAACCCAGCATTTCCAGAGAAACTGAAATTTAAAAGCACTGTGGAGCCAAGGAACTGGTCTGGCACTGGGACTGTGGGGAGGCAGGCAGGCTGCATGCTGGAGGGGCTGGACACCCACCGTGGCTTCTCTCGGTGTTTCTGGTGGAATTGATGCTGTTGGCCAAACTAGCGTTTTCTCATGGAAATGCTGCTGGCAGTGAGACTGAAATGGGAGGGAGAGCTGTCAGAGCAGCATGCCTGACAGAGAGGGAACTGCTCATGTACTCGTCATCTCTAATCCTCCTGAGTAATGTCTCTTGTGGTCAGTGAGGGCAGGTATTGCTTGGCAGTGGGAGGAACTGTGACAAAATGTACAGACAGCACCAAATCTGTAACACTGCTTGGGTATCATCCTGTCTCCTTTTCCTTGGGTATCCTTCTTATCTTTTTGTGCTGCCTTAATGTTTCTCACATAGCCAGTTTATCCTCTTCCCTGTAAAGAACACAGAGAATTAGTGAAACAGCACTAGCAGTGTGAGAGTGTTTCACTCTTAGGACATTTTAGATGGTACCATATTGAGAATTTTATTTTTTACTTTATTAGAATAAATAAATATTTATTAAAAATACAATTATCATTATGCTACCATCTAAAATGTCCACAGGAAAATAAATTAATCTTATGTTTTGAGAATTGAATAAACTCTATTTGTGTACTGAACAAGGAAATACATCAGTTTTACAGTTGCCTCATAGTTAATTATTTCTTGAAATAGAACTTGATTCTGACTGCAGACATTGTAGGGACTCTTAGGAGCTAAAAAACCTTGAAAATCCCCAATTAATAATATACTAAATGTGTAGTTCAAGATTTTAGAGGGATTATTTCAACTTTTCTATTCTTTCTACATAACCGAGGTTGTCTTCTTTTATGTAAGGTCTTTAATTCGTACTGCTGGACCAGACTACAAACTGGTTTAGAACATGTTTCTTTAATTATTTAGCTTTTTTTCCATTACATTATAGCTTTTTCATATAAACCTAGGAAAAAAAGCTGCTGTATTCTGAAAGATAAAAATGAAGAATCTGTTTATTATCGTGGAATCATAGAATCATAGAATATGCTGAGCTGGAAGGGACCCATCAGGATTATCGAGTCCAATTCCTGTCCCTGCACAGGACACCCCAAAAATCTCACTATGTGCCTGAGAGTGTTGTCCAAACACTTCTTGGACTCTTACCAGGCTTGGTGCTGTGACCACTTCTCTGGGGAGCCTGTTCAGTGCTCAGCCACCCTCTGGGTGAAAAACCCTTTCCTGATATCCGACCTAAACCTCCCCTAACACAGCTTCATGCCATTTCCTCGAGTTCTGTCACTGGTGACCAGAGTGAAGAGATTGGTACCTGCCCTTCCGCTTCCCCTCATGAGGCTGTTGAAAACCACAATGAGATCTGCCCTTAGTACATGAAATGCCCTTTTACTATTGTTTCCCTTGGCTGAAGAAGTGGTTTGCCCTGAATGTGACAGTGACACTGCCCTTTCTATATCTATATAAAAAAAAGCCAAAAAACCCAACCCAGCCCAAACCAAAAAAAACCCCAAACCCAAAAATACCCCTCCCCCCACCCCCCCCAAAGAAAAAAAAGACAAACAACGAAAAAAGCCAGGAAGGGCAAGGAAGCTAATCCAACTAAGAGGAAGGTGCCAATAGCCATACCATCCCTGCAGCAAATTGTGTCTCCTCAGACCTCCTCCCTCACAGGGTCATGCTGGGTCTCACCTCTTTTGCAGCTAAATATCCCAACTTCAGAGTGTGCCAGCTCTGATACCTCATTACTTACTAAAGAGTAAATAAATTTTACGTTCTCCTTCAAGCATCTGCAATCCTATCTGCAGGCCAGGAGATTTCAGCCACTCCACCTGCCTCTCCTGACTCACCTCTGGGGTCCCACTGAGGAGATGGGATTTATGCCCAGGCTGGGGGCAAGGCAGAACCTGTCATAGCCTGTGGATGCTGGTGCAGGATGTGTCCAAGTCCTTGTGCTCTTGCCAATCTTCATCCCCTTGCCTGCAGGCCACCTGCCACCAGGCCCAGATACATCATTTCTCAGGTAGGGACACCTCACATCTGAAAAGTGAGAAAAAAAGCTCCTGGGAAATCTCAGAGGATTTATACACTTAAATCTCTCAGGATGTGGGGTTGATTACTCAGGAGATGACTTCTACTTTTTTTCTGAGTCAGTACTGAACAAGTAACTGGTCTGGCATATCACTCAGAGGGACTGCGGTGCTCTGGTGCTGCCTTTTGCAAGAGACTTAAGTCGGACCTGCAATTTCTCTGGCAAAACCAGTCTGGTCCTGAGAAATGTACTGAGCAGCAAATGCAGCCAGCCATGCTTATCTCCCACAGTTTTGCCTGGTTGCGCTTGGTGGTGTCACCAAGCATTTGAACCAGAGTTACAGAGTTAATTTGGGAGATGAGTGTCCCTGTGCTATCTAGTCCAGAGCTACCTCTTATGCATGTTTTTGAGCTGCCTTAAATCAGTCAGCTTCTGTGAGACTCTTGGGTGGGGACTCATACCAGATGAATGCAATGTGAAAATGAGGTTTAGTGTTAGGTGGAATGTGCGCCATTCTGTTAAAAACTGAGGAACAACTTCTGCTCTGTCACTACATAGAGGAGGAGGAAAATACTTTTTCTATTTATTAGGTATGATTTATATGTAATGGCCAAGGCAGGTAGCCCTGTGATTATGCCCTTTTGTAATGATGCTCTTCTGCATCCTTTAGATGCATCTATTTATCTAGTGACTGCTAAAAAATGCATAAAAAATCTGAAAAGCAAGATAGTCAATGAACTCCTTTCTCCTTTTGCCCCTTTTTGTGTGGTTAGAGAAAGTATTTTAGAGCATCCGTTTCCCAAATTGCAAACCAATCTGGCCCAGTCGTAAAAATTTAGTGTTATGCATTGCCCCCTGAAATCAGAACTAATGAAAGTTCACACAATAATACGATCAAATACAGGCCCAGTTAATAAAACTGTTGCTTTTCTCAGAATGGTTGCTCCAAGAAAACAAAACCCTAATGTTCATGCCCTGGTTTTCTTCTGGACCCTATGCAACAGGAATGTTCAGAAGAGGCTTTTGAAGATCGCTCCTGCTTCCTGAACAGCACTCGTGCTGCAGACACCCACAGATAGGACCAGGCAATACTGCAGTGTCATGAAACGGCACTTCCAGAGGAATTTACATCCTCACACTTTTAGCTGCCCCCAGAATTTATTAGTTAACAGATCACCACTTCCTGCTATGGTTTCTGCAAGTCTTGGTCTTTTGATCATGCCACCATGTTCCCGAAATGCACAAGAAAATGGAGGCTCTGCATGCCTGTTTTGTTTGATGAGCACAACAGTCCTGAAGCAATCCAAACCATCCATCATTTTTGGCCTGCTCACAGTGAAACAGGCTCGTTGTTTCATCATTACTTGCACCAGATATCAGAACACCAGGTTTACCTCTGAGAACCCAGCAGTTTTTCTCAGAAGTGCTATGATGGAAGTCCAAGGGGCTGATTCTCCTGTTCCACTGACATCATGGTCCCCAGGGTCCCCTGAATGACACAGAGTTACTTGGGATCGGCATGAACAAAAAAATGAGGGATGCACCTTTGCTCTGACTAGAAGCTATTAGTTAAGCAAAATTCGAACTACACTTACGCTAGTAACGGTGCCACAGCTGCTTGTCTTACACAGGAACTTCGTTCTGAGAAAAAAAGGATTTAGGTAGTAGCAAGTATTCATTGATTAAAATGTTGATTGATTGACTGATTGACTCATTCATTCATTCATTCATTCATTAGCAAATTGATTTTAGAGCAGCCCTGGGGATACTGGTGGATGAAACACTGGACACGAGCCAGCAATATGCACTCAGAACCCAGCAGGGCAACCACATCCTGGGCTGCACAAAAGCAGCGTGGCCAGCAGGTCAAGGGAGGTGATTCTGCCCCTCTGCTCTGCTCTGGTGAGACGCCACCTGGAGTGCTGCATCCAGCTCTGGGGTCCACGGTACAAGAAAGACATGGGCCTTTTGAGTGGGTCCAGAGAAGGACAATGAAGATGATCAGAGGGAGGGAGCACCTCTCCTGTGAAGAGAGGCTGAGACAGTTGGGTTGTTCACTTGGAGAGAAGGCTTTGGTGAGACCTTAGAGCAGCCCTTTATTACTTAAAAGGGGTTTATAAGAAAGACGGGGACAAAGTATTTATCAGGGCCCTTGGTAACAGGACAAGGGAGAACAGTTTTAAACTGAAAGATGGTAGGTTTAGATTGGATGTAAGGAAGAGATTTTCATTATAAGAGTGGTGAGACACTAGAACGTGTCTCCCAGAGAAGCTGTCAATGTCCCATCACCATTCAAAGTCAGGTTGAATGGGGCTTTGAGCAATTGGATCCTGTGAAAGACGATCCTGGCCCATGGCAGAGGAGTTGGACTAGATAATATCTGAATGCCCGTCCCAACCCAACCTGTTTTGTGGTTCCATGATTTGAAGTATCCTTCTCCCTCAGATCTGGCTTGCTCACTTGTTGGAGATGCAGTTCATGGCCTAACGAGCCAGAGAAGAGGGTGTTGTAGATATGGTTGCTGAAGAGCTCTCCAGATGATTCTGAGTTCTTGAAATATTGAGAAGAATCAAGATTGAAAAGGAAAGCTTGTTTCTCTTGAGGAATTCTATAGTTCTTGTGAATTGCCAAAAAAAGAGGGAAAACTTGCCAATGCAATAAATGTCTTTCTAGTATGTTGCGAGCCAGCCTGTGCTTTTGCATCACAATCCCTGTAAGAGCGTGAAAATCTGCAATTCCTTCTAAAACCCATCACTGCCACAGTGTTGTCAACCAGATTTCTCCTCAGCACCCGGCTTAATATAAAAAAATTGCTAGGGGAGCCTGAAGATGGAGTGAAAGGCAGAGAAGTTCTCTTCTTTTGTTTGAATCAGCATTATTGTAGTTTGATAGCTGGAGCTTTTTGGAAAAAATACGATTTTGTGTGTCAGGACATATTCCTGGTTTTTACAGCGATACCTGGGTATTTTCAGTACCATTGCCTGGATTTTTCATATGAAGTATAACTTTTTATTTGCTTTTCTATCCAACTCCCACTGAATGGAAGTTTTTCACATACTACTACCCCTCCTCCACTCCACTCTTCCAGTTCATGAGCAAGTTTACTGAACTCCCCAGCAGCTCATGTTTATTTTCTTATCTTAAGTTAGAGTGCGAAATTAAAACACTTGATTTGTCCTTGGCAAGTTAAAATGCATATTATTTATAGAGCACTGTAGGGGTCTGCAGCTCTTTGTGAACGAAAAGAAACTGAAATACCGTGGCACGGGGCAATGCACTGCCGGACCTTGCAGACGTTCAGACTGGGCACGATGGAGCACACGGAGCCATTCCTTGCTTAGCTAAGGTCACTGGATGCTTTGTGGATGCATGCCCTGCTCCTCACTCCTGATGTGTCCAACCAGGACGTTTCACTGGAGAGACATTAGAGCCGTTGTGCTATGTGGGCACGGCCCCTGGGGACACTTTCGCAGAGCACCTTGGTGCCAGGTGTATTTCCGGCACCAGGTCACACAAATGTCGCCAGCCAAGTTTTACGACACCTCAGTTGGGTATTGCTAGCAGTCAGCTTGCAGTGTCGTTGACCTCCAGGTGGAAAAACTGCCTTTATGCACCTTTGCAGGATGTTTTTTGCAGTCTCCATGGAACTCCAGGTAGCTCTACCTGTATTTATATCTGAGACAAATAGCACGGGGGTAGTGCACCCCACAATGATTCATCATGGTCATCATAAAGCTGTAATACGTTATTTAAAATGCTGTTAAATATTTTTAAAATGTTCCATATAGCTTAGTTGTTAGTTAAAATCTAAATCAATTAGAAAAATTCTTTACCTATACAACTGTAATTAATTTTAACCTTAAATTTCAGCTAAAAGCACATATTCAATAGGCTCTCTCCTAGTCTGTTGACAGAGAAAAAATTTCTTGTCACTGTTGAATTTCAGGTGGGAATGGTATAATAAATTGTAAGTTTTAAGAAACTGAATAGTAGTAAGTAAAACTTGAACATTTCGCCATTTCTTTATGCACAACTTTCTAGAGTATGTGTACACATACTTGTGAATGTCTCAATACAAAGTATTTCTCATAAAAATAGTCAGTACCCAGCCTGTTATCAAGTGTTACCCCTTTATGAATGCCTGCCATTTCCTGAAAAATAAGCACCATTTCCAAAGAATCAAGTCTAGATCAAGACAGAGCAATTTTGTGAAGGCGGAGAGTAAAGTCAGGCATTTTAAAGCTGAAGTACTACAGTGAATGAAATTCTTTTCCATTTTTCCCCATTTGCTATGATATTAGACAAGGGTTATGTTTATGAACAAGTAATTTGCCATCAGTTGTTGCAGTTTGCCCTGTAGTTCCATGCCATAAACTTTAGCATGTCCAAAATCAGATTGTTCCAGTTTTAAGCCTATCATAAAAGCATTAAGAGTGTTTTGCCTGAGACATGGAAGAAGCATTCAGTCACTTAAATATCTCTCCATTCCCTCCAAATATTTAAAAGTGCAAGTGGGAAATGCTCACCTAATATACAAAAGCGGTGTCCAATAGCTGGAAAAGAAGATCCTTTCAACTGCAGGTTATAAAGATGGTTATCTCTGGGAGAACATTCCTCATCTTTTCCATATGTTTGAAATAAACTGTCTTCTGTGATTCTGAAGTTCTTTTGGCAGGAGAAGAAAAGTGTTGAAATACTATGTTTCACAATTTTCCAGACCAAATAGTAACTTATCTAAACGATACATTACTGTACTTTGCAGCACATAAGCTCACCAGCTCTCTGCAAGTCGATAATCCTTTTCATTTTTCATTACTTGATAGCTAGAGAGGTATCTCGCAGAGTTATCATAAGCATTATCAGTGCAAACAGTGATATGAAGCCAAGGACCTTTGTGATCATAGCATGTTTTCTGCTTGTATGGGATATTTTAATGCAGTCTCGGTGCCTCATTGAAAGCAGTCCAGCAGACAACAGATTATTTCCCCTATGTGTTTATTGAGCACCAGCTATTTGAAACATTTGACATTACAATGGCAGAGAGACATTGGCCACAAACTAAAATCTGTTCTTTTTATCAAAGATTTAATTTTTATTTTATCTGAAGAAAGCAATACGATTGGCAGCATTTGGTGTTGGCAACACACAGGCGCTTTTGTCCTACAAAGTTATGTGATTTTAGCTCTGAGTGAATCTTGGGAAACCAGATCATCTCATTTTCACCGCTTGTTTGTGCACAAATCTTGCAGCATGTACACAAATGCTCATGAACCAGTCAGTACAAAATATTCCTCAAAAGAATAAACTGTTCACAATCAATTTGCCTCCTGAAGTGAGCATGGTAGAATTTTGGTATAAATTTCTTGCTTCCCTAGCAGGCATCCTCTTGCTTTCATGTGATTTCATGTGTTTTAACAATGAAAATCATTTCAATAGTTTTGTGCTCAGAAGCTGTGTTAGATCTTTTTTATGATTCACACTCTTTGCACGCTGTCTTGCTATGAGCAATTCAGAAACTTCTGCTTAAGTGACCGTGAGTTGTCTGACAGTTACTGCCTTCTTTCCTTCTGTCTGTTCCAAACAAGATCATTTCTACACTTATTTGGTAAAGCTGAATATATATATATATATATTT
>VZTF01000980.1:1399509-1473342 GCA_013397755.1 Cnemophilus loriae | reverse complement strand
TTTTTTTTTTTTTGAGGGAGGGGTTTTCTTGACATTTTAATGGAAGAGCATCAGTTTAGTTGTTGTCACAGTCTTGATCCATGGAGGGGTGTAATTTGAGCAAATAAAAGTATGTAAGTAAACTTACACTAGTCTTTAAATCACAATGATTTTGTCAGTTTGAAAACTTTGTGCACTAGGCTGACTGATCCCACAGGCTGCATACAGTACAGGCAGGATTTGGTCCATGACATATATTCAAGATAAAATCACTACATACACCAAAATTTTTTCCTATCTAGATTCACTGTAGCAGCAGTTCTTTTGGTAGGTAGACAACTTTGGAAATTATTTTTACACCCCTTCTTGCTTTTCAGCCACAATGGAAACGACGGTTTTGTAAACTCCTAAGCAAAATTTAGGACCCTTTGTCGTTAAAAGTGTTGCACAAGTGTATTACGTTATATAAGATCAGGAATGCGAGACTCCACCTGAAAAAGAACGTGTGGAAAGATCTGGGGAGGTCCCCACAATGGGATCTTAATTTATGAGGGACTCATCAGAGGACCTGTCTCTAAGTGAAGTGCCGGTGGAAGAGGTTATGGGCTCCATATGCACGATGAACAATGCCGAGTCGTCAGGACCAGATGGTATTTACCCAGCGGCTGTGGAGGAATCTGAGGATCAAATAACTGAACTGCAGTGTTTAAATGCAAACTGAAAGCTAGCGTGGTAGCTGAAGACTGGTAGCTGGCAAACCAACACCAAATTTTAAATTGTGCTAGCTATAAAAGAACTTTGTTCAAGGGAATTTCCGGGGAACTACAGGCCAGTGATCCTGACGTCTATGCTTGGGCAAGGTAGTAGAAACAATAATGAGGGCCATTAATTAATAAATATGTGTAAATGTGCTGTACTGTACAAAAGCCAACATGATGTTTGCAAAGAGAGGTCTATAATTGAAATTCTATTAAAATCTTTTTTATGAAATGTTATTTCTCTGAAGGACTCAGCAAAGATGTAGGGATATTCCATTGATTCAGTCTATTGAATTCTTAAAAGTCTTCCGCAAGATCACAGAAGTCACTCCTAGAGAAACTGAAAAAACATAGGATAGAAAGTCCTTGTATGCACAAATAATTTCTTAGAAGATAGGAAGGAAAGAGTAGAAAACACGGACTATTTTCCTGTCAGGTTGTTATCAGTGGAGCTCCAGAAGACCTGTGCTAAAACCCTTGATCAAAATATTTATATGTGATCTCTTAAAGAGCTTAATAGTGAGGTAACACTGGGGACATTTTTAGGTTATTCAGGATAGCAAGATGATGGCTGGCTATGAACAATTGCAGAGGGTTTTACAAGACTAAGTGGCCAAATGGTAAAATGGTAGATGAAGCTCCATGTAAATAAACATCTGGTGATGCACATGTGAGAAAATTATCTGGAAATTAAATGTAAAATGCCAAGGACCAGGTTGTTATCACTTGTGAACAACATCTTGGCGCTATAAATAGCTGCATGAAAAAGTCAGCCCTGTGCTCACTAGCACGCAAAAAAGCAAATCAGATATTAGGGAGCATTAGGAAAAATATAGAGATCAAAACAGTGGCTATCACAGTGCCACCACTGTATAGATCCATGATTTCCTTGAGCATGGAGTAGAATGCAGGTCTGAATCCTCTCTCCACCTCTGCAGCAGAAGAGAAGCAGGTCCCAGCGAGGGTGGTGAAGGTGGCTGAAGAAGTGGAAGAGGTTTCCACATATGCTGTGAGTGTGTAAGCAAGGCTTTTCAGCTTGGAAAGGAAACCTCCATGGGAGACCTGAAGCCAGAGTCTAAACAGTCCCTGGCAACAGGGCAAAGGGAAACAGAGACAAACTGATTATTGCCCCTCCCAGCTTGAGACCTCATACCCAACAAATTTATCAAGTACCAGCTTCGAACAAAAAAGGGTGTTTTTTAGTACAGTGTCTTCCAATCATTTTCTTTCTTAGTCCTAGTCATTGGTCTCAAACCCTGTTATTCTGAACTCCTGTTACTCTAGAACCCAGCACGGCATCTCAGAGGATAACTGTGGCACAGTACAGGAATGACACTCAGGTCTCAGTTCCTCCTCTAACAACAGGCTGTTGAGCCTGGAAAAAATTCCCAGTGTCGTATTTGCACTTAAAACCTTCTAAGATTTGCCAGAAAGATATGGCTTGAAACAATGCTTCCAAGCAATATCACTTAAGGCCTATATGTAGGAAGCCTTTTCTGTTTACAGAACTACTAGTTAACATATGATCATGTCATATTTATTTACTAGGGTTACAAATGCAAGAAACAGAAGCCTGAGGTAATTTCATGTTTAATAGATGAAGTCTCAAGAAAAAAGACATTGTCATATCCTTTTCTTTAATATTTCAGAGGTGTGAAGCCTTTTCTTCCTGACATCGGGTTTAGTATTTACTTAAGATAAGGAGGAATCCTATGAGGAAAAAGGTGATTACTTGATTAACAGACTTATTCACTCATTCATTGAATCTTCCACTTCCTCCTATGACCAGTGAATGAAATAAGGTGTAGCTGAGGCACCCCAAGCCAACAAGCAAAGAAAAGGTAGCTGAGGGTGCAAAAAGGATAAAGAGGAGATCTCTTGGAGAAAACTGCAAGAAATAGCTTAAGGAAAGAAAAAACCTCTAAGAGAACTAGAATAGGAGAGCATGGCAATAATTTTATTTCTATACAATATGTTCATCTGGGTCTCAGGTATGATTTATACCAGCACACTGGACTTTAATGTTGCCGTAGTTCTAGTTTCTCTCTTTCTTTTTCCTTTTTTTCTTTTTCCTTTTTATTCGCCTACCAGAAGCAGACATTGTGAATTTTCTGTGAAAAAGACTTTATTCTATGCTGTTTAAACAGTTCCTAGCATAGTGTCCCTGACCCCATCACAAGGATGTGCTTTGGCAAATAAAAACCAACAGAAGAGTGTAGTGGGAGATGAAATGCTGGAAGTGGGCCTTGATGCTCAGAAAAGATGTTCCTTTGGTATTTGTTCTGTGTGTTATTATTATTATTCCTTTAAGTAAACAAACACATTAGTTCACCTCATTAAAATCAAAGAGAAAAATCTGAGAAATGTAGTTCAGCAGCCAAAGTCTCAAAATCCACCTTGAAATCTTATTGGCTATCTTCTCGAGGGAGGTGTAAATCTTCCTTTTGTTGGCTTTTATTTCTGAATTTGGCTCAGCTCCTGGAAATCTTTCCTGAGAGGCCTCCACTTGCTATAAGTGTTGCAAAAGAAGCCTCACTATTTGCAATGCCGTTCTAATTATTTTTCTGATGGGCCAAGAATCGCTTTGTGGCCATCTGGGGAGAGCCTTGGTTCTGTATTTCTAACTCATCATTTGGAATCTTTCTGGACATCAAGCTCTCGCTGCCAGTCAAAACCACTGTATATCTCAGGGTTGGGCCCTTAGTCTGTCCATGTCCCCGCAAACTCAGCTGAAGATTTCCATCTGATGGCTGTGATGCAATGCAGCAGATTCCTTGCTGGGAAGGCAACAGGAAAAAGAGATTAAAAAAACAAATAGAAAGGGACATGAAGGGAGGCTTGGCCATAGGAAACCAGGAAGAGTGACTGTATCTTATCTCTTACTTGTGCTCTTCTTCTGGGATCCTGCTCTAAGAGGGGTCTGTACCCTAATTTTGGAAAAACACCCAGTTGTCCACTGCACTTTTTTCCAAACAACAACAGAAGGATTCTGGAGGGAATGCAGTGACTTTTTAATATATAACTTTGCTTGGATTAGTGGATGGCCTGGGGTGCTTTTGAGAAAGAAGTGCTGTCAGGAAAACACACCGAGGGCTCGGTGTCTCACAGCAGATCAGATTATTTTGCAGTAACAAGGCAGGAAGTTCAAGCTAGGCAGTTACAAGAAGTTATCCAGAAAAAAAGAAAAAATAAAAAATGAAAAAAAGAAAAAGGAAAAAAAAGGCAGCACACTGGAGCTCAAATACAACTGTTTGTTTTGCTCTGAGGTTTGTGCTGAGCACAATCCAGCTTGCAGGCTTCACAGAGGTGCTCACAGAAAGTAGGTTGATAAAAGAATGAATTTCAGGGGGCAGGAAATGCTGATGCTAACTTTACTGGGAGCAGCTATAAGACTGCTCTGTAACCTTTGAGCTTTGACTGCAAAGAAATGCTATGCAGCCCTGTGCGACACTATCACAAAGCTTATGAGCTGGGGGCAAAGAGAAGAGGGAAAGGGAGAGAAAGGGGACAAATAACACCATTACTTACTTTGGTTTTAGTTCAACGTTTATCTTTAAATATTTTTTTTCCTTCTGAATTAGTTTCAATAAAATGTGCATCGCTCGTGGAGCTCCTTCAATAAAAAAGTCACTGTTTGTTATACGATAACACTGAACAGACTCCAGGCACTCCATTTTCTTATCTTAGATATACAGTGGAGCATAACTCAAGCAAAGGGGAGAAGTTAATGCATCTGTAACACTAGGTAACAGAAGCAACAGTAGCATGTTAGTGTAGTAATAACTCTCACATGTGGAATATCTGAAGATGGGTTTTATTGAATTCAGTTTATTTAACCAGGATAAACCCTTGAGATATGGATCTCATTTACAAGATGGTGTTGGCAAGAAGGCAGATTATTACAAGCACATGTGGAAGATAAGCATAAAACAAAAAGTGAAAGACCTGTTTATATTTTTAATTAGGACCCTTTTATCAACAAAAATGTTAAGTGAAAAGGAATATAGATAGAGATATAACTATTGCTGTTGATATTAACAGCAATGATCCTTCCTACTTATATAGTGCTTTGTTTTTTTTCCTGGATATCTTAACGCTGCAAAAAAATAAAGGTGAAATGTCCTCCCTTGTTGCACATGAAGCCTGGCTAAGCCTGTTTTGTTCGAGTCCCAGTGAAATGGCCCACAAGGACGCAGTAATTGTGTCAGAAGAGGGAAAAGGAGCAGTGCAGACCTGCGCAGGGTGGAGAGCCCCACGGCTGAGTGTGCTACTCAAATGCAGTCATATCTAGGTAGTGCTGACACATTAGAGAAAAAGCCAAAGAGACTACAATGTACAGTTGAGACTTCAGGAGAATTAAAGTAGGCCAAGTATAAGTATTCAAAGAGGAATTTGACCAGGATTACCCCTTTTAATCTTGCTAAAAATACTACATGATCTTTTGCGAGTAGAGGCATTCAAGACTCAACTTCAGCATTTCACACAAAAGGCATTAAAACATACATTTATATGAATGCATTTTTTGAAACAGTTACCTTTTAAGTGACCTCTAAACAGGTACAGACCACATTAAAGTTATATGTGGTATGCTGGCACTTGAGGCTGCAAGGTGATGGAGTGCTTTTCTTTTCATAAGGCAATTTTGCTTGATAATCAAATGTCTCTGGTAGGTAAATAGAAAACCTCTCTCCTGTGTTAGAGGAGTTATTATGTTGTGTTTACAATGTATTCTTTTGGTCTGTAGTTAACATACTTTAAATACTCTTAAAAGTAAATGGCTGCCTTCCAGCCAATGACATTTCTGGGCTATCAAGTTGCATACTTTGTTCAGAAGTGTGATGCTGAGTCTGCTGCTGTGCTTTCCCTCTCCACTGCAGGTTTCCTCCTCCTTGTGCAGAGAGCTCCAAGCAGCACAGTCCAGCATCTTTTTCATCTCTGGGAGTGATAGAAGACCAGGCTTGTCCAGCCACTCTGGGGTATGGCAACTGCTGGGATAAATATAACAGGACATGACAATGTTATGAAGGAATGTAGGCCAATGAAAAACAAAACAAAACAAAAAGTCTTTTCTGAATGGGAGCCTCCAAGATTTTCTGATGAATATTCACCTGAGCAGTAGGCCCTCAGGCTCTGCTGGGGCCTTCAGAGCAAAACTGAGCCTTTCAGTTTTGTAAGACGACCACAATGGAAACTACCTGTTGGCTTACCACTGCAAAAGCCTTTACAGGCTACAAGGATTTCAAGGGCCATACCTTGATAAACAATTTTATGAAGCAGCAGCAATAGAAGCTCAGTGCCCCACCTTGTCTTTTGGGATTTTCCCTTGTTTTCTCCCATTTGCAGGAGAGAATTAATCGTGGGTGGTAAACGTAAAGGGTGTGCTGGTTGCCTCCACAGCTGTCCCCTACGGTCTTCATTTTATTTGACCTTTTTTGTGTACTTGAACCCTGGAGAGGTTAAGTCTCATGTCTTGCCAGTGGTGGAGTGGTTGTGAAAAGCTCCCCAGTGCTCCCAGCCCCTCAGCATTTAGACTTTTCTTGCCACTAACTTGCACAGAGTATTCCCTCCCAGTCACTGCCTGCAGCCATCTGGTGGCAGAGCAAAATGTTGCCCGGGGGTATCTGCTTGAATTAATTTGCTTTGGCTGTATTTGCACCTTTGTGTATTTGTTTACCGTTTGAGCAGTGACATTTATTGGCACAAATGTGCTAAGGAAAGCCGATTCGGGGAGAAATGTCAATATTTGCTCTGAAGAACAAGCAGACCCCAATTCAAAAACATACTTACTAACTCTAAGTACATGGATGTGTCTCATTGACTTTGTTGAATGAAACCTGATGCTGGGAACAGAAGCAATGCCATGAGCTTTCACTCGCCAATTAAGACAAATTGGTTGTTGCCCAGCCTGAGCTAAGATTGTTCAGGATCTATCTTCACTGTGCTGAATCTGAAGAGATAAAACACATGCCAGGGATTTGCACACATTTGGACAAACATAGCCCGATCACATCTGCACAGAATGAGAGGCAATGTGGTTGGTATGAGTAATTGTTGCAGTGTTAAGTCTCTACAAAGGCTGCAGTGAAAAGACAGTCCAAAAGGAACATGACTGTTAAGAATATGCTAAAAATAACGCTGGAAAGTCTTGCTTGGGGAGTCATATACCGTACTAGGTCTCCACAGGTGTACAGGCAAAACAGACCAGAACTGCCAGGACAAACCCATGGTTTTTATATAATCTGTAGTTGTCTGAACATATCTACATCAGTGAATTTTGGCTGCAGAATTGATGGGGGCTTTGTGGCTCTTGCTACAAGTAGATTGTGGGTTTTTTCTGATACTTACTATGTGAATTATAACATCTGTGGGGAAACACACTTGACTGAGGTTCCTGTCCTGTTAGACCAACTCCAAGGAAACAATATGAGGCTCAAGGCGGAGACCATCATGTCAAATTAAGCCACAATAAAGTAGTACAGGAGCGCCAAAAGTTCCTATAATAATGTTGCCTAACTTTTCCCATTATAAAAAATTCTAATTCCTTTTTTCAGAGATTTGGCAAGGGTCAGATTTGCAATTAGGAAGGAGCTGCTTGATGTCTCTGAAAAAACAATAAATTTGTCCAGAGTTGCCTGGGCCCTGTAATGAAAATACCTAAACCCACTCCTTGTATTTTATTATAACCTGTAGAACTTGTCTGAAGTTTCTGAGCATGTGCTACCAGCTGAGCACACCCCAGTCCCTACAAGGACTCTGACCAAGGAAGTGGGTTGTCTAGGTTTCTTTACTATGGACAAACCCCAAAGAAACTGTGTAGGGAGACTGATATGTCTGCCCCCAGAAAGCCCTGTGTGATTTCCTAAGTGTCATGAACCAGGGCTCAGGTGGTACCTTGAGTTATTCATGGAGACTGACAAGTTCTTGATCTAACCCATTGACATCCTGTGCTGAATTCAGCCTCAACTACAGACTATGCCTAAATTCTGCCTCTGGCAAGGTTTTACAGCCATGTAAATCACAGAATCAGGCACTGCATCTCCAAAGTGGCTGCAGTGAATTCACACCATGGTTTGGTTACGTGGAGCCGCACTCCTGCTCCAAGGAGGACAACCTCCCCAAACACAGTTCACCTCTTGCTTTGGACATGGCAAAATCATATCCTACGTCTTGGTTTTCAGCTGAGAAGTGACTTGCTTGCAGTCTCGTGAAATACGACATCCCCCTTTCTCTTCTCCCCCTACTCCCGAGCATGTAGCATTGAACATACCCCTATGGCCAAGTTCAACAAATTAGCAGCCAGAAATTTTAATCAGATATTTAATCTTTCAACCATGTAAGTGAGATTTCGTGTTTACAGTGGCAGTAGGCCAGCTCAACCTCAGAGAAAAAGATTATTAGTAGTGTCCTTGAAGCTGGGGAGCCAGAGAGCAGCGACTGCACTGAGCAGGTCTGGCTGACCTGTGGCTGAAAGGCAGCTGTAATCACCACATCAGTACCTACAGCACCGTGTGCTTACTGAGTACTGGAGAGCCAAGGAAGTTATTACTGTCTTTGGAATATTGCTGTTCTGTGCATTCAAAATTATTTAGTATAGCAAAGAAAAGAACTAAGCTTTGGTGGCAGGAGATGAAATTCTAACACACTCTGCTCCTGAATTTGCCAAATCCTGGAGTAATGGGAAGCATCTTCCAGATCAAATGCCAGTAGTGAAGTTAATGAATCTTCCTGTTTCGAAAGTTTCTTTCCTTGTACATATGCCTTGCACAGATGCATGCCTAAGTGTAGCCATATGCACATTATTCATTCCTGTTTGTAAGGATTTCATCTGTTGCCCAAAGCAGTACATGAACAAGTTGGTTCTCATAATGTTATCCCTGAAAAGCATGTTGCAAAGTAGAATATGTGATGCACTTTTCAGTCATACTTGGTGATGACCTTTATGACTGGAAGCTAGAGGTCCAGTATTCTGACAATGATTTTGCTATGTATAGTCATGGAAGGTTTATATTCAAAATATTCTTATGTTATGCTCAAGGGCTGAATGCTTTAAAAGTCTGGGAAGATTTGGTTGTCACCAGGGTCTGACTGGGGTGGCATAGTATCATTTTCTCATTTGCCCTAAGTACAAACCCGAGCTCTCTGGAGCAACTAAGCAACCCCAGATTAGGACAGGAATCTTGACTTCACCATTCAGACTTCTCACATAGAAACATGAAACCCTGTGGGGAAAAAAATCTTATTTCCTTAGTGCAGATGTGTCTGCAATCAGTGATTTGTGTCAGCCCATCAGTATTCCCAGAGGTGAAGTAGCAGTTTGGGAGGCATTAGAGTTCTGTACAAGGAGCCTAAAATTTATTTACCTTGACTATTCGCTGGGTATTCTTCTGGTAGCCGTATGAGAAGTGGATGCTAGGAGATAAGTTTGGATTGTTTATATTTCATTAGAGTCTGAAGAGGTTATACCACTATGTACCAGGGTCAAGTTTTAGTTCCTTGTCGAACTCTCTGACTCTTCACTGGAGATGCAGACAAATTTTGCCCAAGATAGGGATAGTTTACAGGAAGGGTGTGTATATAGCTCCTGTCTTACAGATTGACACAACCTTTGTTATTTCCAAGTAAAACATACCACTTTATGGTCTTCCAAAATGTAAATGCTTCCTATGACTTTGATTGCTACAGTTTAATTGCAGTTGTTGTTCACATAACTTGTTTAATATGATTAATGTCATAACACGTCTGCGGACATTCCTCAGTTCTTTACCTTGACAGTGGAACAACACTGGTGACAAAGTGCAGATCAGGGCATAATGGATCTCTCTTTTTTTAAGGAATTACCTAGGAGCGCTTACAAAGATCTCAGTGTTGGCATTCACTTATTGGATAATTTAGTCCATCTTTATTTCCAACAGGATAATTCAATTTCCCTGTAGAACTGTGAGATATGTTGCTTCTGAAATAAGCTGCGTTAGCACATCTACTCTCTATTAAAAACTAACCATCCAATGGGGAGAAAGAAGAACAGAGCATATATTGACTACATGCATACTGTATATCAGAATAGATGTTTTTTTGTTCAGGCCAGTATCTGATGGGAAAATGAAATATGGCCTGTACATTTATATCTAGTAGGGATATTAATAAGCGTGAGAGATGGCACAATTTGGATTGAGGCCAGGACACTGAAGTGAAGCCACTTAAGTGGCATTGACAGACGATGTCTCCTTGTCAATAGATAGAAAACAGCCATCCGTTTGGATCCTCCTGGATCTTTCTTCAACATTTTACGCTCTTGACCTGAAGATACTCCTGTTTCGCTTCAGAGTATTAACAGGGGAACAGGGTAGTGCAATAAATGGCCAGGTCCCTCTTGAAGGGATGCCAGTGATTGCTAGATGTAGAAAGCTATGCTTCTGCTGTTGGAAGACAGCAGTACTTATCAAGTCCCCCAAGGATCCGTTCTCTTTCCTCTGCTATTCAGTATCTTCCTGCCAGTTGGATGATGTGCCCTCTTGGAACGCCCAGATAGTCCTGATCCACCTTCTTGTTGTACAGTCCTGCTGTTTGGTTAATGTGACCAAGGGGACTTTATCTGGATGAGAGCAATACATAGATTAGAGCTATTGGCTGAAAGCTAAAGCCTGTCATGATCCAGAAAACACTGACAGAAGAAAGTTTTTTTGAAGAGCTGGTATGACGTGTGCTCCTCTTGGTGGGAGGCATGAACCGGAGTTGGTCAGTCACTCCCATGCACTAAGGGTGCTCTCGTGCTCCTCATTGTTTTCAGAACCTTAGGCACCACTGAACTGAGAGGAGCCTTGTGATTGGACTGCAAGAGAGGAACACACAATATTCTTGACCATCATTAGCCCACAGTAGTTTTAGCTTTCTGTGCCACTGTTTAACTGCCCTTGCCATTTGAAAATTTTCATTCTATCCTTGAAAAATATCCCACACTGCAATTTTAGCTAACATTTTCTCATTTTATCTATCTAATGGACAGAAAGGACTTTCATTTTTACTCTTTCTTTGCAGCTGCATTTTATGTATTTCACATGTATTATCACATCTTCCCTCTGGACTAAACAAGCCCATATTTTTGTCATTCTTTCTCTATAAGTCATGTTGTCTAAACTTCTGATTATTCATGACTTTTCCCAGTTTTTCCAAGTCTTTTATGAAATATGGGCACAGTTCTTTACAGATGCCTTCTAGATGCTGAGCAGAGTGGAGGGATTTCTTTTAGTCTTAAATAAAATATTCCATTCTAAAAATCCCCATAATTTAGAAGAGTTTTTTACATTAGTGTCATAAAATTGACTCACCTTTAATGTGTGGTCCCCCACATTCTCTAGTTCAGGTTTGGAAGAACTGTTGCCTATTCAGTTCTTCATTTTGGCTGAAAATGTCTTTCTAGCTGTAGTACTTTATTCTAGTGCTTACTGATAATGTTATTTTAAACACTGTTTCTCCAATGCGTAAAGATCTTTTGAATTCTAATCTAACCTCCCAAATGTTTCCAGCTTCTTCCAAGAAGTGAGAAATCCTTTCTGATATTTTCCAAGTTTTTAATAAAAATGTTGACCCAAGATGGAACTCCAAAGAAACTTTGCAGTCTGTCAATGACCTGTTTCCAGCTACTTGCTAAGTCAAGTTTTCCAAGTGGCTGAGCACTTGCTTTACAATAGTTTTGAGCTCATGTTTTCTTATAATTTCCTTAGGAAACTGTCACATGAGACAGCATCAAAAGCCTTGCTAGCATCCAGATATGTGACATCAGCTCACAAAGACCCATATCCTGCTAGAGAGGAAAATTGAGTCAGACTTAAAAGAGCTTGTTTGACAAAACCATGTTCCCGTGCAGCTATTATCTCTCAAGTAGTTTGATTGTCATCTGATCTTCTGGCTATATATATGGCTATACTATACTATACTACACTACACTATACATTTACAGTATCACGCTTTATTATTTTTCTGGAAATTAAAATAAGAAATACAGGCCATGGTTCGTGGACTTCTCCTTTTAAAAAAAAAAAAAAGAAGTGCTATATTTGCTCTTTTCTGTTACTGTACAACTTCTTCCATTGATCTGGAGGTTTCGGATCACTGATATTGAGTCCAAATTTGTTATAGTGAATTTAATCAAGTGAAATCCATTTGACAATATCTAACTCCATAAGAGGTAACAATCTGGCATTTTCTACTTTACCCCTGACTAACAGTGTACTAAAAACTTTTGACAAATGAGTTTTATACCAGTGGTGTTAACTGCAGTCAGCATTTGTTCACAATTGATTCTACTTAGTGAAGGCCAAAATAAAAAAGAACCAACTTGGATCAATATACTTGCACAATAATGCCTCATTTCTACTTTACATCCCTTGGAAGTTGAGCTTTGCCTTAACATTTCTGATTTTCTCTCTATGGCAGGTGATGCTCCTTACAGCTATCCTCAATAATGTGCCGTGTATTTTACTTTCTTTTTTATTCTTACAGAGAGGGTTATTGAAGAGGTTTAGCAAGAGTAATGATCAGTTCTATCTGGAGCTGTTCAAGATATTTTCTCCCACTCTGACAGTCATTGGTCCAGCTCCAGTAATTCATGCCTATGCCACTTCCTGGCCAAGCTACAGCAATGCAGAAAGCCTTCAGTGAATCAACGTGTGCAGAAACTGGTTCTGCATTTTCTCAACAGCTGAGGTTATTCCAGATTTGTCATATTTGTCCTCTACTCCTTTGAATGGTGTCCAATCAGGATTTGAATCAAGTTTATGGTTTTATTAACTATCTCTACATCCTCTTGGCCTGAGTGGGGAACCTAAAAAGGTTTGCAATTAAGCTCTGGGACAAAAGTTCTTGTCCAAGATCCTTTAACAGAACCCTTGATAAGAAAGGGAAAACTGTACAGAAAGCAGGGACATTTCAGGTCTTGACCAGTGGCAGGGAATCAAACAACCTCTCTAAAAGCTGATCTTACTACTCTACACTGTTGGTACCAGTGACACTTTCTGTACTGCATCTGTCTCTGTGTCTATTTCTATATTACCTTCCCCTGCACACTTTCTGCTGTTGGAAGAGGGAGACATTTCTGAATGCATCACTGCAAGAGGCTAAGATGCTCCCATGACAAACGTGATATTGGAATGTGTACAGAATTAAATAAGATAAATAAACCTCAACACCAGCATTTTAGCATAAGCATGACTTTTTTTTGTTACGTACAGCTATTGTCACATTGTGAACAATTTTGGGAAAGTGGAAAAATTCTCAGATTATTAGTTTGATCTTGGTACTCTGCCACAAGACTGATGGGAATTTGGGGGCTTTGTTCTGGGAACGGGAATGGTAGGCAGGCGTAGGAGGATAATACGAGGAATCAAGGCTTATTGGTTGAAAAAACAGAGATTAAGATTAGAGGTTTATGACACATGACGAATCTCAGCAATGTTTCGATTTCTCTGTTTTTTTTTTGTCATTATCAAAAGCACAAGAGTGCCAAGAAGCTCATTAAGTGACTGTCAAAATCTTCAGACCATTGCAACGGGGCATGTGCAGAGGGTTACTGCAGACCCCCCCTGGCTTCTGTGCCCATGTGGATGCAGCTGCCCGAGATGCTGAGGGAAAGCACGTAGCATGACTGTCATTCCCAAATGTGCGTTAGCAGCTACAAAGCCCAGCCAGAGGCCCGGCCAGCCAGCCTCATGTGGGTGGCAGCCCTGAGGACCACCAGCACCCTGGGGAGAGCACTGAACTCACAGTGTCAGATCAAGACAAACTGTACAAGATGTGGTCGCGATCTGGCAAAGCGTCCCCCAAGCTGGCACTTCTATCCAAAGACGTCCACAGAAAAAATGGAGGACTAACTGTACTGAGGAGAAGCAAACACCATAGGGAACTTCTTCCTAGCACAATGCCTGTCATTTGATTCACTTGCTCTGTGACCAGTAACATCTTCCTTGTTTTCACTGCTGACAGACAAAAGAGCAGCAGCTCCAAAGATTTTTCAAAGCGGTTTTTTTGAGACTAAGCCGGACACAGGACCCAAGTAATCATCCTTAGGGGTTTACGTCATCCTCTGGTGTCTTGCCCATCAAAATAGAGCCTGCTTCAAAGAAATTACATAGCCCCCTCGATGGCAAAGTGCATGCACTGGGAGAGAGCTCTTGGATTTCTGACTGCTTCACAGCACACGTCCTTGACTCAGAAAGATTCAAGTTTACCAGAAGCCCTTCAATTATTTTTTTGTTTCATTTTCCCAGTGCCCACCAGATTAGAACACAGCTTGGCAATGTCACTAGAAGAAAGAGAGAGAGAAAAGAAAACGACAAAAAAACAGCTGCCAGTGTTTCAACTACAAACACTGTTGGAAGGGTTTGTGAAACTTGCCATAAAAGTACTACAGACAGAAATGTTCTTTTCTTTGTATGATTTTTGGAAAGTTTCAAATTTGAACTGGTACTGTGTGCAAAATCAACAGGTCTGTGCAAATACATCTGGGTCAAGATTGACGGGTGGGAAAAGCTTGCAAGACCCTGTCAGAGCCAAAGAGATCTCTGCTGTGTGTGTGCCAGTGGAAGAACTCCTGCTCTTGCTTGACAAAGATAAGGGTCTTTTATAGTAAAATGAAAACAAGGAATCAAAGGGTAAGAATCAGTCCTCTAGTATCTCATCCTGTGTGTGACTTGATCAAGCAATATTCATGACTCTCAGCACCACAGACAGGATGAGAAGGGAACGTGTGGGTTGCTCAGTTTACTCCCTTGCTGCTGCCTGTAACCAAGAGATGAACTTTCATGGACACTCATGATTTAATGGTGCTAAGCATCATGATATTTCTAACCTCAAATTGTGACATTCTCTTAAGCATCAGGATATTTTTGAGTATTGTTAGAATGGGCCTGTTCCACTGCATCCTGATGCAGCAGCTCACAGGAACATATATTCAAGATTTCCATTGCAAAAATGAAGATGGAAAAGCTGAGATTGTCATAAAATCACATGATTCTGGGAGGCACAGCTGTAAGAGCTAAAATCAGAATCTAACAGGGGTTTTCATTTAACTGGAAGAATAGACAGCTTTGGCACTGCATATTTGCAGTAACGTTTATACTTACTCTGTCTTGAACACAGAGATACCTAGATCTATACATTTCTATATGTTTCTAACTTACCATAGTTGCTCTTCTTCTAAAGCTCATTGTAAAACTTAAATACATGGAAACATCTGTGCCAAACAGGTGAAGTTGTTAGCTCTTTTCTGTTGCTCTTCCTTAACAAAAATTATTTGAATCAAGTGGCTGTAAAGTTATGTCCCATGCATTACATTGTACCTATGGCTTGGCAGTGATTTTTGTCTTAAGAAAGACTGGCAGAAGAACTGTGTGATGCTCACTGGGACAAAAAAAGGGCTATTTTGAAATCTTTTCTGGAGTTTCGGGAGAGGAGCACTCAAGAGACACTTGCTCACACTCAGTTGTACCTGATTAAATCTGTTCTTTGATGCGTTCTAGTGGTTTCCAGAGAGAAACACGTATCCATGTCGGCTTGGACTCCAAGCTGGTAATTTCCTTCTATTTCTGTTCTGGCTCTGTGTCTCCATCATCCTCCACCCCTTGTTCCTGTCCATCTGTAAAACTCATAAGGCCAGATTTAAACACAGTAGTGTACACAGGCAAACGATGACTTGGAAGTGCTTGAAGGAAGGGATGTGCTTCATGATTCAAGTGTTTGTGTTGTCTCAGCAGAAAACTCTGACAATGAGAGTCCTACACATGGAAAAAAGCTGTCAGCTTTTCCACAGAAAAACCTAATCTCTTGTGTTATCACCTTTAGAACAAAATGTAGAAAATCCCGTGGAGGCTTTACCTCAGAGTGTTTACTGAGCCATAATTAAGAAAGGAAGTCTATAAGCAAAGCCTGAATTTTTAAGAGATTAGTGAGCTTTCAGTCAAAATGGGGCAAACAGCACAGTTTTATCACAGTGAACTTCACAAATATCGCATCAAGCCTTAGGAATATTTTGATAATTTTATTTTTATAACCAGCGAGGGCCTAAATTAGAAGGAAAATGTAGCTACTTTCACAGTATAGAGGTGAGGAGAAAAAAGGGGTACCCTCCCAGTAGATATGGAGCCGGCCTAAGGAACCAGAACCAGGGTCCAGTACTTGATACAAGAAATCCTCAACATAAAAATGCCTAAATATCCAGAGTGATAACTCCAAACATGGTTCTACTGCTGTTGTCACTGCCCTAAAGCTATCTAAAATAGGACTGTCTCCAGAAAATGGCCCTCTTCTTTTAGATGAACATAGGGTCTTCCCTTTTAAACCATGGCTTAAGCTCTAAATGTGCAGAGCTTATGTCAAAGTCCTCTCCTGGGTATTTTTCCTGACTAGGTGAGGTAGCTCCAGAACTGAGACACTTGGTGCTCTACATGCCTCATACAGATGCTGTAGGTGCCTAACTTTGGGCTATAGATATACCTACAAACTCAGTGGATTCTTAGCCACCAGCTAACCCACAAGCCACCTTTTAAATGTCTCCCAACAAGGATTTTAGATCCATGGCATTTGACCATTCAGCATAAATACAGGTCTTGTATTTCACAGTTACTCTTGTGGGTCCTGTCCCTTGATTCGAGGTTATTAATCTCATCACAGCTTCACCCTTGGTGAAGGGTGACCTGCAGCTTCTGAGAACTAATACAGGGATATACAGCCTGTAGCCATAATCCTGATAATTTATTTTTTAATTATTCTATTATTTTGAGTAGCTTAATCCTCACCAAGAGCTTTGGGATCCTAACACAATTACCCATCGCCTTCCTCACACTCATTATTGTACCTACCAGCTACACTAGGCATCACTAGGCTGAGATGTACATGTATAGCATATGGTGCGAGGATCAAGCCAAGAGTTCCTAATTAGACACAATTTTCAGTCCTTGTGAAGAAGAAAGGTAATTTGTGGTTGTTGACATCACCGTGGCACTTTGAAAGTTTGTAGGTGGCTTTCTGATACAACCTGATGCAACAGTGGCCCTTTGCATCTAGTAAAGCAAGACACCTGATGGGGGTCATTCAGGAGATATTGAAGGACTGTGCAAGGGGCACATTTTCTGATATTGTTACAAATATCAACTCTTTTTTCCCCTCTTTCCCACTAGCAATTAGGTTAGCACATCAACTCTTTCTGAGTGAACTGGTATGGGTTCAGGCTGCTGGACAATGTGGTCTTTGCCACTGCTGTTTTCTGCTCTCAATATTTTTGTGAGTTCCGTAATGATAATGGACAAGCTTGCCTAAACCGGACAAAGACAGGCAGAGTTTGCTTCATCCGTTCTAGTTTCCAATAAGACCTCAGTGATCCACAAGGGAATAATCACACAGAAGTGAGTCCGAATGCAACAGCCCCCAAAACTTCCAAATCAGGGAGACCTCCTTGGAGATGCTGGATGATTAAATGTGTTCAGTTGTGCACATTGGTATGACAGAGAAACTAATCACATGGATGTGAGGGAATACCCTGCTGTATGAGAAAAAGTAACACCCAGAAGAAAACTGAGATGGTGCCTCCATGCCTGGCCCTCGTCTCCTCAGGCAAAGAGTGGGCTTGCTGCTGATAGCAGCGTACCTGTGCATTAAGATCCCTCCTGGACAAAGCATAAGGATATAGTCATCCCAGCCAGGCCACCAAAATTTGCAGCCCAGTGGGAAGTATCTGCCTCCCGCATGAGAAGGCTGCTTGCTTACTTCCACAGGGGCAGAGGAGGAGGGGTGGGAAAGGAGCCCCGCGGGAGCTGCAAATAATAAATAGCCATTTCAGCTGTTGCAGCAACAGCAGAATAGAACCAGGGAGGATAGTCAGGGCGGGAGAGAGGGCTTACAACCAAGTGCCTGACTTCGGCGGCTGCCTGGCTCCCGCGTCCCCGGGGCGCACGGGGCCGCAGGACAGCAGCGGTCCCCGCGGTCCGCGGGGCGCGGGCGATGCCGGGGGGTCTGGGCGAGCGCCGCCGGCTCCACGGCGCTTTTGTTGTTGTTGGTCCGGTGCAGGAACTTGGCAGGGGCGCGCAGCCCGTCCCCGCTTCGGGTCCCACAGGCAGGAAAAGTCTCCCAGCCTGCGGAGGAGACAGCCTGGCTGAAAGAGCCCCGCCAGCTCTGCTGCAGATAAGTTAATGTACACAGAAAGGACGTAAATTACCACGACCCTCAGCAGCAGGACATTGGCCAGGGCCTGTCAGGAGGAGGACAAGCGCCGGCGAGCTCCGCGCCTCGCTGACATTTACCTCCAGATAGAGCCGCCGCTGCCCGGCGAGGAAGGACCTGGTGGAGCCAGGGCTTCCTTGAAAACAGCTGCCTGTCCCTGACACCTACAAACTAATGCGGTTTTAATCAGGGGAATTAACGGAGGGCGGTGCACTGTTTTCCCAAACGATTTGCATGGGGACGGCAGGCTTTTCCCCCCTCCGCCGCCTCCTCTGTGGCGCCACTGCCATTTCCCTTATGTTTCTTTATCTGAGCTGATTTTTTTTCCTGCCCGCCCCCCCACCCCGCATCCCCTCCGGGGAGCCAGACGTGCCTTCATCTCCACCCCCCGAGCCCTGACGACACTCACCTCCCTGTTTACACACTGACATCACAGTACAGCTTCCCTCCACCCCAGAAATAACCCCTGCGAATAAAGCAAACAGGAAAAGGCCGCTGCTGTTGCCTCCTTCGCAGCTACAGCCACATCACCCCTTTTAGGGAGCTATGCATGGGCAGCGAGATCCTGGGAGATCTTCTCCAGCCCCGGGTCACCACTGTGACATGGAATCACGCAAGATGCCCGACTGACAGGCTCTGCTTGGCGGATGGATGGCAGAGCCGAGATGGGATAACTGCATCCAGATAACAGAAGGGGTCAATGGGAGGGCCAAGGCTGGACGTCAAGTCTTCTGCTTCAGCCATTTCACCATGCTTCTCCATATAAATATGTTTCCCCCCTCTCCTTCCCTGTGTTACGTTTCCTTCATGAAGGGACACACAAACTAAAAGCCAGGTATATTGAATGGACAGTGGGAACAACAATGGGAAAATGTCTGCGAGGTCATCCTCAGTTATTCCAAACAGCATCTTGTAATCCACACACAGTCCATTAATTTCAGCAGGACTCCTTGTGTGGTAAGCTCCTACCCGAGATGTGTGTGGGAGGCTCATTTGGGCCCATGGAGATTTCATTATTATTGTAAGCTTCAGCTTTAGAAGGCTCTGGGGGACAGCGCTTTGCTCTCACTCTTAGGGAAGAGCCAGGCTTAGTTGGGCTAATTTCTGTGTCTTTAACATACTGCCTGCTTCCATGAGCTCTGCTCCCTTCTGCTTGTTAACTACTCTGTTTGGACACCTGGCAGCAGTCACTACCATGGCTGTGCTCGCTAGAATTATGCTGGGTTGTTTCGGTTGCATAAGTGTCCCTAAATGCATAACTTATTTCCTCTGGCTTTGGAAAGGCAATTGCGTAGCAGCAAAGAATGGGCAAATTTAGGGAGGCCAGAGAGCAGGTGCTGTGCCCAGAAAGACCTGTTTGCTTTTCAGTTTTCCCCCAGAGATGCTGGGTACAGCATGATGCTCTTGGACCAGCCTGCCTGAATCCATTATGGGTTTATGCATTTGGTTTCACAGGCATACCTGGACATGGAGTAGGAGAGAGCAAGCACAGAAGGCTCTTGACCAAAGCCTTTATAACCTGTGTTAGAGACAACAAATACATACAAAGATCACACCAAAAAACTGTTATTCTGATAATTAAATTTTAAAAAATATATTTATGTTTACTGTGGGCAGGATTTCCAGTGGTTTCTCATAAGCACCACCATTTCTATCCACTTTTTGAAAGGCAGAGTCTGTGCATAATCATGGCTGTGTCCTAAGGGGTGACCTGGGAACATTGCTGGGACATACATTTCCCCAGACCAAGAGAAGGTGCAGTCTCTCCCACTCTGCCACCACAGCCTGCTAACACCATACAGCCTCTCAGTGACATAGTGCTGGACACAAACCCTCCAAGCTAAAGCAATGCCCTCTGTTGTGGCCCTCTGCCACTGCCTTTTCCCTTCTGGCAAGGGATGACAGGAGAGCCGCAGCCCTCCATGTGCCTTCTGCTTCCCTCCCGAAAGAACTATAAAGAACAACAAAAGTTGTCTGAGGAAGGCTAATGGCAGACAAAATACATGGACTGTAGAACTCAGGCTGCTAGCACTTTACTATGTGACTAGCTTTGGGATACTCTGGGATGAAAGAAGCTGTGTAAGTAGCACAAACAGTAAAAGATAGAGGTGATGTGCCTACTGTTCTGAATCAAAATACCCTCTAAACTGGTTACTTATTGCCCTGCATATCATCATGGCTTGAAAAAAAGTTATGACTTTTAATCAAGAAACCAGTCAGAGCATTGATTCTCTTTCCTGTAAGTGTGGTTCCCTATGATATCTCCTGGAAAATAAGACTGCTCCAGTCTTATACACTTCCTTTTTTGGGGGGAGGCTGGTTGGTTTTTTTTTAATATTATTATTATTATTTTGGTCTTGTTTAGTTTTCTTCTTTTTTTTTGGTGTGTGTTATTTTTTTTGCTGCATTGTAAATAAAAGAAAAACTAGCAATAAGATGTAGAAGAAGGTCAATAACCAGGTATACATTTAACAGAGAGCAATGACCTCTCTTCCCTTCCAACTTACACATGCTGGGCAAGGGATAGAAATGTCCTTGACCTTGATGGAATTATTCCAGCATCACCTATTGTAATGGCTTTTCTAGGGTTGTTACAGGGTCAAAGTGTGACCAGCGCGTAAGGGTTTGGTTGTGGCAACACCCTTTCTGCTCAGGAGAGGATGAGGGCAGATCCCCATGGGAGTCCAGGAATGCAACGTGGCCAGATGGCCAAATCCTCTCCCACCGCCAGGAACTGTTCAACATCCATCCCTGGGAAAGGGAAGGGGCTGCAGTCTGTTCTCTGATATGTTGCTTCAGCTCCTAGAGGACAGACAAACACAGACTGCTCTGCTGCAAGACAAAGAAGTGAATAAAGCAGCAGCCATTCTCTGTGTGTGTGTGCCAAGGACAGGACCCTCCAGTGCCTCCGTTGTTCTGTCTGAAGACGTGGCTTCCCCGGAGAGCCGGCGCGTGTGAGCTGTGGCACTAGCGGGCTCCACGGGCTGATGCATGTTTTCATCTCTTCCTGCACAGAATGCCCCCTGTGTTTTCTTCCAAAATACATCCACGTTCCTGGCACTGGAAATCTTTTATCTTTATGTGTTGTTTTGAGCACACCCACTGCTTCCTGACTTAAAGCAGTTATGGAATAGACAGAGATTTACTGACATCAGATAGTGGTTTTCTTAAAGCTGCTTTAAGCAAGTTTGTTCTTTTGGTGGACATGACACAACTGGGCTTCATTTAGACGGAAAATAAAGATCAGTGTTCCCAAAGCTAACATGTTTGGAGCAGGAAACTAAACCATGAATGAATGTTTCGTGAATGCTGAGGGGCTAATGGGAAAGACTGGAGCAATTGTGGTTCGAGCAAATGCTGGTTTTGATTCCAGAGGGGCTAAAATCTGATTCTAATTTGGGTGAACATGCCTAGCTTCATGGCAGGTGTTAGCGACTTCAAACCAGGACCATAGCCTTGCAAAACACATGCAGAAATAGCTCCAAATTGCACTTTCTCAGTCCACGTGCAACATCAGAAGTGAGGAGGAGGATGGATAATACAGAAGACATCTCCTTTTGGGCCGAGCTCCTACAACTGCTTCACCCTTTCTCCTGTGCTCAGTCAGGACCATCCCCCCATACTGCAGCCCAGCAGGGCTCTTGTGGACTGGAGAATCCAGCCTCACATTTTTTTGTGGTCTGTTGCTGTGTTCATACCTTTTCAGTGCACTTTATTTCAAAACTCTGTTCTTTCTTGTTTTCAAATGGGACTTCTGTAGTGAGTCACCCCTAAAATACCCAGTGGTATGTAAACATGCCCAAGCTCTCTGAAAAAAGGAATCCCAGCTTTTAATGCTGCAGCAGACACCCTGATGAGATGCTGGCCCATCTGTGTGTCTAAATGCCCAGGCATTTTGCTTCAGGATGCAGAAGGCAGGGCTTGTTTTTTCACTAAAGTAAGTGCAGATTTTGACAAACAGGTGCTGAGGGATTTGGGGAGGTATCTCTGATTCAGAAAAAAAAAAGTTTTTTGACTGTACATAGATGGTCTCTGGCTTCTTTCAGGGATGCTCCCCCTTTCCTCCAGCCTTGCACTTTGAATAAGCATCCAGAGGCTTGGAAGCTTATCCAGACTTATCCAAATCTCTTTGAAGCGATGGATTAAGGCAGGAACCCTGGGACCCAGGCCAAGAAACCTCAACAGCACAAGTCGGTGAGAAACCAAGAGTCTGTCCAGGGGAGCTGGCTAAGGAAAAATGAAGAAGTCCATCCCAGGGAGGCGACAGGAAGGGATCATCTGTCTGGGCAAGAAGGGCTCCATGGGGAGCTGAGCGAGGGGAATGAGAGAGGGGGAAGGGCGCGAGCCAGACTGGGAGGGCTGGGAGAAGGCTCACTGCGGTAGGCTCAGGCCCCAGTTGCCTTAAGCCAAGCCTGCCTTATGGGTCTGTGACCCTGGCTGCAAATCTTGCACATAGGAATTATGATGGGAGGCTTCTGGTGCTCTCTGGCAGTGGCTGCATCAGCAACACTGGTGGAGCAGCCTGTTATCCCAGGACAGATTACCTTGTGGGAAACATAAATAAGGGGAGACATGACAAAATCTTATGAAATAATAAATGGTCCCAAAGAAGAAGACCGGAAGGTTTCTATTCACCTTGTTCCATGGCAAAGGATAAGAGGACATTTAATGAAATACTGATATATGGCAAAATAAGAACTGATGAAAGGAAATCCTTGTAGATACAGCGTAGTCAAACCTGGTGTCATTCTCTGGTACAAGACACCACTTTGGCTACAAGTCTTGAGGGACTGAGAGTAAGATATATGGACAAGTAGCAGGGTTTTACCAATCCATTGTATAAAGATCAATAAAGGGGATGAGATTGCCTGACAGTTTGTTAAAGTTTTTGCTGCTTTTTTTTTGTTCTGGGTGGATCAAAATATTGTCAGTAGACCAGTGTTTGCACTGACAAAGGCAGGTTGAATAGTCCCAAGACATGGGGGTGGGGGGTGGAGGCATAAATTGAGCAAGAAGGGCAGAGGAGACGCAGCAGGAAAGGGGGCTAGTGGTCGCCTCTGCTGTCCTGCAGTCCAGCAGCCCCATGTCCTGGGACCCATGTCCTGCTGCGGGCTGAGACAGAGCCTCGACCACCCAGAATGACTCCCAGAGCAGGAGTTACCCTTTTCCAGACACCTAGTTTGTTGTTGTCAATGTTTGTTTGGCCTTGGTTTTATCTTAGCTGTTTCATTCATCTTTAATTTTGGTGGTTTATTTTTGCTACCCAAATTAACCAAACAACAGGCAATTAGGCTATTTTACTGAGTAAAATATATGCATGTCCCATGTCCCGGGCTTCCAAAAATGGGTGGGAGCAGAAGTAATATTATTGATTTACAGATTTTTTTCTAACAATTGATGTTGTTGTGACCGAGGCTGGAGACTGCCTTAAAGCAGAAAAGCTGAAGTAATTTCAGAGCAGAGCTGCAGCTCACAAGCATGTCTCCACATAAGAAAGATGAATTGATACACAGGTAAAATAGGCACTCAGCTTTGAAAGCAGAGACTATTTTTCATTTTTTTCTCATTTCTTGACTGATATGAAGAGTTTTGAACTACCAAAGCTGCTCAACATCCTCCCCCATCACGCTGTAGAATGAATTTCAATTCGTTAGTTGTTTCTGAGTGAAGTTTGTGGGTCATGGAGGAAAAAGACATCTGCTAAAATCAACACTTCAAACTCCTATGGTATTTTTGAAACTTGGGCAACCTCTCAGCCTGTTCCCCTCTTCATCCATTATTTTTTTCTTTTTCTCCACACCCCACGTGCAACAAGAAGTAGAAGAGGGAGCACAGAGCTGATGGGCTTCTCTAAAGTGCACTCCTTGGGAGATGAGAAAGCCTAGAAATTGCTAATGAAAAGCTAGTCAGGCAAGAGCTTGCAGCCAGCTCAAAGACCTGTGTGATTTGTTTCAAGCAAGGAGGAGACTATCACCTGTTGGTACAGCGCTTGCTGCATCTACCATGTATCAGGAACAGCAGCACAACAGTAATATGAGGGGAGGGAGGGTGCTAAGAGGGGAAGTGACAAGTTACTTCCAAATATGAAGGAAAAAACATTCAAAATGTTTGTCTTAGAACTATTTTTCTGGTTAATGTTTAACCTTTCACTTTTCCAAAGTAATGTTCTTGTTATCAGTTCCATTGCTGAAGGTCACATATAGAATAAAAGTCATATCTTAAACGTGAATAAATAACACAAGCAGAAATTAATTGAGTGCAAGTGACTCATGCGACATTTAAAGTTTTCTTTACCTACCAATGTAAGCAAATGGTGTAAGCATGTCCCTTTTTGTCCCATGAGCTGAAAAGAAAGCAAGTGAGCCAGAAATGACCTATTGTGCCACAAATGCACTCGAGCTCCATTAGGAAGGCTCTCGTCCTCAAATCTAGCTATTCTGGGAAGCAAACAACTGTAGGACGAAGGGGACGTCAGTGCCCTGGCAGGGGACATGCTTGGAGGGCAGGGGAAGGCTCCCCTCTAAGAGGGAGCACTGCGAGGGCCTTCGAGCTGCACTTCGCTGTAGCGAATGACAGCCGTGATTTTGACTGATGTTGAGAGCTCTCTGAGAGGAACCCAGGGGATAAAAACAAATGTTTTTGAGGAATTTGGGACCAATAAATCAATCATTTCATTAAAGCAAACAAACACAATGTATATGGTTTGTCTCCTGTGTCTGGGAGTCTCAAGAGCTTTAGGTGCACAGAGGGTCATCCACTAAGGGGATTTGTTCATGCAAAGGGGAAGTTAACTGGAAATAGCAAAGAGTGTCCTTCAGATTTCCTTTATGGTAAATCCCTAACAGTGTTTATTTATGGACTAAAGTAGCCCTACTGTTTCATAAAGGAGAAACAGGGATAGAAAAGAAGCAAATGCTGCTACATAAGGATTCACAACACAGTCACCTGGCTCGCTGATGTGGTTCATAAACACGTTTGAATTGCACAGTCCAGAAGCATCAAATATTGAGAAACTTCTCTTTCATTGCAAAGATACTAATTTCTCATCCAAGATCCAGAAATTAGGAAGGAAAAGCCCTGCTTTATAATGCCTAGGGTGTAATTCTCATTATTTTATCAATTATTTGCTCATTCCAGAGCAAGTCCTCTGTTGCTGAGCAGTTGTTTCCTGTAGAAGGCATAGAAGCAGCAACCATTTGTCTTGTGGTTTTCAGTCAATCCAAACCTTTTATAAGATTACTGCTGAGACAATTCCTGAGATGGTTGTAAATAATTAGACAGGATTTATTTATCCAGGTCCTTTGGTACTATTTATTGTGCTCTACTCTGTTGATAAAACCAGACAGTTTTAAGGAAAAAGAGATTGCAGAAAGCAGTATTATCAAGCAGTCTGCTTTCTAGATAATTTATGCACTACTATCCTCACAGTACAATAGAATCATAGAATTGTTTAGGTTGGAAAACACCTCTAAAATCATCAAGTCCAGCTGTTAACCCAGCATTTCCAAGCCAACCATTAAACCATGCCCCCAGGTACCACTTCTACGTGACCTTTAAATAGCTCTAGGGATGGTGACTCCACCACTTCTCTGGGCAGCCTATTCCAATGCAACGTTTTGGTGGTCTCACTCTCATTTAGGTTGCCTTGCAGGGGGTCTATGGCTGATTAAGCATTTGCCTGAATGAGATGAAAACCCTTGTGTGTTGTGTGTTGGGGATCCCAGCTCATGCAGAGCCAGCAGAGCGAAATGTCAGTGGATAGAAGAGAGGTCATTCTGGGCGTATCTCTCATTTTAGGGACTGCTGTTTTTTCCCACATCTGGGAAACAGGAGCATAACTTGCTTTGCTGCTGGGGTGAAGACTGCTCCCACAGGTACATTGCAGTTATGGCCCAGCCTTCATGTCTCCCAAAGGGTAGGACTGGCTGAGCTTTAGGAGTTTTGAAGGGCCCATTCTAAGGGGCTTGGAAATGGACTGTCAGAGTGTTCAAATGACCCATACGCTTTTTAATAGCAATTATCATTTTTCTAAAGGAGTCTCATTTTACTTGACCTTTTGCTCTGTGCTCTGCGAAGTTAGGTCAATAAATTAAAATCCAGCTTTGATGTCAAAGAGTTGTGGTATACTCCTGAAAAGGAAAGCAGCTGTCACAAACAGAATTTTTTTTTTTTTTTAGGAAATAAACATTGGCAAAGAGACAAATGAGTTGCTCTATTTCTCCTAATCTGAGTCAAGTTTAATTTTTAAGCTGATAATAGTAGTACTGGTGCAATGTCTCAGAAACATAAACTCCAAAGAAATGAGAGCACTTTCTTCAGCAGTAGATCTCACCATGTCACAGCCTTGTGGAGCTTGGAACCCTGCAAGAAACTTGTAATTTGGAGGATTGGAGAGAGGGGCTGCTTTGCATTTCTGAGACCACTACCAAGCCTGTGCTAATGCACAGGGAACCACCTTCAGCAGCATAGCAGTATTTCTCTTTCTGAACAGGAAATTCAGTATTTTTTTTTTTGCCTACCCCAGCTCTCAGACAAGTTTTATTTCCCCCTCTCTTGCAAAAAGTATGTCTCTGTTTTCTAGACCAGTATCTAGAAACATAGCTTCTTTTGGCATAGCCTCTGATTTCTGAAGAGAAAGGGGCTGTTCAGAGCTGATGTTGTGGTCCAAGTCACTGTCTATCACACTTCCCTGCTCTATTTTCACTTTTCTCATGTAACATCACATCATATCACTTAATACATTTGTTTCTGATTACAGGCTGTGTATAATGGCCCAGCACAATGCCTTACAGTATGCTATGGCTTCGTGCCATGGGAAAACATATTCGTAATTTTTATGACCCCAGTGCAGCAGCGATGCATTTTTTAAAAAACAGAAGAACATATAAAGGAATTATTTTGCTGCAGAATTAAGCATCATTACTCACAGCAGACATACACATTGGAGCTCATTAAGCCTGTGCTTTGTTATTCTTGGTATTTCAGAACATTTGCTCTAAGTGTCTCTTGCTTCTTTCCAATTCTGCTATACAAAATCCCTTAAAATTAGGCAGAACTAGGCCATAAAGCTCTTGATGTCAGATGTTGGGGCCAGATTTTCCCCTCCCTGTCAATTTAGAGTGAATCTGCAGGCAAGGGATTTATTTTTTTTTCAGCTTCAGATGATCCAAAAAAATGCTGAAGGAATGATAAGAAAGGTGGCAAGGAACAGCAGAACAGCAGAATGGGTGGGTTACAGCAAATGAGTACACACAGCCTACAGTTCCCATTCCCATTCCATACTATTAAAAAATTAAAAAATAAAACTGAGAAGAGCCTGGGTGGACAGAAGGATGGGGTGGGGAAGAAAATGTCAGAGCAAGCCCCTGGCTATTTCTCATTTCATTTCACTCAGTAGAAATATGTCAAAATCAGGGAGAAGAGAAGAAAAGGGAACATTGAAATTTGAGGGAGAGGGAGGATGTGTGTGAAAAATTCCACAAAATGTGTTTCCATTTTAAAGTCTTCTGTGCAGAAACAACTGCAACATTTTCATGGGTTCTTGTCCTTATTTTTCAATCTTTTTTCTGTGCTCTCAGAGGAAATAGGCTGAGACCAAAGCAGTGCAAACACTTCTCAGAGTTGTACTACCCAGAGCCTAACTCCAGAAAACCTTCTGGCCATGAGACAGGAGGATCAACATCAGCCTTGATGTAACTCCACTGACATCACCAGGACTGTGCTACGGCAGAAGTTATTCCTCCGAGAGGAAGTTCTCTATTTTAAGATGAAGAAGATACAGAAGCAAAACGAGAAGCAGAATCTAGTGAATGGCTCCATTCATGAGGATGGAAAGTTTTGGTAGGGTGGACTGAATCCTGAACTGTCATTGCTGCTTTTTCTCCTTGGCCTCTGTCTTGGAGAGGTTTTGTAAGAAGATGTCATTCCATACACACAGACTAATTCCCCACTCAACATACCAGTGGCATTACCCGCCTCTGGCCTCCCACATGCTGTCATACCCTTATCAGGACACTCACACACATGCTAGTGCCAGGACCCTTTGGTAGCTTCATAAAAAAGCAAAGGCAGTCTTATGAGTCAGGATCTGGTAACGCTAAGTGCTGGAGAAAATGTGCATAAACAGATAAGCGCAAGGCTAAGGATAGCGCCTGCCTTCTGGGACTGCCTCTGTTTTAATGTTATCCAGAAGACAAAGTTGAGAACATGAAGATCTCTGTAGGCTCCTATTACTGGTCTGAAAGTCCCTAGGGCTTTATAGGATGACTGGGATGGAAGCTTTGAACCCAATCTGCCCAGAAGATCTTCCCCATATTTCTTGAAACACCTCCATATTTAAGAGTGTCAAATCTTCTTTACATACAAATTGACTTTTGTTTGCTCAAAAGCCCATTCAGTGAAAGCCATGTTTCCCATGTGGTGAGGGAATATCCAATGTACTCAACCACATTTCTGCTCCATCAGCTGTCTCTTGATTCTCACCTTACCATGTCAACCACTTCATAGCTACATAACTCAGCTGTTCCAGCACTCAGCTAGTTCATGCATCCTAGGTTCAATCTGCTCTCTGGGTAGGAGTTTTTGGGTAAAAAACTGTAAGTGAAAGTTTGAAGGTTAGCTCTGGAGATTTAGCTCAGGAAAAGAGATTCTATCCTGACTGAGCTGGCTTAGCCAGAATGAGAAGGAGTGTTTCTTCTGCACTCTTGTCTGACAAAACAGTTTTTCCCGAGAATGGAAGTCCACTGCAGAGGTTCACACAGTGAATGTGATTTTGTCAGACAAATAATATTCTGATACAATCATTGCCTCTTGTGGCCTAAAAAATGAAAATACTGGATAAGATCCCACCTCCTGGCTTTGCGCCTGTCAAGAATAGGATCTATTAGTCTTTAAAAGAAATAATAATACTACATAGTAGCCAAGGAGAACTATGTGAACTGGCATCTAATCAGTGTTTCATGGAGGGGTTTTGGTTTTATTCCACTTTTTTTTTTTTTTTTGAATTCTCAGAACTGTCATTAGCAAACAAGATTTTACTGTTCCAAGCTTTTCTTGACTTCTCATGCAGGGATGCTCCAGTTTTCTGGACAGATTTTCTTTCTTCCTTTAGGATAATTTCTGTATCATACCAAAGACGGACTCCCAGAGCAGCAGCGTGCAAAAACTATGAAGCCTTCTTGCCACCTCTAGAAAGCTGGAGCAGTGACAGCCCATCTGATTTTCTGTCTTTAAAATCAGCTCTGCATTCTCCAACTGCTCTTACAAATGTGTGACCAGCTCCACCTTGACCAGCACCACCTGGTACTACCCCTCAGTTGCCTCACAGCTGGTTGTAGTCATTTTACAGTTCTGTGAGGTGTTTTACATCTGTTTCCACCTGTTCGCAGCAGTGTAAACTTCTACATGAGGTGGTGAGAAAACTCCGGTTTCTGTGATTTCCAGTGATGGCATGAACAGTTGTAGACTATTCCTGGACTTTTAGATCTCAGAAAATCGTGTCCCCCAGGTCCATTTACTTTCAGCCCAAATTTGGGGTATAAGGTACTCCTGCGTGGCACACTTGGAACAATATTCAAATAGTTTGCCTTTTCCATCTAGCTAGTGTAACATGGCAGCAAAGAGGTTGCCAGAGTGTCTCAGGCAAGCACCAGCTATTACATACATGTGCTCATGGGCTGGCTCTAACAGCCTGGTCAACCCTATTGTGCTGTAGGGACAGATGTAGCTGGCACCTGACCCTCTATGGGTCCTCTGGCATTTCCCAAATGGGGACAGGATGTTTATTATGAGTTGCAGCCTCTTGCACCAAGGCTGGCCCCGTATCCTTCCAGCCCAACATACCTGCAGCCAAACCCTCAAGACCTACCATAGTTTGGAAAGCCAGTGAGGGCTGGAGCTGTGTTATCACGTGTGAACTGACAGTGTCACTGTCAGTGTACATAAATCCTAAAAAAAGCAGAAATCAATTGTCTTCTGGGCAAGAGCCAGGTTTCTGGCTGTTTTTACTTGTGTGTGCCTAATTTCCTTGCTGTTGCTGCTGATAATTTCAGTTTTTTTGATAAATAATACTTTACCTGAACTCCAAGAAAGAGTATGTTCCTTCGAGAGCCTGGAATACCATGTATTCCAAGGAAAACATTACATTATAGCCACAAAAGCCTATTTTGCTTGCCTAGAAGCAGCTGATGCAGCTATTTCCCCTCCACATGATCTAAGGGCATCTGCTGGATTATTGGTAATGAAAACACAAGAGACTGTGGCAGAGAAGCAAACTGCCCTTTCAAGTCTTCACACCCATTGGCTCTAGAAAAGAATGCAAGGATTTATTTGTGTGCCTATAGATATGTATCATATATGTAAATGTGAGTATTCTATATATGTGTGTGTTTGGCATCTATATATAACAGACATATATGCGTGTATGTATGTGCAAGAGGGAAGAGGAAAGAACAGAGGAGCTCCAGTGTTTGTCCTCTATTAACCAGATCATCTTTCAGACAAGAAAAAATGCTATGACCAAGCCAAGGCTCCTGCTCAATGAATTAATGCAAAGCCAGAAAATTATGGCTGTAAATGCTGTCTGAGCATGACCAGAATTTGAACTGCTTAATATGTGTGCATTGCTGTACACTCCATTTCCAAATAAGCTGCTTGTGGGTACTGCTGTGAGGAATGGGTTTGCTTGAAGTCCTGAGCCAACAAATTACATTTTTTTTCCTCTAACCTGTAAGTATCTGGAAGATAAAAAAAGCAACCTAAAAATGCCTTGATATTTTTTCAGTGCAGGAAAATATTATATGACATCAGAATGTAGTCCACATGGTAAAGGGTAATAAAAGAGAAGGAAACAATAAGAAGATGGTGAAATGTCACACTTAATCAATGATTTGAAATGGTTAGAGTACAAATGGGTAAATCCTAAGCAGAGCGTCCTTTAGTTGGTTGCTTGAAGGCAGCAGTTTTTTCTGGAGACAGCATACTGAGATGATTCCAAATCTTTGCATGTCCAGTAGCTGAAACCATATCTGGTTTCTGTGCAAGAAGACCCTTTGCAGGGGTCCTCCTGCAATAATAATCATAGAAATAATAATTATAGGAATCATCATCATCATCATCAGATCCTCCGCACTGAGCAGCTGAAGTCTTGTGTTTCTGACTCTTCTATCACACTTTCCAAAAGCCTGTATCTCCTTCAGCATAAGCAGATGCAGCATTGCCTTCTTCCTGGTCCATGATCCCTAAGCTAGACCTCCTGCTGAGGTTGTCCTCTCCCCAAAGTGCCATCCAAAAAAGCTTTCCCCATGCTCAGAAAAGGATGGTTAGATGGCTCAGACTTAGATGCAGCATGCTCATATGGCCTAGCTGTGTCATTCCCCACTAGCACAACTTGTTTCATGGGGTCTTTTCTGGTTAGGAAACCAGGGAATAGAGGCAATTCATGGTGTGGAAGCAAAGACTTTTTATCTCTGATGTGGCTCCATACGTCTCTTAACGTCTTCCTGAGCTGTTTTCCAGCTTCTCTGTTAACCAGTAAACTTCCATCTTCAACACTTGTCAATGAACTGAGTTACTTTCCTTTGATGCTTCACATGTGGCCCCTATGTGACTCCTCCGAATTCATCTTCAATAATCTTCGATCTTCAACACACATAGTGAAACTACAGTTTGTAATTATTTTGGTATCTTTCTCCCAGTCCTGCGCCTCATTGCCTGGCTGTTTATCTTCTCTGCTGGCTGGTTAGTAGCAGTATTATTGTTTGTTAGTTAGCAGCCCAAGTTAAGCACTGTTACCTTTATATCTCTAAGGGCTTAAAAAATTTGCAAGTAGACTGGTCAGAAAATAACAACCCTGTCCCGTGTTGTTTATTATGTTCAAATATATTGTCCCAAGCAAGGAAGCCAGAGATGGAAACTCCATCACAGAACTTCTGAAGGAGTTGCCATGTTATGCCATGTCAAATTCCTTGCTCAGAATCTGTGGTAGTAAATTGGCAGAAAGTGCTTTTGAAAGAAGATTGTGGAGTTATGGCATTGAAGATATGACTCAAGCATTGAACAGACTTTTAGAAGGAAACAGAAATATTGTGCACCAAAATGACAACTGCAGACACTGAAATCTCAATACACAGTTCTCAGGCCTGTTTTGCCAATGAAAAACAGAAACTAATCCCTGGCAGGCTTTATGAAGAACATCTTTTCTTGCTAGCTAAAATAAACTTTACTTCAGAGCAATTTCAGTGGAAAAATATTTACCAGTGCTGCAAAAAAGTGATGCTTCTCTCCAAAATGTTTTTAAGAAGACAGATATGTGTAAACTCAAGTACCAAGTATAATACAAAGCAACAAATGGCCTGTAAGTGGTCCAGGACTTTGGTTAACTTTGCAGACATGAAGTGTATGCAGTAGAGCCTGGATAGGATGAAGGAAAGGCAGAGAAGAGAGGTACAGATTTGGAAGTGTTTTGGTTTTTTTTTTTAAACTCTGGATCAAACCAAGAGTATGGAGATCTCAAGGCCAAATTCTTGATTGATGTAAAAGCAGTGCAAGCCACATGTCAGGCTCGAGTAGATCAGAGAGTTGGCCTGACTTTACTTTGCCTGCACTGATATGAAGCAGGACTAACTACCCTGTAGCCAGTAAATAGGTTTTAGAAGAGTGTCAGAGCAGCTCCTCCAGAGATGATATTGTTTAAGGGATAATGAGTCTTGGAGCAATTTCGGTTCTTGTAGCTGTGCAGAGTGATGGTAGCTTGCGTGTCAAAAGGACAAAAGCAAGGGTGTACCGAGAAAGCAATTAACAGCAGGGAATAAAATAAAGTAATGGGAGGACCAGCTTCATTCTGTTCTCCCCTTTTGTCCACGCTCTGGACAAATTACACTTGCTTTTCCTTTCCAGTGACTGCTGTGTTAATGTACATAACATCGGCAGCGGTACATGAACTTCGAACATCAGTAGTGGCGTAAGCACTGTTTGCTTTGGCCCAAATTACAGGACATTGAATAGCAAAGCGAAAAGGAAGGACCATTCTTTTTTTTTTTTTTATGCAGTATTAATTGCTTTCCCCTCCAGTACGTTCTAGAGAGTCCCTCTTGCAAAGCCCGGGATTAAATTTCATGTTCACAGTTGTTCTAAACCAAGATACTACCCTTGGACTTTTGTATTTTTTATTTTTGCTGGACATATCAAAGCGTTTTGATCAGGCCAAGTCACTGAACTGAGGAGTGCCAAAGTAAATAGAAAAGTTTAAATTACTGCAGCAATGTGACCAAAATTTCAGCCAGGGCCCTACTTATGGGGATTTCCAAGCTATTCTATAGGGCTCCAGTATATAAATTTTCTAGATTTGACTTACCCATCAATTTTGATTATCCTGCTGATTTATTTCTGATTACCAAGGTCATCTCCACATTCAAAATGCAGTTTATCTTGTCAGAAATGTTAGTGATGGAGTTTTTCAGAGACTCGGGCCAGCCTTCAGCTCTCGACATTTTGGAGCTGCTGGCAGGGAGCCCGTTGGCCCTGCCGCACCAGGCAAATACCCGGGGGTCCTCTGGGACCTGTGGATTTAAGCAAAAACCCTGCTCTCTCAAGCCACCTCACAGGCTGATGGCTGCTAAAAATCAGTGGCCAGCCCTGGCTGCAGCCCCTGCTATGTACCCCATAACTCTGTGAAATGAACCTGGGGGTGAAAGCAAAGCTGAATCCATCCTATCCTCAGCATGCGGAGCTGTGTGACACTGACTTGCACATTATTCTCTCCTGACTGGTCAAGAGGTTCTGGTTTTGCACCAAAACATTCATTACATGATGTAGACTAGTCAAGGTTTAGCTTATTTGTTGCCTCACACTTCAGGCAACGGGCTCTTTATCTGAATGTGTTCATTACCCAAGCTAATAAATATTTTTAACAGAAAGCATTACCTCCTTTGGATTTTTGGAAACCAACCAAAAACTAAACACATCCGTTTCCTATTGTTGATTTGGAGATATTTTAGGGCTCCATCTTTATTTTTAACCCTGACTTTTTTCCCCTTATCCAGCAATGGAAAAATATTAAGAGTCAACAAGAAAGCACAGACAAGAGCAAAGAAACCTCTATTTTTTTGAACTGCATATTTTACTTCTCTCTAGGTGGAAAACTGTAAACAAACAAGGAAAAGCAAAACCCAAGCCATAGCTGAAAAACCAAGCATTTACTCGTTAAAGAAAAAAAATCTCAAACAAAAAAGATCACATGAACATTTCGTAATCAAAGTTTTTTTCTATAAAATGTCTATAAGAAAAACTGAAAACCTTTGGGGCAGAAGGGTTTAGAAACAAAGATACCCCAAGACTCAGAAAATCAAGTCTGGGTTTGGGGGTATTTACTGCCTGCATATGAGCAACCAGAGTTTCGCTAGCACATGGAAGTCATGGAGGCACGTCATCAGGCACATCTGCACCTGCAGATACAGATGTAAAGATGGAATTGTGCTCCCCACAAAACCCAGTCACTCTCCGAAGAGTCGAGGTAACTCCCACAGAACAGAAGAGGGATGTCTGAACTGGGCAAACCAGGGCATTACCAACTGCTGTGACAGGGAAAACTCCCATATGAAATATCAGCCCAGGTCTTGTGAGGCATGTTAACAACAAGCTGAACTGCAGGTGGGCATGAAGAGGAGCAAGCACTTGTGAACAAGTGGTGGTTACTGGCCAGATACTGAGGAATTGTCCTGGAAGAAGAAGAGAATGAAACAGGAGCCATAGCCACTGATGTGGTCTTCATCTCTTGCATTGAGAGTGCAGCAGAGCCAGCAAACCCTGATCCAAACACCACCCTCTGCAGGTAAATAGGGGTGGAAGGGGCTGAGGGGGAAGGACTGATGGACTTTGTATCCCTCTCTCACTTCGTAGCAGCAACAGTCAGAGAAATATAAAATGCCTGCGTGGCTGCAGAGGTGGCTGAAAACAAGCTTGAAAACACCCTTAGGAAATGCATGGTAAGGAATGGACAGAATAAGGGCTATTTGTTCTGATAATTAGTTGTGTCCCCATTTGCCAAGTTGCAGCCCAATTTGTGGGTTTGGCAAGATTGTTGTAGGGCTGTCTCTTTGCTCTGCCTGACTAAAAGGGATTTTCCCCGCTTTTAGGAAGAAGAGTGGACTTTAAAACAACTTGAATAGATAATGCTTTAAAACAGCTTTTTTTTTTTCTAATGTGGTGTGTGTTTCTTCCTTCCCTGTTTTCTATTCTTTGAATGCCTGTGGGCTAAGCCAGAGGAGGTTACTGGCAAAGGGTTAAGTGCACTGGGCCTGCAGTTTGCACAATTTCCCACTTTGTCTTTAGAGAGCAGGGACTGATCTCTGAGCCCAGCTTCCTCACAAGGGTTTCCAATAGCCTTTCAGGACCTTCACCCCCACAAGCACTAAGGGTTCCAAGACCTTTCCCCATTGCACAAGTCCTATGTTTTTTTCCTTTCCTGAAGGAAAGTCCTAATTTCTAGCCCCTGAATGCTTTCGAATCTTATGTGCCATTTGAGGGTCACAAAGAATATGAAGGCTGATGGGGAACTGAAATGATAAACTCAGTCCTTTTTCACTGGGAAATTAGGATGCATTGCCCCTATCAGTCCAAGGCAATACCTCTTCGTGCCTCTATTTAGAGTGTCAAAGAGCAAGAGAGATCAAGTGAGTAAGCAAGTGAGAGGGAGATTAAGGAAAACAATATACAGGAGCCTAAATTGAAACATCATTTTTCACAGGAAGAAGTCTTTGGCAGGGCTCATGCTGTTTCTGATGTAGTGTCTCCAGTCGGCCCCAGGAAAAGTTGGCTGCAGTTTCTCAGAACCTGCCTTTTGAGACTCTGCGACTGCTTTTCTTCCCACAGATCTGATTAAGCTAATTGCACATTTTCTTTAATTAGAAGAACGGAGGTCATTTATCTGCAAATGGCCTGAAAAAAATGGATGTTGTTTTAATGTGGCTTTTTTCCCCCCCTTAATCCTTGCTTTTACTAAGGTGTTTGGCTTCTTTTCACTCTGCTGCTTTCAGCTACCCCGTTTTGTGAGGGCTAGGCACGCCAGACCTGGCATCCTGACAAATTCTTAGGGAGCTTATAAGACTGTTTTATGGGATCCAGTCACAGGGATTTATACTGTGAGGAAAACCTAGAGCTGAAGAGATCTTCCTCCAGCCACACTCTGAACTGAAGTGTAAGTGAACTGAGACTGGATTTGTGGTTTTTTTTTTAATTCTCTGTTAAGCCTGGCCTGCTTAACAAAGCACACAGGTGCCATGTCAGAGAGGACCTGTAGGATAAAAATGGGGTTCTGGGGACACAGATTAGGGGAGCCCACCAGGCTCCGGGGACTTCGAGCTAGAATATGAGCAGTAGGGGGAATCTCACTACCAATATTTGACATAGTAAAGCCTCCCTGAAACAAGGTAAATAACAGCACCTTCAAACTCTTGCAAATGCCTCAAGCCAAAGGTAAATTCGTTTATGCTCTCAAGTCTGCCTTAAAGACAAGCTGCTATACCCAGATGTCTTGCAGAGCTGGATGTGGGAATCACAGAGCTATGTATGAGCCAGCAGCAGGAGTATGGAAAAAAAGAAGGTACATTTCAGTGATTCCTCAACTTCTGTGCTGCCAAAATATCCATCTCAAGAAGGCTGTCAAGAGCACGTCTTCCATCACACTATCCCTATTTGTTCTGTAAACCAAATAAAGAGGGCACACTGGACATTCAGAGCAAAAAGTTCCTTTCATCACTCAAGTCAGTGAAAAATGCTCAAAAAAGGCAAGGAATTAATGTGTGGGGGGTGAGATGGGTGAGGAGAAGGCAAGCTGCTAGAAATGTAGTTTAGGGGATTTCCTTGAGCAGTGGACAATTCATCTGGAGCTCTGCAATGTCTGGTATGTGCTGCATCTCCTGCAAACTGCAGTGACTTTGAAGACCTGAACAAGGGGGAGAAATCAGTACCACCGTGTGCTAGTATCACTACAGCACTATACCTGCTGCTGCTGAAGGCCAGAGAGTACTTATTTAGGGTTCAAACTGCCACATTATCCTGGGTTCATTTGCTTTCCATCCCACTGAGGTGTCAATGTGGCAAAGAACAAGCACAGTGAAGACTTTTCATTTTGTCTTGGAAGGCAGCAATGAATATTCTGTTAGTTAGTCTCCTCCCTCCCTGCCATGAGATGTTTATTACTAGTTGCCCAGCAAGTGGTCGAAGTGAAGACCCCACCAGGCTCATGGATATTAAAAAGGAGGGATAAGGATGAAGCTGATCTGGGTGGTCACAGCAGTGGCAGCACAGCCAACAGCCCTCACCTCCCCACTCACTGCTAGAGACCCTTGTACAGCAGTCCCCCTTTTCCTCTTTCCAAAGAAGATGTTGGGATTGTAACATTCCAAAGTGGTTCCTAACAGCTAAAGAAATGGTGTCTATCATACAGGGCTTGCCGCAAAGCAAAGTGGTGACATCTCTCAGCAGTCTCTGACCCCTGCTGCGTCTGGTGCCTTCCAGTGCAATCGGAGCAGCTGTCCCAGAGCCAGACACCCTGCTGAGCTGGACAAGGAAAGTCCTAGCATTGACCAGTGGGATTAACCCACAAGGGTTCACTCACCCCTTGGCGACGTCTTGCCTGGCACTGTGTGTATGTGCTGTAAGGGGTTACAGCGCAGACACGGCCACAGCCTTCCTGTGTCTGCCCTGTGTGTTGTCAGCAACTGCTTCCACATGGATAGAGCGACGCTCACCCTCTTTGTGCCATCCACAGCCTATCCATAATCTCTGTGCCCCTGGTGCCTCCTGTCAGACTTTTATCTGGCTGAGATATATTGTGAGGTTGTCTCTACAATCGCATTTTCCTACGTATCCAGCCTGCAGAAGAGTTGCAGGCTAAGCATATGCATCTGAAACCATTCCTATTCATAGTGTCCTCTCTCTCCTTTTTCCCTCACCATGACCTCCCACAGCCGTATGCTTTTCTGACCAACTTTTGTAAAGCTGCTCAGTAAAATTAAATGAAACCCCCCCTCCTCAATGGAAAGGCAGAATCGATATCCTGCAGTGGCCAGATTTTCCAGGTGAGGCAAGTTTTTGCAAGCAGGCAGGGAACTGAAGCTGTTCTGGCATTTGTTCTTCATACCTGGTGTGTGTGATAGGCACCAAGCCCCTCTGGATGCATCCTGTTGGGAAGGCAGACATGGCAGAGGGCTTCCCAATGGTCTGGGAAGAGGTTAATCACAGAGCCGGGCAGAAGCTGCTATTGGGCAAAAGATGTTGCTGGCTCATGTCTGGATGTTTTAGCATAGAGCTGTCGTGAAGCCTCGCAGAGCTCAAGGGTCCCTCAGTGGTTCCTATGGCTTTAAAGTGCCCGGGATGATTTAGTGGAGGGGAGGGATTCCTGATCAGAGAAGTGCCTTTAGCTCTTTTTTTTTTCCTTTTTTTTTTTTCTTAAAACATGTCGCTGATCAAAGCGGTGCCAGGGAGGCTAGGAAGAGCAGGATCCTAATGGATCAGCTGTGTAAAACATGTCAGCAGACAAGCCCCAGTTCTCAATGTGTCTCTCAGGGAACAGCTCGAAGATTAGAAAGAAAGCACACACACACACACACACACACAGACACACACACACATACACGCACACATGCACGAACACTCCGAACCCTCTTGCTGACCTCGTGTCAAGGAGTTAAGTGTTATTTGGAAGTGATTGCAATCAGCTTTTCTTTTTTTTTGCTTTTTTTTTTCAATATAAAAACCCGAAAATATTTTTCCCGAATTTCCAACAATAATTCAAGAAACGATGGAAAGATTTATACAAGTTAGACAATGACTTATTTGAGGCAAACTAAAAACATTTGGTAGAAAAGGGCAGTGGACTCTATTGTTATCCAAATGAATCATACCCCCCACTTACAGACAGGCTTCTCTCCCCGCTACCCTTACAGCCATGACATATCTGGATTTACATGACCCTGTCACTGTTTCATTTTGGACAACTTCTGGCAAGGTGTGGAAAAAATATTTCATATTTTTTTTAGTAGGCAACCTGCTAAAAAAGCAACCTCTTGTTTTAGAGGGTGAAAAAGAAAATGGGAAAATTATGTTAAAATCAGAAACAGAAAGAAGTACTTTTGAGTAAGTGGGGCAGTAAGTGGTGATTAGATAAATATACACATGAAAGGTGATTTTACATAAATGTTGATAAAAATGGCACAAGACTGGCCCGATAGTGCTTGCTAATCTCTTGTTTAAAACAGGCTGCAGAGTTCTGCAGGAATTGTACTTGTTGCATAGAAAAATTATAATACTTTCCCCTGTAACCTGAATGGAGAGGGTGTGTGTATTATCTTGGTGGGCAGCGTGAACCAGAAGTGCTCACTGCACTCTTCTGTTGTTTCGGCCCATGACACTCACACCATCCTTAATTACAGGTCCACACTGGGCTGAATCCAGTAGGGTTGTTAACAGAGTGTGGCAGGATGCATGTGGGAGGATGGACAGTGTTTTGGGTCACCTTCAGCAACACAGGTGTTCTACTTGCACTCACAGGTCCTCCTTTCCAGTGCCCCAGTGATGTGGTAGCAAAAAAAAGCAAAGTCTCCATCTCAGCCACTGCAAAGATATGAAAGTAAAAACTCTTCTCCTGCTTCAGGAGGTCATGTTGTGCTACAACAGAAGGTAGAGAGAAGAAGGTGACTAGAGTAGGATAGCTCAGTTGGAAGGGACCTACAACCTTTATCTGGTCAAACTGCCTGACCACTTCAGGGCCAACCAAAAATTAAAGCATATTAGTAAAGGCATTGTCTTTTCAGAGAGAAAGCATTGCACAAATGAGAGTCTTTAACTCCCATTTTCCCTCTTCCTCTTTTGTGGATATCTATCCCACAGACCAACAGCACAGTTTGCCACCTTTAGAGACAGGAACCCTCACAGGGCATTTTTGCTGCTTTAATATCCCTTTAACCACACGCTTGTTGTACTATCCCGACTGTAACTAGAGCTGCGGAACAAAGCTAAGATTTTCTGCCAGCCAGCAAATACGAAGAGGTAGTTACTTGATAAAGTAGCTGAAAACCTGGGGTTACATAAACAAAGAAAGAGTTCACTTCACACAAACATCAGCATTTCCACTAGAATAAATCTGTGATGCTAGCTTTAATCTCAGGCTGAGAGAAAAAAAAAAAACAACCAAAACAGTCTGTAGGAATATACAATGATATATACTTATTTGCTTCATATTTTGTACACATTAAATATAGGAAGATTTCTTATGAGGTGTATATTGATTTATGGCTGCGTCTTTCAGTGTATTTTGTATCTGCATACAGTTTATAGGTTTCTTTTTTTACAGCTTTCCTGTAATTTAGTATATTTTGATGAGTTATGAACTCAGTTTTATCCGAGGAATGTTTTCCAAGGAGCACAAGAGGCAAATATCCTTCTCTGCCCAGACAGGCTGGGTGAAGCAGCTGGGACACCGCACCAGGCAGCCATTCTGTAGAGCAGAAAAGGCTCCTCTGGAGCTTCAGTTTTCATCCGCAAGGCCTTGACTGTAATGTGAGGGTCTGAATCCCTAAGCAAATCCTGGAGGCAGGGATGGCTGATGCATCTCTCTGTGCTGGTGCCTCTTTAGGGGCCGGCTTTGGCCACACTATGGGAAGGAATGATGGGGTGGTGGCAAGGTGGTCATCAGGTACCTGGGCCACTCTCTAAGAGGAACTTGAGGGGATGGGTTGGCAAAATCTTGGGAAGCTTCAGCAGCAGCATGGGGAAGAGGATGCAGCTTGGCCAACGGGCTTGTGCTTTATTCCTTTGGATGTTTTGGAAAATTTGATCCTTAGGAAAGTTTGAATGTGGAGCTGGACAATGATGACAACCTGCGGTTCGAGGCAGTAATCAATGAGATCTCTTCTACCTCTGCCTCTCTCCTCCACAGCTGGGTATTTGGGTCTCCCATTGAAGAGGAGATGAAATCCTATAAAAGCGTTTGATTAGGGTTTTTTCCAACAGAAGAAATTTTCCTGTCATTTTGATAATCTACTTTTGATGCAATAATTGACACTGTATGCTATGAGTGAACAACACTGTACTCTTAACAATAACTGGAGACAAATTCATCAAATATGAATCCCTATTTAAAATGCAGCTGTATCATCATAGCAAAAATATTGACTATAAGTGATCACCATGAACAAATAATAAGAAGACAGATGCTCCCTGTTTCATCTCTCTCCAGTCCTGTTTACACTTTAACCATTTTGCCACTTGATCTTCAACCTTGGAATAACCATGCTAACCTCAGTATTTCCTACTAAGCTAAAAATACAGATATGCGCCTTTCTGGTGCATATAATATTAATGATCTCTTTCTGCATTCAGATAAAGTATTTGCTTGCTCAAAGCATGTTCGCCAAAACTTCTTTCATTTATCAAAAGGCTGGCTGAATCCATTGCTCCAATAAAAGGTGATGTGGTGCCCTATTTCCAAGTAGAAGCCAGCAAAGGGCAAGTCCATGAAATTCTGTGAATTTGGTTTGGAGAGATCATAGAATCATAGAATCCTCTAGGTTGGAAAAGACCTATAAGGTCATCAAGTCCCATTGTTAACCCAGCACTGCCAAGTTCACTAAACCGTGTCCCCAAGTGTCACATCTACACATCTTTAAATACCTCCAAGAATGGTGACTCAAACACCTCCCTACGCATCCTGTTCCAGTGCTCGACAAGGTGATGAAAGGAAAGTTCAAATGAGGAGCTGGCTTTGACTTTAGCCTCTGAAGATGGCACAGGTAGCTTGGAGGCTCAGGCTGTGGTGACGAAGACTCTGCTTCTCCAGCAGTCCCTCTGCCTCTGGGAACTGGCCTTTCCTTTCTGAGGTGATCGCAGTGATTGCAGCAGTCAGCAGTGATTTACAGCAGCCTGTGTGAGAAGAGAACAAGGATATGCATCTGCAAATAAACGCTAATGAGATGTTAAGATTATGAAAAGCCAGGAAATTCCAGAAGCTGGGGCTGCTGCGGCATCATTAGTTCCCTTACAGCACTGTCTGTATCTGGCAGGGAGCAGAGAGGAGGAACTGGGGGTGCTCGAAACAGGCTAGTGCCACCAAGCTAGAGACAGTATGCCTACGTGATTGATTGCTTCCCTGTAAATGAAGGAATTGCTCCTGTGCTGGGCAAAATGACACCTCTCAGGGGACAAAGCCGTGCTGGGGAAGCAGAGGCTGTGCATCACCCCAGAGGCAGTGCCAGGAAGCTCTGTGGCTGTCGGCAGCTGGGGGATGAGGTAAGCAGCAGCCTTTGCCTCATCTTCAAAAGGCCATAATCAAAGTCTCACTGGCTGTGATCCCTACTGACACAGAACTCCACCAGCAACCAAATTATCGTTGCTTTCAGTGTGTGATCCCTTGGGTGCGGAGTGTGAGGGAGGAGGAAGGTCTATCAGCCATGACAGTGACTGAAGCGAAAGAAAGAATGTACTGGCTGTGTGCCATGTTGGGCAGGGGCAAACAGGAGACATGCCACACTCAGTGGCACTGTTTTGGTGCAGGATGGTGGTGAAACTGGGCTTGGGGCTGCAAAAATTGGCCTGTGGCAACGAGAGTTGGAGACATGGTGACTGGGTCAAGAGCTCCCTTAATTCCTGCCCCCATGTAATGAAACAGCCCTGGATGTGACTGTTGGGATTTATAGCCCAGCATGTTCTTTGACCTGTGCAAACCTGGCAAGCAAGGTTTTGGGTTCAGAATCCAGCCAGCGCTGAAAGGCAGTAGCCTGGTTGAGGGGTCTAATGCTCAGCCTCGGCCAATGGTCCCCCCAGCAGGGACTGTGGACGGTGCAAAGACACAGCCTCAGGACATAACCTCCTTCTCCTCTGGTTCCACATAGTCTCTTAGGGAAGAATTATTGCATCCTACAAGACCTTCCCCTGACTTTCTGTTAACTTGTTACCCAGGCTTGGTTGAAGACCAACTTCATGTCCAAAAAGAGAAATGGCTCAGCAGCCAGAGGGGTGTCTGTTCTCTGCGAAACACTGAATGGAAATATTTGACTTAACCTGACCCACAAATTGAAAGAGCATCCTGAAAACAAAAGCTGGAACTAAAAATATGCAATCCCATTGATACGCTATTTTTCGCCATGTACAGGAGAAATTGTGTGCATCCTGAGCTGTTGCTTTTTGGGTTGGGATAATTTGTTAATATTGGTTGGGAAAGGAGCATGTGCACGTAATAAAATTCTGTCATCCCCCTCTTTGTTCTTTTTGTGGATAAACATAAATGGCAGATGAAGGACTGAAGGATATATGTGAGAATATTTCTATTGGCAGAGATTACTGACACATTGCAGAGCTGGATATTCTACAATGTTTTTTCAAACCAGTTCAGCCCCTGGTGTGAACTGACTCCACTCCACAGACAGGGACAGGAGTGAATCATAACTAGGGAAACATTACCACCACTCAGTTTTAGAGCACTGGGGATAACTGTCTAAGAGACCTTAGAAATACCTGCTCTAAACTGCCAAACACAATCCTCTGGGATATGTAGGCAATGTTCCATCCTAAGCACTTGACCCACAGCACACCAGACAGTAAACTGCCCATGGAAACATCCTGGGCATGGGGTGCAGGGGGGCAAATGGCATTTCAAAGGCTGTGATACTCTTGTATAGATAAAATAATACTGATGCCTTTTGATTGACATGGCAATAAGCACAGGACTTGAGTTTAGGATGATCTGGTGTCCTAGTCCTAGTAAATTTTGTAGCAGCATAGAAGAAGGTATAGGGACAGTGAGAGGCTGGAAGTACAATACCATTCAGACGTGTAACAGAATCATAAGAACTATTAAGGTTGTACAAAGAAACAAGATCCAAATGGAGGCTAATGAAATATTGTAGCGCAAACCTGACAAAGAGTTTCTCTTAAATATTAACAACTGAATGCTAATTAAGAAGAAATATCTTAAGAGGATGGTCAAAGGAGATTAAAGCCAAATTATTATTTAAGCATTCACAATTCATGATTCATGATTCAAATTAAATGCTCAGCTAAGTCCCCTGCAAGGTGGAGGACTTAGGTACCACAGCAGCTCCAGCAGGACCAGTCTGGGCAGAGGAGAAGGGGACTTGTGTGCCTAGAAATGCTGAGGAACAAGCTTTCAAACAGACCTTCACCCCTCCATACCCTACCCACCCCCTCCCCCTCAGCTCCCATCTGTCCCTGAGTTATTCACGTCCAACAAGGCGAAAAGGCTCTGTTTGGCTGTGGCTCAGCAGATTACCACTACATTTAATAGCTGTCTTTGGTATGACACCGTTCGCCTTATCTCCTTTCTCCTTTGACTCGGCCTTTGAACACTAATCCACCTTCTAGTGCAGCCTGCACCCCTGCTTGATCTTTGTTTGCCATGATTGTATACGGCTCCAAGGATTTTAGGAGCGGTGTCTTTGCTGCTTGGGCCCACGCTGTTGCAGCACTGAAGACACACGTGGATCTGCTAGCTCCATAGCTTACTCCTGATCTTACCCATGAAATGAGTCAGAGTTCTCCTTCCAAGAGCCAAATTCTGGTCTCGAGCTTTGATTCAGACCCTTTTAAAATTTTTTTCTTTAATTTTATGCATGTATAATTATTTGCAAGGCAGTGCAGTACCTGAAAGGACTAGGCAGCATTGAAGTCTTTCTATGAATACCCCAACACATGCATTTTTACTCTTCCCTTGCACATGCACACACACACCAGGAGCAGAGTTCAATAGCCCAGTCCTACCAGTGTTTAAAGTGACTTGGCCTCTTTTAAGCCTTTAAATAAAATCTGTTGTGTGCGTGTGTGGTTGGTGGTTTTTTTCCTTTACCCCACTTCTTAGGAAGGAAAGCAAATGTTTCTGGCACTCTGCTGCTGGATTGCTCACATATTTGCTTGAGGAAAAAAAATTATAAAAGATGTTTGGCATAGTTTTCATTCAAAAAGGAATCCAGTGCCAGATCCAAGCATTGAAAACAAATGTGTGGCTTAACTGTCATTTACTCCAGGATCATGGGAACTGCTGCCTGGTTTTCCAGACAAGTAGCTGCTAGCGTGCTCTCCCGCGGTATACGAGGCGCACTGACTCGACCAGCTTGGTGCAGCTTGAACATCACCGCTGCGCCTCCGGGTGACAGCCTGGGCGCTGATGTCAGCAGAGCCACATCTCCGCTGCTGCCGTCCCTGCCGACGAGCTGTCACACACGTCTCGGGCTGCTGAGAAACCCTCCCCTCGCCTTTTGATGTGTTGTGACCAGACAATGTGTGTTTGTCCTAATAATGTGAAGTTTCAACGTGAAGAGCTCTGCTAGCCAATGGCACTGACGGAGTGTCATCCTGGTGCTGCAGGCATCTGGCCGGTGAATTGCTTTCAGGGTGACATAAGTGATGGGAACACTTGATGTCACCCAAATCCCCACCTCCCCTTGGTGCGTAGAAGCTCTCACAGTGGTCAGGCCTTTGCTGCCATCACCACTGGCCCCAGATAGCTACACAGTCAGAAAGGAAGACCCTGATCCTGTGCAGTGCCCTCTCCCTGGCATCCTCCCCAGCCCCTTGGAATACTGCATTTTGTGGTGGAGGGGGGAGCTCACCCCAGCCCATACCTGAGGGACAATAAAAGACAATTTTAGGGCATCTGAAGCTGGGGCACAAGTGGCACCTCTTCTATCTTTATCTATAAAATATGTCCAGGATCTGCCAAAAGCTCCAGTCTTCAGGGTTAACTGCAGGGGCCTGGCCCCCCATTCTCAATGCAGCATCACTCCCACAGGTACAGTCACAGAGGCACCTGGCTGGGTGCACCCTGCAGCTCAGTGTCTGTCCAATGCACTTGAATAAAAGAAGGCTTCTCTGGATTTCACCAGCATTTTTGTAAAAGGAGAATTTGGTCTGCAAGACGTGCATGTAGTCCTCTGGCAGCTGTCAGCTCTGCTGTAATGCCCAGCTTTTACTGAGTTATGTGCAGCCCTCGGCAAGGACCTGAGCTCTTATCCAAGGGCAGTGAAGCAGGAGCTAGCTTTAGAGACGTGGTGATAAAATAGAAAATTATGTACAAAGTAAAAGGGTCAAACCCCTAATCTGAAGTGTTCTAGTCAGCTTGCCATGCTGGGTGTTCCTCCCGGATCAGAGATAACCTCATTTCCAAAGACTTTGGGAGAAGTCCTTCAGTTGAAAAGAAAAAAAACTGAAAAAAAAAGTGCAACCCATAAAAACAAAAACAGAGTCAGTGACTCCAGAAAACAGCTCTTAGTCTGTCTGTTCCAGTCTGAAATAAAGTCATCCCTCTTAATTCCCAGCGCATATTGTTCCTACCAAAGAGCAAAACCTTAGGAGGAAATCACATCAGTGAAGGGAACGCCAGCTCCTTTGTACTATTTTTCAACCCTGCCTTGGGAGCCAATAATCTGTCATCCCTTGAATAAACAAGCACCTTATCATATCACAAACATTTATTTAACCCTTTTCTCCCGAGCTTTTACCAGCCAAGCAAAGTGGCTGGGGAGGGGTGTGGGTAGCCCTATCCCTAGACTGCTCTGGCAAAAAGGACAAATTTCCTGTGTATTACACCCAATCTGTAAAGTGTCAGGCTGCCCTTCTTCAGCCTCCATGAAAAGCAGCAGCTTGAATCCCTGCATTTCACATAGCACAATCAAATTTTCCTGTCCCCCCCGCTCCATCCCTCCCCTGGTACATTAACGCCTCCCTCCCTGGAGACATACTCTTGATTCCATCTGAGGGCCCATCCAAATGGAGCCAGATTTAATTTCTTGGAGGTTGGGGGGAAGAGAGGGGTGGCAAGGGAGAGTGTTTACATTTCTTCTTTTAACAAGAGACTGTGATGAACAGAGCTTTTGATTCCAAGTTGCCGAGGGGTTTTTTTTAAGAGATATTCTTTGACTCTGACATCATCAGAAAATGGAATCAGCAAAGTATGTGCATTTCCTCAGCTCCCACAATATCCATTTTCCCTCAGTGGATGTTTCTTGTTTTTCTTTTCCAGTGTTGCTCCCACACAATGGGGCCAATTTTTGTTCAGGACAAAGAAAATATAAACAGAGCATGGATTTGGAATCTGAGCAAGGCCTCTAAGCTCACAGAACTCTTCAGCCATGGGGAAGGGCTATGCTATGTTAACCATCTGCCAATAAAGCCTGGCTAACCAAGTGCCAGTCGGTGTCCCGAGTCACTTTGCTGGTGCCTCCAGAAGGCTGCAAATGCTGATGGACAAGACTGGCTCTACCAATGTAATTCCTGATTAGACTCTGTGAAGTTCCTGAGCATTTGAAAAACATGAATTGCAGGTGAGCTTGGCTGACCATAGCAGGTGGGCAGGCAAAGCCTTTTCTCCTCTCCACTGTAGGGTATCGTAAACATTGAATTCACCAGGCAAAGTCCAGCCATCAGAGGAGAGCAGCCCCACACAGAAGAGAGTCAGTTACTGGAGAGTCAAACAGGCCTTCCTGTGGGTCTTGGCATGTTTGCTTTGAAAGGCAGATATTATTTTAGGCAAACCAGCTATTTTTGCTGTTTATGGGTAAACTTCAGCAGGTGAAAGTGTCCCTGCATGCAGCTCCACAAGTGACTTGCTCACGCTGGCCAGGACATCATCTTTGCTGTGGGCACCCTTGGGACAGGGGCAGGAGCAGGTCCCCAAGCACCCAGGACATCTGCATTCTCATAGGCGAGTCCCTGTGACAGCAAGTCACCCAGGTCTGCATAACATGACCACACTAAGCTGTGACAAACTGATTTACGCTAGAAGAGTTGATTTATGATGGCTGATATAAACCAACTGCAATAAGGGCCTCATATCTCTGGGCTCACTGACTGCAGCTCCGAAGCGGCTGGAAAATGCCCTGTGAAACATTTATCTAGATAAAATAGTGTTCAGCCGTCAGCAGATGAACTTCATTGACATCCTCTGAATACATGGCCTGACAGACCTCGTACTGAGCAGCAGAGACACAAGTTGGATTGCAGGAGGAAGTCTACAGACAAACCCTGACCCCACTAAAATTACTGGGGCTGTGGTTCAGTGTGTCTACTCTGGGTCTTCTCTGGTATTACAACCTTGTCTGCTGAGATCAATAAATCTGGCATGAGAACCAACCCAGAGGAAAAAGAATGAATAGGAACAACTCAACTTCCAAAGGCTGCTTTTATTAACAATATCAAAATGGTATTTTTTAGCTCTTCCCATTGCCTAACAACTAGCATAAGGATGAACTATTTAGAAGTTTTAATTTTGCCTGGAAATTTTTGATTCAGATGTTTCTACTTGTTAGCAAAATGAATATTCTTGCAGTCAAGCAAGACCCAGAGGAGCCCTCAGCAAAGAAGAGGACAAACAAAAGCTTCACTTGGATGAAGCTGGGTGATTGCCCACAAAATGTATCCATAGGTTCCAGGACTGTTTTCCGTGATTTAAGCACCATGGCAGCATTTACATTCATTGTTGCTTTTGAGTCAGCTAGCTCAAATATCTGACTGGCAAATGCAAACATGGAGAGGAATTCTTAAAATATATCCTGTGAGGTCATCAGATGACACCAAAAATCAGTCCTAATGAAAAGAAAGAAAGCCTAGGATGGAGTGAAGGTTTGGGTCTGGAGAAGAAATGGCAGCCAGAAGTTGCAGAAAGGCTGGGTGGAGCCTGTGAAAGCTGAGTTCTGCTCCTGAAATGCTGGCAATTTAAAAGAGAAATATGCTTCTTTTTCCACAGAAAACTGCTCCGCTCTCAAAACTCCAGGGTGGCTTGTGATCACTAAACACTGCAATAGAGTCAGTTCCAGAGCCAAATTCATGCTTAGCAAAATGCAAATTAACTTAACCTCATACTCCTAGGAATAAAGTCAGCACTTATCAGAGGCTGAAGAGACAATTGGCTTGTCAAAGTCTTTTCCCCACCTGCAGCAGGAAGAAGCCAGGGGAAACGTTCTGATGATGAAAGGAAGGCAGAGGGGAGTGCCTGGCTGGCAGGCTGTGGTTTTGCTTCAGTTCTCACAGCCGTGCCTGCAGAGCCTCAGGATACACAGCACGGACTGGCTTCTTGCAACCATGGGGAGAAAGGATAAATGGATTATTTTGGAGTGCTATGCAAGTAGAACTCATGCCACTGGAGAATGCAGCCAGGCTATTTTTAATGTACTGTTTCATTTTGCACCTGCTACCATTACAGAGTTGTTTTTGTTTCCATTAGAGCCACTTGTCTTGAGAAGTTTATAACTCCTATGAAATGTGTAGTTCTGGGCTGGATCCTCGTCCTTAGCTAAGGAACAAAGACTTTTATCATTTAAAAACAGAAGAAGGTTAGCGTGACGACATTAAGAGTATATGGAGGGGAATTTTACATAATTTTACAGGGTTTTCATAACTGTAATTCCTAAAGGCTTGTTTAAAATAGCTTCCTTTATTCATACTGAAATGGAGAACACAGGCTACAAGGACCTGCCCCTAAGGAGCTTGCAAAACCAAAATTGCATGAAGAGTCATTCTCAAGTACTTAATCAGCCGCAATATTTCAATAAAATTATGAAATAAGAGATAAGAAAGCTCGGCCCTTTTTCCCACTCCCACCATGCAGAGGGCCAAGTGGAGCTCAGCATCTCTTTGAAAGGTAGGAGGCTGGTGCCTGGTGTGGTGCTGCATTGCCTTGGATCACACACTCCCAAATACTATCCCACTGCCAGCAGTGCCGGGCAGGAAACACGCTTCAGCAGCCTGCCAGGGCCTGCGAGGAAGGTGTGGAAACACCTTGTTTGCTGATTGCCTTCTGCCACCATCTCTGACAAACACGGTCCATGTTATGGTTTAATTGTGCTCCCATTGCAGCGTGATCCCACTGAGGACACCTGTGGGCACACCAAAGCCCCTAAGACCTGGAGGTCTGTAGCCTTTTGTGGTGTCTCCCCAGCTAACCTGAAGGCAAGGGGTCTGCAAATGCTCCCTGTGCCAAAAGTGCTCCTGTGTTTGAACAACAGCCATCTGAGCAGAGCCACGCTTTCTCCACAAAGCATACAGAGCAGTAAGAGGATTATTTGCAGGTGTTTTCTTCCTGTCACAGAAAGCTGGTGGGCTGGCCATCTGCTAAATGGCCTTGAGACATGGGATGCTTGGCTATGCCAGCAATGATCAGTCTGGGAGCAATGGCCAGCATCCATAAGACATCTGCAGTTCTGCAGAACACCCACCAAACCTGTTGGAGATCTGTGCTTTTCAGACTGGGCTCCCCAAAGACCCTTCTCAGCCTGAACCCTGGCAATGCTGTCTTGCTCAAGACCATTTGCCTGCTTTCCTTTCCTGTTCAAGCCCTTGACTGGGTCATTTTGCAGTAAGGATAATAATGGGGAAGGTCTTATATATCACCTCCATTATTAATAGCCCTTATGAAGTCTCCCCATCCCACACATTCTTGTGTAAAGCCAGGAACCAGGGAAGGCATGAAGCAGGGTAGCAGTTTGGAGTGGCTGCTTAGCCCTGCACCAATGGCGACTGACTTCAAGGGGGATTCACACCCTGGGTCCCCATGAAAACAAGGTCTGGGGGTATTTTTTGCCAAGTGAGGTATAGGAGAAGTCAGAAATAATGGTGCAAAATTTCAGTGTCAAATATATTCGAGACGACTGGACCAATGCCTTCATAAATCAAGCCAAATCCCTAAATCCAAAGCTTTCTGAATTCAAGTCATGGGTTTGGGTCCTCTATCTATATTCATCGTGGCAATAAAAATACATTATTTCACCTCTGAATATTCAATTAATTCAGACTCCCAGACCAAATTTATTTTGACAGCCTCTGCACGCTTTCTCCTTGGCTTTCTGCAAATTCCTGACCAGTGACTTTACTGGCAGTCATCTTGCCCGGACTAGAACCAGAAGTGCTTAACCAACTAATTGTAACAATTTCTGTCAGGAAATCACAATTAATTATGTGGTCAATTGCAAGTTTGCACACATTTGAAGTCTGCAAACATTTTATCCAAAAAGCATTAACCTAATGAGATGCCATGGATGCCTGCCAAAGGGGGCTTCAGGCTTCGCTCCCTCTGTATCCTAGTAAGGGAATCCTCACACTGCAGCAGTCCCACTGGGAGGATCACACTCAGGCCACTGAGTCCTTCTTATCACGGCTGCCTGCCAAATTCATCTTAGGAATAAGTGTCACTGTGGTACCTCTATTTTCCTTCCCAATAAAATAATAATTTGGCAGTGCCTGAGATGATGATAGTAAATCAGTGCAAGACAGCAGAGGTTACCGATAAAATTCAACCTATTTATCAAGCCACGTCATTTTGCTATGTTAGCTGCAAGTGGACGTGGGCTACTGTGCTCTTAAAGTAGTTTGCTTCAGAAAATGAAGTAGGTAATGTTCTCAGAAAAACAGGGAAGCATGACCTCCCTTCATCCCAGGAGTGAACTACGGGAGGCTGATCTGCCTCTGTTGTGTTAGCATTGCACACATTGACCCACAGCTGCACTGCCTTGTGTACCAGTGTGACCATCACCAGAACCAGCTACAGCCCACAGCAGAAAGAGCAAACATCCTGCCCACTCTTCCCATTATAACAACACATTTTGCACCCCCAACATGATCTGTTGCCCAGAACCCTGAGGCATTTCAAGTCTTTCAGAATTATAGGGATAAGTCAGTATGAAGACCAGGCAGTCCTGCCCAGAAGATGCTTCAGGTCTGAACTAGCAACTGGTTTCCCTGCTGTACTACGGAAGGACTGCAAGGATGAGTATCCCCAAAGGTCTTGGTCTCCATCTCCTTTTGTCCTGCAGTGACGTCTGCCTAGTTGGTGCTGATCCCTCATTCCATCATGAGATCGTGACACTGCAATGAAGATCCTATTAAAGTTAACGCATAAAGTCTAAATTATATGTGCAAATCATCCCTTCTGTATGGATTTTACAGGATAGGACAGCATGGTTTTCCTTGAACTTGGGATTACAATTTTAGTACATATTCCCTCTCTTTCAGTTATATCTTTCTTTCAGTTCCCGTTGCATTTTCCCACTGAATTGCAGTACTTTTTAAAAGGGGAACTTACAGGTTATCTTAAGAACAGACCACAGACTTGAAATCTGCCCTCTGTTTTCATAAAAAAGAGAAGTTTTTAAGGAGGATAATCATATTCGGAAATGATGTGACTAAATGTTATCAGGTTGTCATAGTGATTGCAGTCTTTTAAAAAATGTCTGTATTGTGGTTCACTAATGAGCAATATATTAACTGAACCAAACAGTATTTGTCTTTTCAAGTGTTATTCATATGCACTACTGAATTAAATATCTTTCCCCCCCGCTGCTTGTGGAATACTGTTCTTTGTCTTATAAACACTGGAACTGAATTCAGGCAATAAACAAGGGCAGAGATAACTTTGTCACCTTGACTATATTTCATACCACTGCATCAAGCTGAGCCTCACATTAAGCAGTCTGCAGTAGCAGATACTGAGCGTCACATTGCCAGCAAAATTACTTGTGTAAAGTAGAACTTTAGACTTGCGATTTCTGACACTTTAAAGTTAGACAGTCTCAATTCCAGTGTAATTCCAACCACATATCTCACTGGTGTGAGGGTTTATGTTTGTGTGACGTGCAGAAGACAAGCTGAATCACTGAAGTGATGCACAAGTTAGACTATTTCTGAGTCCAACCCACCCCTACTAGCTCAAACCTTCAAAATTCACCTCTCAAGTCTCCTAGACTTCATGAGGATTCTGAGGGAGCTTTCCCTTCTTCTAAATGGACATGAAAATGGTAGACATGGGAAGTACCTTTTAGCACTTACGTATGTGCCAAGGCAGGGCTTGCATTTCAGAAACTCTTTGGACTTTAGTGCTCTACCCAGCAGCTCCAGTAAAACCTCTCACAGAATGAATCTGCCACAATCCAGGAGGACATGGTAGTTTTAGAGGGTTGGTGAGGTCATACCAGAGGGGAGAAGATACATGAAGATACCTTAAGAGAGACAGTGAAAAACTTTGAGAGTCTGGAGGTCTTCCAGTCCTGAAACTCTGCCATCCCAGGTTCAAGTTTGATTGAGACCTTCGCCAGCCCCTGAGCACTCTCCAAACCCTGCACTGACACTGCAAGCATCTTCAAATTATGCACAGGGTTAGACAGAGTTGAGTCCTGTCAAGATGAACATCAGTCATAAATCACATCTTTGCAAAATTATTTCAGGTGGTACTCTGTTATTCTGCTGAAATGAAATCAGGTTTTATGTTCCTGATTCTTTTGACACAAGCTAAAATGAAAATCCCATGTTCTCCAGTCTTCCCTGGAGCCTGTTGCTTCCCAAGATCTGCAGGAAATCCATGATTTTGGCTACATCTCCTTGCAAAGCAAGTTGATCTAAGAGATGAGAGAGCTGAAACCACATCGTTCAGATGTTTTGTGTTCTGTGGGGAAAAGATGACACTATCATGCACACTTAGCCCTTACACTGCATGCTGTTCCTCTGCAGTTCACACTGAGGTCCCTTTGGCATCCCATTAGTTTTTCAGGCCTGCTAGAGGAATACCACACGAGTGGAACATAATGCCTAGCAATTGAATTAGTTAAGTCTTCCCAGGCATTTTGCAACTTTTGTTTATAGGGTTGCTTTATATGACTCATTCGCTTTATTTTTGTTCAATGAGTAATATTTGGTGCTTACACGTGTTTTCTTTTTGTAACATGCACAGCTATGAAACGCGTCTTCTGGATACAGAATCTCTCATGTTTCAACTTTACTTAGAGAGAATCTAAACACATAAATCCCGCTATTAAAACTCTTCATTAATTAATTATGCCTAGCTGCTCTCAACATGGGTTTTGTGTATTAAGAGTACTCCTGGCTCTCCTCCTCCCAGCCATATTTCCCTTCCTTCCCCCTCACCAGTGCAAAACTATATTTAGTTGGAGATTTAGGTTGATCTGCAATTCCCGCTGCAAATTCCTTTCCATCAGCAGCTACAGCCAGAAGGTCTGAATAAGGGAACGGTTTGCACTTCAAGAGGCTTCCTGTTTCCCTGGATTTTCAGGTTTGCTACTGTTTGTAGAGTGAGGTTGGTACAGACTAAGTGGCTGCTAACTCATCCTGTCCTGGCACTGGCATCAGACCATCAAGTGCAAAGCATTGTCTGGTTGATGGACCTTCCAGAAATATAGGCAGCAAAAGCAAGGAAAGCATGTCTGATCCTGAAATATTTCTGGACCAAAGTGTCGGAGGATAATGCTGACAGGACTGGCAATCTCCCCGAGAAGGAGAATGAAGTAGAGGAGAGCAGTTTGTAAATCATTGTGCAGGAAAGTACAGCATAGGGAGAGCTCCATGCACAGAGAAACAAAACACTCAACCCTGCTTCAAATGCAGGCAAGGAAAACAGAAAGAAAAATATTGCATACTTATGCTAGGTTTTCTCTAAGTTTTCCAATAATTCTTTTTCCATAATTCCTGCCCTCCTGGCCTTGGTCGTGCTCCCTCTCCCCTGGCTTTAACCTAAAGTAAAAATAAGCAGTGAGATGCAGCCTCACTTCTTCCAGCATCCTCACTGCACAGTCTAGAATGAGAGCCTTGCTTGAGGGCTTTGGAGACCAGGGTTCAACCACAAACATCCTGGGCAATGCCTGACACCTACAGATCTTTTATTCACCTACCTCCTAGGAATGTTGAGAGGATAAATGATTTAAAGCTCATGAGATGCTGAAATATTATAGTCCTGGGAAGTTTGTAGTACTGGCGATTAGCTGAGTTTGCTACTGTATTCCTCTCCTAAGATTTCCATTTTGCTATTTCGCTACAAATCACATTCATGTTTTTACCCACTGTTGAAGTGTCAAAAAATAACCAGTCTGGATATTTTCAGTTTCAGCTGCATTTTAACACTTTAACACTTCTTAAAATGAAGCCAAATGCTTGCCTACCGAGTTTGGGTAATGCCAATATATGTGTAAAATGAACATAATAAAGAGTGTAATATGGAGTATGTCCAATAGTTGACTTTTCTGTCAACCAAGAGAAACAAGATAGCAAAGTTATCCCTAGAAGAAGTATCAAGGCTGAGATGCAGCAGAAAGATTAGCTGCACTTGTTTGCCTGCAAAACCTTGCTTTGTGGTATTACATTCTTGTCAGTAATTGTAATAATGACTCTAAGCCTGAACAAAAGCCAGACAACGTTGATAAAGTCTTTCACGAAATTCAGCAGGCTCAGGAACAAATGCTACGTTTAAAATTTTTTTTGCGCTTGCTTAACATTTGTAGGTTTGGAGTCAAACTTCTCAGGTTTTTATCACAAGAAGCCAAATTTTCTATGAATGACCCCAAAAGAATATCCATGTTGATGACCCAAAGTGTTCCCACTTCACAGGCCCAAGTAGGAAGGGCCCTTTGAAATGATGATTCCAAGTGTCAGACCTATCTTTTATTTTCACAGTGTGTACTGACTAAACAGGGCTGCCTTTGGCTTTAATCTCTCTCCATATTTTCCATTTTCTACCCCAGTTCTGTTGTCTCTTGGGTTGCCTGAAGTTGCTTATAATCTGTAGTTTATACCTCAAAGATGTGGAGTGGTGTTGCCACAGGGATAGATAGATAGAAAGATAGATAGATAGATAGATAGATAGATAGATAGATAGATAGTCACATTCATTACACTAAACAAACAGTTTTGATAGAGATCTTCTTTTTTAATTATGTGCTTTCAAATATCAAGCAATATTTTGTCAAATGTCTTGTAGCTGCAACACGTATAGCTAATTGCCTTTGCTTTTGTTTTTGCCCCAAACTTCCTGCTTTAGAAGAATGTATTTATAGAGGCTACACAATAAGTGCACTGTGCTGATTGAAATGTTGGATGTGTTTCAGTTATTGTTTATGCTTTATTATTCCTTCTTTCTTTATAAATTAGTGACTCTGTAAAGTGTGGAGGGTTCAGCCGGATGCAGCTACAGTGACTTCCTAATGTTTATTTCTCTTTTTAGTATGTCTGTATCTGCTGCTAAGCTTAAAAGACCTAGTGACAGGCCCTTTCCAAAATGATGGAACCAAACACTTTCAAATCATGGAGAAATTTGGTCCAGATTCAAACTTCACAGCTTGGACTTCTCTCCACACCCAACTGAACCAACACCCGAGATAAAACAGCCTTGAACTCAGATCCCAGATAAGGATGCTGTGTGCAAATTCTTCCCTTAAAGCTCAGATTCACAATTTTTTCAAAAAGGGGCTTTCCTAAACTTAGCTATTACTGCCTGTCTCCTTTTTGCCAGTGCCTTTGGGTGGGAGGTTGCCATGCCCTCAGCTGAGCCAAGCAAACAGACTCGGTGATAATCAGCTTCAGTGCGAAGTCAGCAAAGTCACTTTAGGTTAATTGAGCCGAGCTGGTGGTTTTTCCAGCTGGGCTGACCCTTTGCCCAACCAGACCCTGATGTGAAAATGGTAACCCCCAGTGCAGGGGCAGAGGATAAGGGCTTGTTTCATTAACTGCTTCAGCTAGACCTGCAAGAACACCTCTGCCTCCACCCCTCCATGGTGCTCAAAACTATGCCATTGCTTTGCTCCAAAGCAGAATTTTATCCTGTCTGTAAAGTGGCAGGGGACCGACTGACAAAGCCCAGTCTATTTGTATCCCTAAGTATATTCGCACAGTTCCTTTGTGGATACTTTTTACATGAGTCAGTTTCTGCAAAAGGAAAAACACTGGTTTCACCAAGAAAATACAAAAGTTTGTTTTCAATACCATAAAATGTCGCTCCACTTAATTATTTCTGAAGAGATCAGATTTACGAATAAAGGGCCTAATAAGGAGCTCCCATAGCTGGCGTATCCCCAGGACTGCTCTTTATTTACAATTAAGCAAGTAGGATCAGGATGTGACCTGATGACATGACTGCTAGCATTCCTGTAAATTCCAGCTGCAATTTCGTCTTTCACATGTAACATTGCTTTTCCCAAAGAAGCCTGTCTGGTGCTTTATTTTTGTGTTCGGGCAGACTGGTGTGTTGTCTCTGGCTCATGAGGAATGCTGAGGTGGAACAGACAGAACATCAGCTCTAGGGAAAAAGAAACGGCCATTACTTTGGCATAAGCCTCCTGCCTTTCGTCAGCTAATGTCCTACCTCTAGAAAAGGGGCATTTTTCCCACCCACTATGGTCTTGATGGAAACTGAAGGAAAACAAAAGAGGTATGTACCTGGTCTGTACATTATTGTGTCCTTCCCGTACTTAGTAAATGTTTCTTTAATTGGCTTAGTTAGCCCCTCTCACCTTTCAGCACTTCAGGAATGACTCTTTGAAGAGAGCCATGTACAGAGATTTAGTTGACATTTAGTGACACTAGGCTCTGCAGTCTCCAAAATATGACTGATGTCACTTGTTATGTTCCCTTGGGTCTCTGGGGACAAAGTCACTCTTACCCTGAAGCATGCATTGACAATCTCAAGATAACACTTCTTTGACAGAGTCAGGGGCCCTGCCAGGGTCTAATGTAATCTCTAGAAAGTTTCCAATCTGGGCATTGTTTGTTATTTATATTTCATATCTGGGGTTTGTGTTTGCCTTGCTGTGATTTTAATATGAAAGCTGCTAATAAGAACAAAAATTCATACTTTTTCCTGCTGGACAGGTGTGTTGGCAGGTCTACACTCAATGGAAGAAACCTTCAAGGTGAAAAAATTCAAACCTAAGAAAAAATCACAGCCTGTATTCTTATTCTGCAAATAAATCCACTGGCACTGAGAAGACTGGGGTGGAGGAGTGAGTGAAACTAAATTTTATTCTAACTTAATGAATCTTTTAAGCCCACCTTCACAGCACCAGGAGAGGAGTTTGCAAGCAGAGAGAGATGCTCTTTGGTTTCTTCCTTCACCCTAAAAGAAGGGCTGGCTTTATTACTGCCTTATTTTGCCGTTATCCTTTCTTAATTCTGTTTTCCTTTCCCAGACACAAATCAACCGAGATGGGGCGGGCGAGCTGCTAATGCCCCTTCTGGCAGGGAAAAGGACTTTGATGCCGATCCCGCCCAGCGGGAGACCTGACCGGCACTGGCCTGTCGGGAGGGCACCCGAAAGGGCCGGGGTTCGGGGGCGCGGCGGGCGCGGCGAGGCCGGCACACGAGGGCGCTCGGAGCAGGCTCAGCCCCGACGCGGCTGCCCCGCCCGACGGCTTCGCCGGGAGCTCCGCGCGGGGCTGGCACCGCGGGAAGGAGGGGATGTGCAATGAGGAAACCCGGGGGAAGGAGGGGATGCGCAATGAGGAAAATGTACGCCAGCAACTAGCCCGTCTTTACTGCTTTAGTGCACTCTTTTAGATGTTAATTTCATTACCGAGGTTAATAATTTATTGGTGGCAGCGAGCACTTGAAGAGGGAACACTGGGATTTTTTTTCCTGCTGTTTGGTTTTGGGTTTTTTTTTTCTGTTCTACCCTTGATGAAAATACAGGTTTCTAACTGCCGTCCCCTGTCATTCTGTCCCCTGGGCTGTGTCACAGCCTGAGTGATCCCCTGCGGAAGCACGGCACGGAGCTCCGGTTCAGGAGGAGCAATTAGTACCCTAAAACAACCGACCTCTCACCAAAACACCAGGGAGCAGCTGGAGGTCACTGAGAATCCACTGAGCAAAAACCTGAAATTCCCTCACTCTGTATGATTTTTTTCAGACAAAAAGAGTATTGGAGCAGCTGGGATAGAGGGAGGAATTTACATGGAAAAGGAAGACATTGAACAAAGTGTCTCCTTGCCTCTCTCAGAATACAGGTTAAAATTGATTCTGTGTTGTAAAATCTGAAATGTCCTTATTTTCTGTCTCAGGGCAGAAGTCCAAGGCCTGCCTAAATCAGAATCTGAAGTAATCTGGGTAATCTGGGTAATGAAGTAGCACTGACAGCTGAGACCAAGTGCTAAAACTGGTTCTTGTGCCTGCTGCCCGAGTGGCTCAGGTGGGCTACTGTAAGGCAGGGCATTTGGGTCATTGCTGTGAAGGGACCACATCATTTTCCAGGTGAGTATGAGTCATACCTGGGCATGGTAATAAAGGCTTCCTGAGTGAACACAGACTGTTCACACACACTTGCTCCTCACTCAGGCCCCCAGGAAATTTTGAGAAAGACAGGAGCAGCTTGTTCATGCCACCTTTGCTTGGGGGCTCCTCAGAGCCACATGCTCAGGGTAAGGTCATTGTTTCCAAAATATGTTGTGTGTACAAATATGGGCAGGCTATTGCACCGTTTGTGGGGTGGAGGTCTGGACAGGTAACCGTGGAAAACCCCTGCCACTGGATATGGAAAACCTGATCACCGCTATTTAAAGTCACATGTCAGGTGTGAAAAGTAAGGTGTGTGCCTTGGATGACATGAAAACAAAGAAAACTGGTGCAGATTCAGGGACACTACAGTGTCTGTCCTGTTTACACTTGAATCATTAATCAGTGCTTGGTGTCCCCGTGTAAAAAAGGAGACACACATGCAATTAAGAGTTTTTGGAACAGACTCGAGTGTTTGTCTAAGCAGAGTAAAATGAAGCAAGAAGCGGGACAGGAGAGCATGATGCGGTTTACTTAGTCAGAGATGGTTCCTCCCCCATCTTGAATTCCCGAGGCAGAAATCCTCTGTATTCTAAGCCCTGTCAGCTGCTTGCATAGGACATCCCTGTTTTCCACCCTGTGAAGCAGAAATGAAAGGGGGAGGATCGCTAATATGACTGGATGCACTGGCTGAGGATACAGAAATCACCATCAATTTCTTAGAGCTTTTCGTAGGATGGCTTTTGCATGAAGGTGCTCTTGTGTCACCTGAAATGGAGCAAGATGAGAGACATAAGGGTCATCAAGGCACCTAAAGGATCCAGAGACCTGCAGGGTTTGACAGCAGCTCTGACTCAACGGAGTCTGTTGAGGTGCCAAGGTGTTGCCCATGGTACTGAAGAGGCAGGTGGGTGTCTCAATACATTTGCAGCTCAAGGTCTTGCCTTCTCAAGTAAGGACTCCAATAATAATTCTGTCACAGGAGTACCTCATGTCTGCTTAGGACAAGTCTGTGTGCCTAGTATGGCTTACTTCTTGGGATTGCCCTGGCTGTCCATTCCCTGTCAGTTCACAAGCACTAGGTTGGCATCTCCTTTCTTTCCAAAGCACCCAGGCTCAATGTCTGCAGCTGGCATTGCATGTGCATACATATAACTGGCCATGGGTAGGTGAAAGTCCCTCTAATCTATATGAATGTTAGATCTTTGTATGCATGAGATGGGCAGAAAATCCAGGCAAAGAAAATTTAGTACAAAAGGATTTCCCACTGCAAAAATAGACTATTTTCACAAGGAATTCAGGGTTGCCTCTCCCATAGATAAATGCATAAACTGTGAACATTCTTTCACTTGCCTATTGCGACATCAAAGAAGCAGCAGGAATGAATTCCCAGTTTAGTTCAAGTTAAATTAAAATACATTCCAGTAAGGTGTTTCTGTATGTAGTTTTTATTTTTAAGTTGCAGTGCTCCCACTGTCACTGGAAAGAGACTTCACTCATAAATAGACAGTTTCCCAGCCTTGCTTCATTACTTTCTATGGACACAATTACCAGGGATTGCATTTCTGTCAGAAACACTCCTCTTGTTACATTCTGTGGTTGTTTCTGGAGGAATCTGTTACTCACAGCATGTTGATCTTAGAAGGATTCTTCACATTTTCTGGTAAATACAGCACATGATTCTTGTATGATCCTGCAATTAATGTTTGTAAATTGTCTAGGATACAAACCAAGCTGTCATTTTTGGGTGTTGTCACAATAACAATCTATAATGTCAAAACACTGTCAATCTCTCGTCATGTACAAAGAGAAACTATGCAATGGGATGGATGTAATGCTATTTGCTGAGCAGAACACCATCTACCTTGACTGTTTGCAAAGGGGTGCTTGAAAAAAAGCTTTTTAACATTAGTTTTTGCAACATGGGATGGGTCAGCAGGATTAACACCTGGGGCTGAAGCAGCAGAGTGATCAGTTGTCCCCGGTGCCACATGACAGCAGGCTGCACCGGCTAGTCTGGAAGCCATATGTTTAGTCAGCATATGAAAACTTAGTGAGGTCATGATCAGTCACCATCGCTCATGCTAAAGGAAAGAAATGGGATGCTGAAGGGCCAGAAGTCAGGAGCAGAGAGCTGTTGGTTGCTGCTGGTGGGCAAAATCTACCATACACAGAGGTGGATGGGCAGGCTGGGAAGTGAGGAGAAGCAGGACACACTTCATACCTGGAGGTTCAGCTGAGGCTCAAGCACTCAGTACATCTGGACTTAACAATGACTCTGACCTTGACCCTATCATGTTGGCCCAGCCTGAGATACTCAGGATCTGGTCCTACTGCAGGGAAAGCCATAGGGAGTAGCATTAACACTTACTCTAAATAGATGTTTGCCTTTCACGGTACTTACCTTCTGCATTTATATATAAATGTTCCCCTTCTCAGAGTTCTCCTGCTCATCTAAGTAGGCTTTTAAAGTCTTCCCTCAGAAGAAGTGCTCTTTATTCCCTGACTGCCCTCTTTGCCTTTCTTTACCTTCCTTATTTTGAGTTCCTCTTTCTGGCCCAGGAGAGGCAAAACACTTAGAAAGGACTTTTCACTGAAGTCCTAAAAATATCTTGTTCAATAGCATTAATAGTTTACCATCTTGACTTGAAATTTGTCCCCAGTTGCAGTCTAGAGGGGCAGTTGATATTTTCACATCACCACCATAATTTCAATGCACCATCAGCCCAGAAGATCTACCAGTATGGGCACTACATTTGCTCACATACCCTTTGCCTTGATGCATAGACTTTACACAGATCTGAGACTTTTCAGAAATTCAGTTTAATACTGGATGCAGCTTGGCATGATTTAAAAGTTAGTAGAGAAGAGGCCAGTTTGAAAAATTCCCCACCTTGAGATGAAAATAGAGTTGTGATCCCTGACAAGGGTTCTGATAGAAATTCTGAAGTCCTCTGAGAAGGCAAAACAATTCCTTAGATGCTGCTTTTGAAATTCAACCCATACATAAGCTTTGGGGAAAATCAGTTCAGTAGATGCCTGGTGCTGAAGATACAGAAGTCCTGTTTCCCTCTCTGTCCTCCTGGAGAAGGAGAGAAGGAACATGAGAGCAATGGAGGAAGGAAGAGAGGGGAGCAGAAGTCCAGGAAAGTGTCATTAAATTTCTGAAACTCCTGGCTTACTGCAGGAAACTCACTGTCCATGATCAGAATGAGAACATCAAAAGTGTTGCTATCTCACCTGTCTTCTTTGTTCTCCGTGTTGTGGAATTTTATATGAAGGTGCAGCCATGGGTCCAGATAGCCAGTGTATGGCAAGAGAGAAAGGTGATGAGTTCTCCTGGGTACTGTCCCCTGCAGCAAGCAAACCTTCTCAGGTGTTAACTCTATGCTGAATGGAGGACTGACCTGGATTTGCCCCACAGTCACTTTCTAAATATACAGCGCTGACAAGATTTTATTTTCAGTGTCTTATCTATGAGTAATTCATTTTCTGTGTCTTGGAAAAAGCATATTATTAAGAGGCAACAATAGTGTGTGAGTGAATCATAGGGCACCAGACTAGGGCCAAGTTTGGGCTATCAGCAGTCTAGTCTCTGCTCTTAGTTCCTGCTCTACACCAACATAGTCCTGTAGGCAGGGGGATCACAGAAAGAGCGATGCTGACAGCTAGCTGAGGGACACTGAAAAGTGCTGGCTGTACAAGTGGTGAGGGTAGACTTCAGCAGGAGCCAGAGCTTGTCATAGCCCTTGCTTTTTGTTCTTGTTGCTGCCTGTAGCCTGGGTCCACTCCATGTCACTGCATCTAGCTGGGCTGGGTAGTGGTTGAGGTCAGGCCATGAGCTGGGGGACAAAGCTGTAAAGCCTGGTGGAGTTAAGTTGTTTGAAAAGGGGGGAATTCCAGCCCTAATACGTCAAGCAGACTTGGGCTTTCTCTTCTGCAGACTTTGAAAGTTGATGGTTTCTTAGCATAATCTTGAAGACTCAGAATGCTAAGGGTGGCTGAGTGTGATGTTGAAAATGAGCTTAGAAACACACCAAGATAACAAGATGGACATACTCTGGCAGTTCATTTTGCCAGAGACCAAAATTACAGCTGGTGTAAATTCATAAAACTTTGTATCCTCCAGAAAAGGAGAAGTTTAGAAGTAATTCAAGGATATATAGTTCTCCTAATGCATTTTTAATCATTAAACTTTGAAGTCTTGGCAAGTGGAAGACTCTTTGCCTGACAAACTACCAGATCTGTGACATCAGCAGGACCAAAGATTTTCAATGAACTGGTCTATCAAAACACATTCATGGAGTTATGAATAACACGTTATATATTACTTGGCAGATTGGGAAGTAGAGTACAAAACCACGAGGGAGTGTCAGCTATTGAGGAAAATCAACCAATGAGCAGGAGCCAGTAGAGACCTCCATTTGTGAAACGAGATAAGTTCAGTCTCGGGAGCAAAAACTGGAGACAGCTGCGAACCCAAGCAAGAGTTTAGGACTCAGTGAGGAATTCCTCCATAGGAACTATGCATAAGAAGTTTTAGGTCCAGAAAACTTCGGAAGGCCAACAAGAAAGCAGTGAGGAGTCATCAAATTTTAGATTCAAGTTGGGATCCCAAATTATGATGTAGTTTTAAGCTTGAATGGGAAGCAGCTGAACTAAGGAGAAATTTCCAATTTCCTGTTAACTGAATGGTTAACCAAATGCTAAGATCCAGGAGTAATGGGAATTTTTCAGAATCTTTGGTTTCTTTGGTTTGCGGCTTATTTGGTTTTTTAAGGTCCTGGGAGCATAGCTTTGGTTTATTCTAAGGCTCCAAAGCACTAAATTAAAAGTTCATTATATTCTTCAAGTAAGCATCATGACTACAGAGTGGAGCAGAGCTAGGAGCATGTGCATTATGATGGTTTTTGTCATTTACAGCTGGCAGTCCTGACATTGAGACAGGAGTTGCAGGTGAATGAAAATTATCAAAGCTTTTCAAATGCTTGCTAAAAAAAGACTGGGTGCACTTGAATCACTGGGGAGCTAAACCTTCAGATCAGAAAAAAGAAGAGCTTGAGCCATCTTAGAATTTCAGTTTTGGGGTCAGAACTGCATGACCCGTGGTGTGTTGTTGGGAATTTCTAGCTCAGCAAACTGTCTGGAGCCTGGAGGGAGTATCGAGGAGGCAGCAGAGAGGGCGTGAGGAGATCATGAGTCATCTGGGACTGCAGACAGCAGAGGGCAGCTGCCAAGTGAGTGGGTGCCCCTGGGGAGGTTGCATTCTGCAGGTCTCTCACAGCTGAAGTCAGCGGTGCTTGGTACAAGCAAGAGCACTTTGCCTGAATGTTGGTATTTCCCAGACACACAGTGGGAACTGCACAGGAAAGCTCCCCACCTTGCCAGTTCTCAGGGCTTCATCCTGCAAACTTTTATACTGAAGTCATTGTTTGCTGAGGCCACTGGGATTATTAAAGCTCCTCCCTTGTCCATAGGAGGTGAGGTCTCTCAGCAAACCACAATCATTCTTGGTGCCATGTGCTGGCTTCACGGCTGTTTAAATCAGAGGTAAATGTTCCCTCTCTCTCCTGTGCTTAAAGATGCTTGTGATCATCTGGAACAACTGCATCCAATAAAGATGTCATAAGAAGCCTCAGCTTTGAATATTTTACTCTTGTTTTCTGTTTTAATGCTTGATTATCTTTGCCTGGCCATCCGAGTGGTAACATATACCAGTTTATTCAGTAAATATCTTTTCATTTTCCCAATGACCACTCATTATTTATGACTAGCAAGAAAACCTTTGCCTACAATGGCAGAAGGAGAATGTCTCCTCGTTTAATTACCATGTATAGTTAGCTGCATGGTGATTGGAATAAAATAATTCATTTTCTATTCCCAGAAGAGTTTTCCTAAGTGCTTTGGGAGGCGAGGGGGAGGCTGGCAGATGAGTGTAATCTCAAGAAGCACACTGTAGTGGAATCCAGCACTAGGAGCCAGATGGCAAGGTTGCACTGAATAGCACATTTTTTTTTAATAGCTGTGAAAATTCGCTGTCTGCACATGGCTTTGCTGAATGACAGCAGAGAGCATTTCTAATTTATCTGGTGCTGCAATTAGGTTATCCCTTCAGAAGGTTCTCCTTCTTTTTCACATAAGATCAGGGCCCAGTTTCAATACCGAAGGCAACGTTTAAGTATCTTTGAGAGCTCAGAAAGTAAAGAGGGCAAAGCTGTGGGAGGAGAAACACTGAAAAAAAAGAGAAAATTAGTTCAGGAGAGGACTAAGATCAAGTAGCACCCTGGCCTTGTTTTGTGCAACCCTCTTGAGGTGGCTCCATTGTGTAGCTCTTTTGTAACATCCATTGAGGGTGTTGGGATCTCATGTAATGTCCTTTGAATGCATTGGGATCTCCACACACATTTCCAACAATGGGAATGAGAACCGGAGGTGGTCAATAATTTCCCATCATGCTTTAAAATATAGATGCAGTCGTACATGCTGGATAAAGAATGTTACCTTAGCAGTACATACACATGGGCCTTATGCTAACATGGTTCTGAAAGCTACATTAGAGTATTAGATTCCACTTGAAATCTAAAATGTATTTTCCATCCATGAAATGATGACTGGACCCCAGATTTTGAGTTTTCTGACTCTATTCAGACACAGAAACTCCCCAAATCCCCATGAATTAACGTGGTCTGTGCAAGTCCAGTTCATCCACAAATGTCCCTGCGAGTGTGTAGAATCATCTGCGGCAATAAATGGAAGACAAGACAAACCCTGCGGCTGCCTTTAGGCAGTCACCTAACTGGTAATGCTCTTCTGGGCAGGGGTGATGGCAGAATTTGCAAAGACCATGGACAAAACACACAATTTAAGAAGCATGGGCGGTCCTGTGGGCTTTCACAATGTGCTACAAAACAGTGAAGAACGACTGGGCTGAGACCTGCTTAGAATCAACAGATACATTAAATCTCCCCGGCAGTGGGCATATGTTTCACACAGCCCTGGAAACCTGGCCTTTTGTGATAGATTGTGATTGCTCCAAATGCTTCTGATGAGTTCCTCTGCCGTAAGTCAGACAGCCCATGAAGCTTCTGTGCCTTTGACCACGAAAGTCTGGGCCACTTCTTTCAGTGGAACTAAACCCAGGGTTCTATCTTGCTCTTCTAGCCTGTCTGCATCAGAGAAATGAAGAAATGAGTCCACCTTTGAGAGCTGATGTGCTTGGAGACCTGGTAACCAAAGTGTGACTCTAAATCACATCTCTTACCCGTGTGCCAAGCACATATGTCAGCATGAACCACTAAGACTGGAAGAATTCAGAAACTTCTGGAATACTGTTTTGGAGTTATACCAACTAAAACAAAGTCCATGTGTTGCCCATTGTCTAACTCTGCAGCTTTTTATTCTGTCATTGAATACTGACTTGCCCTGCTGTTACGGAAAATGACACTAAGGGCAAATGCCATTCTTCCATGCTGTCTGCATATTTAAAACTGTGTAAATGTAAAGGCCATTAAAAACCTGCAAGCAAAGCTTTGCCCTGTTGGTACAGTTTGCACTGTACCTAGCCCAGTGGGCGCCACAAGTAAACCTGGTGATACGCACCAGGGTGATATGCACCCAAAACTGGGAAAGAGCATCTTTAGGCGTAACACTGCTGCTGAGAAGACACTACAGTGTCTGTCTCATCTTAGATAGGGACACCTGAATCTATCTGAACAGCAGAATTCATGCTTTGCAAAACGCTGCCTTCAAAATACGACTTCTTGTGTCTTATCTGAGCCTCAGACATTGCTTTGGCTTTCAGTGTGGGCGTCAGTCCTACAAAGTCATTGCTAGAACAGGCTGAAATGTTTTTGTACTGTTTTTGCCTGGGGATAATGGGGGGTAAAAAATTTGTTTCTTCCTACATTTCAAGGTATTTTTCAATTACACAAATCACTCCTGTTTCTCTTTTCACTTTTTTGTCATTTTCTGTATATTGTTCATATTTTTGCTTCTCATCTTTACACATTTCCCATGGGAATGGGGATGAAAGAGTTAAATAAAAGACAGAATTTACTTTCTGTGATGATTCCAGCAGTCTTTTCCTTATCTGAGTCAATATTTTCTTTTCCAGGATGCTATTTAATTCTTCTAAGATGGGAACAGCTTTACTTAAAAATAAAACATCTTTAACAACAACAGAAGAGACAATTGGATCAGCTCAGTGCAGCTACACATGGTGATAGCCACACTGATGATGATGTAAAACCATCTTTTCACTCTTCTGTTTGAAGACTGCATTTTCAAATGATACTTCATTGACAATCAATAAACAAGTTTTTTACTGCTGTCAGCACTACTGAGTCAATGCAGCACTGAGAACAAGTGGAGAGCTGTACTGACTCAGCCACACTTCAGGCAACACTCAATTCATTCTTGGTCCCAGAATCATTCTATTACACTGAGAGATGAAGAAAGGAACCCCACTAACCTGCTTTCACATATCGTCATCACGTTTTCAGGTTCCTTGTCAACCATTCCAAATTCAGATGTAGAAATAATCACAAGCTGAGCTCAATAACTTCTCATCTGACACAAAACCTTCCTGAAAGATGTCCAGCCTTGATCTGATGACATCAATGGAGTACTCACCATTTCTCAGAGTAAAGCATTCCCAGTGAATAGTCACCCATTCTATTGATAATTTGTTTTACTAACTCAGGATGATTTTAAAGCACATTTTTTCTCTGATTGCTCAGCCTAGCACAAACCCAAGCCAAATTGTATGAAATAACCCAGCTCTATCTGAAAGTGTATTTCTGAGGCCTGACTTGAAAGAATCTTCTTTTGCACATCTGAAATTTCGCATTGGAGGCAGAATTTATAATTTATAAATTTTCAGTTTCTTGAAAAGAAAAGTTGATTACACCTACAGCTCAGGTCTAATTGCTTCTATTCCTGTTCAGAGGCACAAAAAATTGCATTGAGATAAGTACCCTTGGAAATGTTTGAAAGATCCTAACATGTATGGCCAGAACTGCCCCACTTGCAGACAGCAATAATCTAGCTGTCATGGACTAATGAACTGTAACCTGGAATTCTGGTTGATCCTGTCACCCTTGGCCAAAATAATCCAAGGAGGGAAGTGACGCATGTTGAAATCTTGTTTTGAGAACTGGACATTCAGATTTCTTCCAGGACTGCTCTCAAGGTTGTGTTGTACTTGCAGTGAAATTATTTGTGAGAATTTAGAAAAACTTAATGATGGAGGACTATTGCCTGGATTCTGCTGTGGAAAAAACCCTCATTCTAACTGCAGAGGCATTTCATACCCTTTGCAAATAATTCCACTTGGACCTGGAGTTACTTCAGTGTGAGATACCCTGTTGTTTTACAACTTACAGCCCTTCTACAGGACTACTTTTTTCCTTAATTTTAAGTCTAAACTTTTGTATCATTTCCCTTTTCCATTGTCTGCGTAATCGAATGTGGCAGATTTTAGTGTTTGTTTACCTGAAAATGTTGTTTGTTTTTTTAAAGAAGCATTTTCTATTTATTTTAATATTTCTTCCCCTGGGAAACAGCATTTGGAATGATCCAGGAAATAATATTTTAACAAGCTTTAAGTTGCCATCATTGAGACCACAGAGGGAAGCTGATGTAGAGGGAGGAAAAGTGGCTGCCGTGTGCCATCCTCAAGTGCCATTTATAACAATGCACATTCTGTCCTCCTCAAAAGAGCAATTCTCATGCTTCTCGAAACAAAAACCCAGGAAATGATAAGTTCAAATCAAACAAACTGTCGTTAAAAACATCATAAGTCACTGAAGACTAGTGAAAGGTGAGTTTAAGTCAAAATTCCCACCTGACTGTTCTGGCACACCACAAGGAGAAGCAGCGCTGTGTCGCGCTTGCATCAGACCTCACTTTTTGCCAGCTTGCTTTAACGTGCCAGGTTGTTTGCACCTGGAGAGCCATGCTGTGAAGCAGCAAGAGGAGCTTTCTGTTTAGTAGGAAACAGCCCCAGAGCCAGTTTTGGGGCATTTTGCTGCCTCCCGTGGCTGTGGGTTCGTTCTGTTGCCCAGACCTTGCCATGCCAGGGAAGTTCCATGGGAGGAGATGTCACCTCTGAGTATAGTTGGCATATGACATTTACCTGGTTTCCATGAAGGAGTGAAAAATATAAAAACAGTTAAAATGCTAAAACAGCCTTAGATGTGAGCAAAATTTTACAGGGAAAAAATTTATGAGCTTGGGAGAAGAATGATGACCACCAAGCCCTGCTTTGCGCACTGGTGTTTGCAGCCAGCAGTCCAGATAACAGCTTGGAGAGGAATCTGGGTAGGACCAGTTTCAGTGAGTAACTTACTGTTTCTGTCCAGGCAGCTGAATCGTAAGTCACACCTCTTCAAGCAGGGCTGTCGCTCTGCTGGAGTAGCACCAGGTGCAGGCTGCCCGGGGCTGTTGCGGACATGCAAATCACTGCACACACGGAGGGTACCAGCCAGCAGCTCTTTTTTCTAGGTGCTTGAGCGCTGCCTGCCCTGAAAAGTACCAGTTATCACCATTTAATGGGGAAATCTGGGGTGTATAAAAACTGTTGCACCAATGGTTAGGTCTTGCCAGACATTGCAAAGTGGAAGACCCAGACCGGGGCCCAAAGGACTGACTTCAGACAATGCTGTCAGCAATCCCAAATAATGATTGCCCTGACAAATGTTTCTAATGAAAATAAAAGTAACCTGTGTGCCACCTTCAAAGTGCACAGGAGTTTTGTCATCACCAACAACAGTACCACCATATATATATACAACCATTATATTTCCATTCTGAGCCTGATGAGTGTGACACCTGACCAGAGTCACATAGGGGCAAGACAAAGTGTAAATGGTACGAAGAAAATTGTATTTAGCAATTGCACCAAAGCAGTGCATTCATCAGTTCCCCAAAAAATTAAGCTGATATTAATGCCCGAGCATGCTTCTTGGCATATTTTGAAAGTAGGACAAAGTAAGCATGTCTATTTTCGGGGAAAACGGCCCCATTTGTGGGATATGATCTTTGCAGAGAGCTCTCGAGCATGGACAATGTGAGGGTCATTTCAAGGGATCTGCTTGCAACAGAGAGCTTTCCCACTTCTAGCTGAGCACTCAGACTGGCTGTGCATCTGCAGGATGAAACACGGAGAAAGTCTCTCATCCAGGTCTGCAAAGCACACCCTGGTATCATGGATGCGGTTTTCTCCTGCTTGCTTTGTCTCAGCTGCTGCTCTGAGATGCTGGTAGGCGGATGTGGAGAAGTGCAGTTTTTCTCTCTCTATCATTTGTGAGGTTTTACCTTACAAATGAGATATGCTGCACAGTATTTCCAAGGTTTGCTTTTGATACATGCTCAGTAAACACAAAGCAGTGATGCTATTTCAGCGATATAAAAGGCCATTATCACGGTGCTGATTGCATATGATGGTGTTATATATCGCATAACCTACCATTGTCTTGCTTTGTGATTTCTGAAATTCTACACATAGTTTATCCAACCCAAAGATTTTCAAAGGACGTAAAGGAGAAATGGTGCGACAGCCTCTCTGCATCTACATTGATGTGAAGAAATGTGTCACTGGAAGGCAGCTCTCCAGGTGAGTTTGTAGCTTTTCACATATGCATTGCAAAGTTTATCATATTTCATATTTGACATATGTTCCTATAATTTTGAAAAAACCCACATGTAAAATGTTCCATTTTAGTTTTTGATTGTCCCATAATTTTTGTGTTCCATAAGCTATGTGCTGATAGCTAGCCTTGGGAAGAGCCTTGTTAGTTCTTTACAATTTGCTTTGTGGCCAGCACAATAAGTCTGTCCACAAGACTTTCCACTGCCTAAGAAGTTCGCACTAGTGACCCTTTCAGGAGAAACAGCCAGTGGTTCCTAACCTAGGGGACAGAAGTGACAGATGCTCTGCCTGATGAGCCCACTTCAATCACAATTTATTAAATTGGAATTCACAGTAATGTACAAAATAAAGAGGAGAAAAAAACCACTTATTTCTGTGAACTTCTTTTTCAAACCTCTGGAGATGAAAACCCAAGAAATCTGTAGTTGTTCACTTTAAAAATACTGCTGGAAGAGGAGGAGGAGGAGCAGGAGGATTATGTCCAGGCAACAAATTCACTGAAAATAATTTTTCTAGAGGGCCTGGCTAATTCTGTTTGTGAGTTATGAGGTTTTTAAGAGCCTTTATACAAAACTATTTTCTGTATGCTTTTAAGAAACTTTGGTCTGTACAAATATTAACAAATGTGATCCTACTGCAGATCCAAGATTTGATCTCATTAGTCTGCCTAAAGATTTGCAGTTCATTTCACTGAGCCCAAGTTAGGAAAAACGAAATATTGTCTTATTTTCCTGTGATTGCCAGCATAAGTGAATTTAAATTGCCTTTCCATCAATATTATGTTAAAAAATTTAATGTTTCAGACTTCTACTAATTAACTATTTGCTAAGCTATTAACATTGAATAAATGCAGAAGCCACAAAAAAAAAAAAAGGGGAACACTTCTTATTTACTCAAGATAATTTTTAGATATTCAGGCATCTCCGGTGATAAAAATGAGGGTACATTGTTTCTGCACTATGTCATTCATGGATGCCCAGCACTGAAAAACTGACATCTTATCACTGCCGTAAAGGCATTTAGCCCGTGGGATCACTCAGTGGGCTGAACAGTCTGACACCAGCAATGGGATGTGCAAGAGCCAGGTTAGTAAAGTCACAGCCCATGCCCTACCATGGAAGGAAACCATCTGGTCTTATAAAACAGATGTCTTAAAATCATACAGCCTAGAAATTTCAGCACTATCTACACAGTTAATGTATTAGGGATGCTGGAATGACTACTCTTATCCTTTAGGAAGATCTTCAAAGGAATCACAAGTTTGGCCACATGAGAACAGATCTTCCAAACTTGGAAATGGGCAGTTCCTCCTGGGTGGTTAGAGAACTACATTTTGAGATCTCCATTTGTACTTATTTGGATAAAAGGAATAACATGAATTTAACACGGCTTTTGAATTCTTGACTTTGTTCTGCCTAACTGATGAATTTTTTTCATAATTTATTTTTCTGTGCAGATTGAAAGGCTCCGGCTTTCCATGTCTGGCTGAGAAATGTGGATTCCTAAGTCCTTCACTGTTTGGTCATGATTTGGGCTCCAGGCCTATCGGTCCTGCGACTGCAATCACATGGCATATAAATGTATTCAAAGAATGAGGGTTAGATTCTCAGACACTGGGAAAGTGATAGCTCCACTTCACCTCTGACTTTTGACACTTATTAAGCAAAATGCTGTCCTTAGTTAGCCAGGTGACTCTCTAAAATGGAGGTCTTGAAGGCCATGAAATAAGTTCAGATCTATAGGTAGCATTGAAAGCAAAACTCCTTTGCAGTAGCAGCCTGCTATGTTGCAGCCATGGATTTTCCACTTCATACAACCATATATGTGTGGAGACCTGTGAAAAACCTTTCACGCGCTGCTCTTAATACAAATTACCTCAGTTTGTCTGGGAAAAGACAGCATCCGAACAAAGCTCCCTCACTGAGCCCTCAGCGGTTAATCACTATAAGTGTGTAGGAGGAAGGAGCTGAATGCTCTGACACAACCTTACCCAGCTACTGAGCCGATGAACTGGGGGATCTGGACAGGGAACAAGGGAACAAGGGGGTTTCTGCCCACACCCTCATCCCAGAGATTTATGAAGAGGAGGTTTGAGGTACGAAAAGAAAATGCCGGAGGACAAATAGGAAAGATTACCCAATGCAGTCTGACTAATGGATTTGCACCGTAGCACTCGCGACCCATGCTCTTGGAAGGGGATCAGCCTCGTGGAGGGGAAGAGGCTGACATTTGGAGTTTGCCAGCTTTGTGTTAGCAACTGAGCCAGCACCACTCTGCACAGTGGCCAGGCAGCGAGCTGCCTGCTCGCACAGGGGCATCAGGTGGGAACAGTAGAGTCTGGATCAGCATCCATACTCTCAGCCTCTGTGAACGGCCTTGACTGTACAGGCTATGGCTGTTCATGTGGCTCGGTACACACACACCACTACAAATAGGCAAAAGCAAACCTTACCAAAAGCAAAAAGAGAAAGCCTGGGATGTCTGGGATCTGGGTGGATCTCTGGACCAAAACTGCCTTTGGGATGTAGGACTTAGCAAAACTGGCTGGTCTCACCACAAAGGCTTGTGAGGACTCCCACATGCTGTGCGGAGGTTGCTGCCTTCTCCTGGTGAGTCAGGCAAAGCACAGCTGGAGAAATGAGCCCAGCACATCTCAGAGTCTTGTTTTGAAAGGCCTGGCTCTCTCAGGCTTCCGTGCCCTTAACATTGTCCATTTTCATGTTTCGTGTAAAAACAGAACTACCTACAAACCTGTAATACTAAAATCAGTTGCAAGGACATCACGGATTCTATTGTTGCTATACAGAGAATATCCCACCAAGTTTGCTCCCCCCACCCCAAAATGACTAAGGAGAGGGAAGCAAGTAATACCTACCAAGGCATCAAGGCCAGGAAAATGAAGAGGGCTTTGGAAGAAGGGTGTGGACATCTGCTGGTTACTAAAGTGCTGCTTTTCTGCCAGGGCAAACAGACAGAAGAGGGAAGCAGATGAGGGAAGTTTCTCTGCTGGAGCTCCCTGCTTGCTACGACTGCTCCCGGAGATAAGGAGTGGATCAAGGGAGATAGCATGCTTGGCTCAGCTCTGCTGGGCTCTGCGGGGTTCTGCTCTGCTGTGCAGAGCCCAGCCAAGCCGAGCGCGTGCACAGCTCCCTGCATGGAGTAACCCCACTGGCAGCTGGACACCCCAGAGAATTTAAG
>VZTF01000980.1:1174731-1398897 GCA_013397755.1 Cnemophilus loriae | reverse complement strand
AAAAAAAAAGGGGGGGGGAGAAAGGGAAAAAGAGAAAAGGAGAGACAGCGGCGAGAGGAGTGACCCAGGCTCCCCTCCCCCGGCTCTTTCCTGCGCAGCAACCTGTACTTGACCCTCCCGAGCCTGGCTCTGCTCAGCCTCCATCCCGCCCCGCCGGAGCCGCAGCGCTGATACCAGGCAGCTGATGCGCCGCCTCATCCAAAACACACACTTGGGGGAGGCGCACGCCCACGCCAAGCGTCGGGGGGGCTCCGGGGCCGCGGAGGGACGCGGGGGGCCGGCACCCACCTTCCTCCCTCCCTGCTTCCCTCCCGCCGGGCCGGGCCGGGATGTGCCGGGCCGCCGCCGCTGTTTGCCAAGCACTACAAGTGGCGGGGGAACTGGGTCCACTTCAGGGTGGAAATATTTCAAATGCTTCCTGGGACGGAGATGGGGGAGAGGCCGCCCGGCCAAAATTTGCGGGAGGAGAGACCGCCTGCCCCCGCCCGGCCTCCTCAGCCCCTCCCAGCCAGTCCCTCCGCACCCTTTTGAAGTCCAAATTCACGCTTATTTGGGTGGGGTGCCTGGAGCACCCTGGGAACCGGGAGCCCTGGGTGCCACTGGCCCCTTTGCTTTCCTATCCCATCCTTTCATCCCTCCGTGCACCCGTGGGTTTATTAGATCACCTTTGCTGGGGGCACGTCCCAGTGGGTGCCAGCTTCCTTCAGCAAGAAACACGGGAAAGGATCCCTAGAAGACCTTAGGCAGTTCTAAAAGGCAAAGGAAACAGAGGGTGAAAGGTCTCAGAGTTAAAAAAAAAAAGGACTTTATGAGTCAAATTTTCACATTGTCAGAGCCTTTCAGCCTTGCTAGTTCCAAGTTGTTGCAGTGTTGTCTAATCCCTGCTATCCACGTTTCTGCCGCAGCTCAAGGGGAAAGCCGGAGTGGATGAGTCCAGCAGCAGCCATTCTCTACCTGCCCCAACTGTGTGTTTTCCTCTGTCTTTATGCTGGGGAAGAACTATTAAAATGCGTTTCTGTGAGTCATAAATTCCACTGTTAAGTATTTCTTTTAAATGCCTGTGATGTACACAGTTTCCTTGGGTTTTGCCACAGATTTCACAGAAAATCCTCAAAGAAAAGCCTTTTTTTTGTCTGTCTTTTTTTTCTTTCTTTCCTTTTTTTGTTTTAATTTTCCAGTCCCGTTGTTTCCTGAAGTACAGGCTTGCTTTTAGCAACAGACCAGGTTGCTCTGGACTGACCAATTTCCCTCAGAGCTGATTCAAAGCCCCTGGCTGGGTCAGGGCACCAATGGAAATTTCAGACTGTGCACAAAACAGAGAGAGGCTGCAGGGAAGCCAAAGTGACAATTAATTTATTTATTAAATAGCACTATGGGTAAAACTGTGTGGAGTAGCTCCTCCGCAGTGGAACTGCCGAACCCTACACACCTAAGGTAGCATTGATCAGTCTGTAAGCCTCTAATGCTGGTTCACAGGCCCACCTTTGGAATGATGCTGCTGGTAGAGAAGCTGATCCCAGAGCAGTCGGGGATTGGAGGGGATGTGTTTATACCCAAGCCTTATCCGAGCCCGTTCACAGAATGCATTGTAGTGTGCATGTGAGATAGCTGCTTTTCCACACTGAGAGCTGAGAAGTTTGCCAATCTCCTGAGCTTTGGAGCCAGGCATTATTTAATTTTTTTCTCTTTCTTGGCTTCTATAGAAAACACAGATTTTAAACCCAGCCTCTGTCTTGAGTTACTATTGTCTTGGTGCATCCCTTAAGACAGGACAAGAGAAATGTGGTGGAACAAATGGCCACAGAGGATCTTGCCACCGTGTACCCAGTCAGTCCTCTGGCATGGCCAGGTGCAAGCAGCTATGAAAATAGCTATTGAGGGAAACAAGTATTGCCCAGTTCACCTAGGTCTCGGGATATGGCTGAATGGTTTTATTTTCTCTGAAGTCAAGAAACTGTCCTCAGCACTCAAGCCTGCATTGTTTTTAAAACAGCATTGCTGAGAGCTGGTAACCACATGGGGCGGCTCAATTCTGAAACACCACGGAGTCATGGGATGCTGAGCTTTGACTGTGTAGGGGATGCAACCACAGCACCTTTTGTAGGCTGTCCAGTACTTTCTCTGATTTACCTGAGTCAGTGCCTCTGCATACATTTGCTAAGGAAAAACTTCTAGGCTCTTGCTTGGGACAAAAGAGCAAACTCATCTGGCACTGCAAAATAATGGCACTATTATTTTTCTTCTTAGGAAATGTCAGCAAATGTGTGCCAAATGCCCAGTTCCACGGTTGCAACCATTACACTCATGAATGCCCTTACAGAAATAATGTGGTTACTGGTCCAGTTGTCTGTCTGTGATTTAGTGTCCCATAGCTGGGCTTTGCACTTCTCTACAGTTCTCCTTATCCATAAGCCTTCCAGTTTTTCAGATTTCTAAGTAAATACACTCCAGAGTAAAAAAAATGTCAAGTAGTCCTATTTTAAAGGCAACCCCTCGGTAAAACACACTCAAAATGAAATAGATTGAAGTGCTTTGATTTAAATCAGATCCCAAGGCTCCTGATTCTCCCTCCCTTAGACATATCATAGGGTGTCTGTCTATGTGCAGTATCCCAGTGTTGTTCACCTCACTGATGAATAGCCTTGATTTTGTGCTCCAGCTGAAAGCAGGTAAAATCACTGTAGTTTTTCTCACGTAAGAAGACATCATCCTGAATGAGGTATAAGGAAACAGACAAAAAGCTCCTTATTAGAGAAAAATACTCACGTATCAAGTTTCTCTCCAATTTAAGACCTTGTTTTCAGTGCGTAACCTGATGCTGGATGCTGCTTGGATTATTGTAATGGCTGCATGTAAGGCTGAGGAATACCTTGTTTCTACCCTCCCTCTTCCCCACTTTTTCCCAATTTTCACCTTTGTCTTCTATTATTTTCACTGCAGGTTCAGAAGCTCAGTTGTAACTTATGTTGTTGACATTACATGTTTGCCAAGTTTGGGTATTACAGCACTCATGCAGCTCCAGTTTCATTCAGTTTTCCCTATGTGCTTTATCCTTTTTATCTTTGGCCCTATTAATGTGATTGCCCTGTGACAACACTGGCTGGAAGACGTACAGGAGGGCTGGAGCAACCCGTGTTTCCTGGTGGCTGCCGAACAAACGCTGCCTTCGTGTGTCTTCCTTGGGGAACTCAGCTGGCCCTGTTAAGGATACCCCAAAGCAGTCCAAAAAACCAGACTTTTGCAAATGGGCAGGTTTGCCTTCTATTTATTTCTCCTTTTATCCTGCTAGCGAGGGATCATCAGCATGCGGACAGTATCTGACACTCCCAGATAAACTGCATCTGTACAGGCTCATTCAGACACAGGCTATAAATACCCGCCGCCTGTGCACAGACTGCCGCCACGCTCCCTGGGTGCCTCTTCCAGGGCAGCCTTTCCAAAAGGTTTTCAGAAAGATCCTCATGCAGTGCCCAGACCATGCTGGGACGAGACCTGAGAGCTGTGATTAGCAGCGTGTGAATGCTGCTACGGCAGAGGCACCGACCACTTACCTTCTCCATTTATACCTATGTGGTGTCAGCGCTGTGATTTAGGTAGGTGCCCTGTCAGCCGGGACATAAATTACAGCCAGCACTCTGGCGCAGGACTCTGGGAGCCATTCAGGGCATTTCCCTTTCCAGAGATTTGTTTCCTCCAGAGCAACTCGCTAAAGTAATGCCTTCCTCCTTCCCACTGCCCTCGACTTCATGTTAAAGACACTGTTAACCTGGTGCTGCCCTTCTCTTAATCCTGACGTAAAAAAATGGATCAGGACGTGAAGGAAGAGTTAAATAATTAATTTAGAGGTATCTCATTTTCCAAATCTTGCCTAATCCAGCTTTCCAGTTTAGCATTCATTTTCCCCACCCTTTTGTATATACCAGTTTCAGCCCTTTATCTCTCCCACTTCTAAATATTTTACTGGGGTTTTGTTTTATACAGCTGAGAGGAATGCTGTTCTGATAAAACAGGGCTATAATCTCCTCAGGCTGCATTTCCTTAGTTCCCACTCTTCATCTGTAGCTTTTAAACAAAAAATCTTTACTAGATGAAAATAAAGACGGTGAATTTCAGTGGTACATTTAATAATTCATAAATCAATTGAAGTTCAAACAGGTTCAAAGTTTAAAAGTTTAAAAGTTTTGCTGAAGCTTTAAAGTTTAAACTGTCAAGGACTTTGACAAAAAACTTTTCCTGTCTGGAATATTTAAGATTGTTAAACCATATTACATGCATGGCTATTGCTACATTTTTTTAACCATAAATTGTCTTCTAAAAGAATATTAATTTTATGTTGTCTTTAAGTAACTAGTACATATGCAGTATAAAGAAGCATATTATTAGGGTAAAGAAGATCACAGCTATATAACCTGCATATTACACACATTTTTTTCAGGCCAACTTACTTTGGCCAGCAAGAAATCACTTGATTTATTAATGCTTCTACATGCTAGAGGGGTAAGAAAGGTCTCCTTTTAATGGCTTGGCCATTATATAAGAAGAATTCAGGCGAGTATACATAACTACAATGTCTGAAAAGCATTAAGTTTTATGCATGGTGTCCTTACAAACTTTGGAAAACATTGTAGACCTCTTTCTGTTCTTGCTTATACCAATATCAATGTCAAAGTCTAAATGCCACCGAAACCAGAATGCCACTGAAACCGGTGAATTTTTATGTGGTCTTATTTATGCCAACTTAATTTCATTAATGTATTCAAGGAGCCTTTTATTCACATTTTTATCATTTCCAAAGCATTTAAAGTATTTTCAGAAATATATTAATTTCATTCATTGCATTTCCGAATGCAGTTGTAGCTGTAAGTGAGGTTCTGTGAAAGAAATAGATTATAAATAGCACATTAAGCAGATGCTCCTACCTAAAAAGAGGAACAAAATTCCCTTGGGGAAAAACTGGCATGGCATCAGAGGAACCTCACCAGCATACAGTGGCTGTGGCCCAGGCTCAGCTCAAATGTAAGCACCACCAGTAAGCCTAGAATCTGACATCTTTCCTTCAGTAAAAATAACACACACTCTGTCATTATTAGCCTCTAAAATTAATTTAGTTTCCATGAATGAGCTCATGAAGTAGGCTGTTTGTTATGCTAAAAGCAGAAACATTAATAGCTTTAAATGGTTTTAACTGATAAAAGTCTGATAGATGGGGCAAATGGAAATAGGCATCATAAGTCCCTTAGTTTCTCAGGGAAATCAGGATTGGAGAGGACAAAGTGAGGCAGAAAGTCAATCCACAATTCCTGATGTAGCATAAGGTGGTAATAAGAAATGTATGTCTCAGAGCACTTCTAAAACAGTTATTTTTGACTCTAAAGCAGACCAGTTGCAATGCTGAAAGTTCAGCAGAGAGCAGAGTCCTGTTCTTCCATCAGTCAGGAATCCCTTACTGCTTCTAGTAAGCGCAGATTTCTTCCAGCAAGCAGCGGGGAATGTTCTGCACGTCACAAGACTTGTCTCCAGACTCTCCAACTGCCTCACCCTGGCTGAAGTCAACAGAGAATAAAGGACAGCTTCCCAGCATCCTACTCCAGTGGATTTCCGTCCCCATCAAGAGCTCATTGGGATAACATGTGAACTGTGGTGCGAATGAACTGAAATATGGGCTTACAAAGTGTTGTTTTGCCTGCCCGGAAATCATTTACAAAAAGTCATTGAAGGAGAGATACAAAACTCACCAAATGAAGTTATTTAAAAACATGCATTTGTGTAAAAGTGTTCAGTCAATGCAATTAAGAAACCTTGGTGAGCACCCAGGCTTGGGTGCCCACAAGTACACGTAATGAGTAGTAGTGACAGAACCCAGAATGCAGAATTAGGGGTTAAAACTGAACATATCATGAGGGATGTACTTCCAAAGTGCAGTCCAGAAATCCCTCCGTGCTGAGCTGGAAGATGCCTGTGGGCAGAAAGCACTTGCACAAGGTGGAACCAAAACTTAATCCACCACCTCCCTGCCACCCAGGGAGTTTAGATACCTGCTTTAGGGTCAGTGATAAGGTGCTGCTACCCCCACAGGGACCTGTTGAAGCTGGGTGCCTGCAGGTCTTCAGTTACGGGTCTCTAGCAGTTGAGTACATGTTTTCCATCTCACAATTTCGGGCTTAAAAGCTTGAGATCTTTGTTCGTTTTGGAGATGCCACTTCAGCATAATAACATGACTTGGCAGTGTCTCACCCATAATGATTTTAATCTCATTTCAATGATAGTTTAGCATCATCAACTTGGAACTGACTTACTTTGCTCTGCTAAATGCCAATGAATGGCTGAATGACTCTTTTATAACTTGCTGCCTGGGAAGAGGCAGTGGTCATCTTATGACAAGGGTATAAATGAATCACAATTCATGATTTCTGTCAGCTAAAGAGTCAACATAAATAAGTTGTATGGAGCTTTTTATTTCAGGGACTACTAAATGGTATGGCCACTACCCTAGATGCTCCGTGCTGGGTTTTGCAAAATGAAAAGCTTCCACAAGCCCTGCAGCGAAGGGAAACCTAGCAGCCATACAAACAATGCTACAAGATATCTTCTTCCTAATTTTCAGGCCACAGCTCTTTCGGGACTTCTCTGCATTCTTCTGGTGACTTGCCTCTTTAGTACCCTCCCTGCTCTGCTCATTTAGGGAGAAAAAGGGCTCATTACTGCACAAAAATGTGGGTAGGGCCGCATCAGAAGGGACATTTTCACCAAGGATCGCTAACATATCTTCCCTTGGTGAAAGGGGAAACCCTTACATTCCTTTTTTCACATTACAGCTTCTTTGATCCCTTTGCTTAAAAATTTAAGGCAGCTTTTGTCCAAGGCTGAACCAGGAAAGGGTGCATTTAAGTCCTGTGACAGGTCCAGAGACAGAAAGCACGGAAAGCATGAATTGTGAAGAAGTTCTCATGACATGGTTTGCAATAGTTTCCAGCCTGTGTAGGATTCTCCGGTTGGCATACAGATCCAGTAAGGCTGGGGTTTACAGCTTAAGGATGAGTAAAGGGCTGGCCCCAAGAACTGCTACACAAATGATTTTTGTTCAGCACGTTGGATGAGGAGACTAATCTGGTCAATCTTGGAAGAACAAATAAGGGAAGTAGCTTCCCATGTGCTATCCAGGACCCTGGTACCAGGCTGCAGAAAAGAGAAAGCAAGCACCTGTTTGCTGGCCCTCAGGAGCACTCCATTTCCTCTGGGAAGTGTTTTTCGAGAAGTCTGAGAGCTCCTTCCTCATGTACTCCCCTGCTTTTAGTGGTGGTAGCATCCACCTAACAAACTGTGATGCTGCAGGAGGACAGGACCTAGCCCTCCTGCTGGCTACTGTTTCCTGCCTATTTGCAAGGCCGGGATCTGACAGATTTCACCAGATCCTTTGCCTTCATGCAGCAGTGGTTTTGCAATGCTCCTCAGTCGCTGATGCAGCAGGAGAGCAGCAGGAGACCGAGGAGCCAAAGTGGTCCTTGAGTGAGTGTTTTTGAGGAATTCTCCTTAAAGCTACTCTACTCACAGTCGCTGCTGCTGGAGTGAGTCTGGGAATGTTCCCTGTGCCCAGGTAAGGAGCAGGAGGAGCTCAGCTGCGCACTTGCTGCTAGAAAACTTCACAGTGCTCAACTTTCAGCTGGCTCCTGACATTTAAAAGAGTTGAGGAATGGGAGAGTTCAAAACTAATGAGGTGATTTTGGATGTCCCATGAATGTGTCCTGTTACTCTAATACCCCAGCAGATATTGGCAATTAACTGGGAGGTTTGTGTGATGTGGGCTTTGGAGTGTTTCAGTCTTTTTCTGCACGGCATGTTGAGACAGAGCTGTGTCTCCTGACTACCTTCAACGAAGAAAATGTCTGAGGTCTTATTTTGCAAATGCTTAGCCTATTTTAATGTAGGAGACCTCTGGGTTTTGAAGACAAAAAGATAGGTTTCCTGGGAAGAGTTTTGGTTTTACTGGCCTTCTCAAAGGAAATTTAAAAAGGAAAGGAAAGGAAATAAAGGAAATAAATTCTGCATTTTGTAACTACTATACTTATGTGACAAAACCAAACAAAAACAAAACCCCCAATATACTGAGAAAAATCCATCAAATCTGAGACAAAGAAGAATGCAGCGAGAGAGTTTTTGGGACCTGGCCCTCAACCACAGTAAAGTGTGGAGTGCCTTATTATACCAGCTGATACTATTGTTTTTTAGCAAGGAAATGGTATGTAATGATATTAGGTTAGGGCTTGGTTTTTGGTATATTACTACTGCAGGGGAACCCTACTCATTCTCAAAGACCCCGGTGTCATGAGACATAGAAAGAAGCTCAGTTAAGGGAGAAAAAACTGCAGAAAAAGGAGCCACAGAATTTTTGTGTGCAATCTACTTGACTGAGCCATCAGAATGAATAGTGTCAGTGAGAAGGTGTCAGTGAGCAGGGCAGTGTGGGAGCTATCCTCCCAGAAATACCCTGGCCTGTCACTAAAAGGGCTGGTGCGCAGGGAAAAGCATAGAGTTTCACCAACCTCTCCCCAGATCTATAGAATTCATCCCTTCATTATGTCCTGGGGGAAACAAGTGCCACCATTTCATTCTGAGTTTCCACAGGAGAAAAGGATCCCCTTTTGTTTGTCTGCTGCTGGACTTTACCCTGGGTGTATTTGACGAGGGGTTTGTCCTGTCATCTGCCCAGAAGGTTGCACTGTTGTGGAAGGGTGGGCAGGTCTCGCCAGCTTCAGGGGGGGCACCAGGACTGTGATACGCTGCCTTTCTGCCAGGCCCCAGCCTTGGCCTCACACAAGCTCAGGAGGTGCTCATCCAGCTCTCTGCCAGGCTGCTTCATGGAGCTAGACCAGCCTGATACTATTGACTTGATTTGTTTTCCAACCTGTGAAAAGACCTGATAGCCAAGGTCTGTCTTAGGTCAGTTTAGGCTGCTCTGGATGTGTAAATTTAATTCAAGGAATGTGATAGCTGTCCCCATTTCACTTTTTTTCACACCAGTCACTTTTCTGTAAACTAATATCATCTCTCTCAACACTTGTCTGTATTCCCACTGGATGCAAATAGATTTCCAAACACAATTCTCCTGAAGATTGTTGGTTTAACCTCACTGCAGTGCTGCCAATTTTAATGACCTTTGTCCCACTTTCTGAAAATAACCTCCTGAAAGCAATGGATTCCCTGCAGAGTCATGCTCTCTACAGCATTATTAGGATCTTTCTTGCAAATGCCACAAGCAACCCCCTGCATCCAGCTACGAGAGCTTGCTAAAGGCAGTGACACAAAACCAGGGGCAAGCCCTGGAGCTTGTGTGTCTCCAAGGTCTGTCTCCTATTTTTTTCAGGAGAGTTTTGCCAGATATTCTGGCCAGGGCCTGTGGTTTTGGAAGAGGAAACGTTATTTGTCTCATAATACAGACATCAAATACAAACATGGGAGCTGCAGTTCCTGGCATTAAAGCGTTTTGTAGCAATTTACTATCCAACATCCTTATAATTAATGATGGCTGTGACTACTATTTTTAGTACAGCTGAAATTTGCTATAAGTTATTAGAGCGAGACATGTTGTGTAATATGTGACTAATGTACCATCTTACCAAGAATTTGTATTAGATTGCTGAAAATTGCAGGGAAATTATTTCCAGAGTATTCCAACTGCTCTGAATGCTCTTTGAATGTACAGAAGAAAGCAATCTTCAGCTTAGCTGGCTTGGCTGGCTAATTATGTCAAAGCCTTCAGAAAATTAAATTACTATAATGTAAATTCAGTCTGCATCTTGCAAGAAAGATGCGGCCAAATGTATTTCAGGTGTGACAAAATTGAAGTCATTGAAATTAACTGGGGCAAGAGGTGGAAAGTGGATACAGGATAAAATTACCAAAGGTAGAATCGATGAAATAAGATATTTCATTTACTGGGGTAATTAGCTTGGCTCTTAAAACCTATCTGGGGCACCAGGGCCGGAGGCACCCTGAGCCTGTGAGGCTTGGGCAGAAGTGCAGGAAGCTGATGTGAGGGGGAGGCAGCTGAAACCCATGTGGGTCCTGGGAGAAAGTCAGCATTTCAGCATGCATTTGGTTTGTTCAGAGTAGGGTTTCATCTCTGTCTCTGCAGAGGTGGCTGAGTATCTTGCATAATTTTCTTCTTACCTGCCTTCACTTAATTGCACCGTCACACATTATTCGGCATCAAGTCCCAATCTTGAAAAATGGAGAGACAGGATCTATGTATGTATACTCCGTGTATCTGACCCAAAAAAACCTCAACAAAAACCTCTCTCCCACACCCCTACACCCTCTCCTCCAAGTAGCAACCCCAAGTAACACCCTTCTCTTATAAGAAGTAGCGTAAAACATTTTTTCTCTCTTCTCTTGAGTTGGGGCACATTCTTCCTTACATAATGATGTTGTTTTCTTGTCTGGCAATGTTGTACACACTGTCACAGCTATTTGCTATGCAATTCAATTCATAAAAGTCAGCAACCTGTTGAAGTGATTAGCTGTATTTGCTTAAGAGACGCCCAGTACTGGAATTGCAGGGAGAGTGCATTACGGGTCGGAGTTACAATATTGACCAGGATCTGGGGGGAAGCTTGTACAATCACATCAGCCATTCCTATTTATGACTCCTAAGGTAGTTAACCTTAATACAGCTGCTCTTAAGAGATACAGATGGGAAGTAACTCTGTATAAACTGCATACTGTATAAAGTTTATGTGCAATCAAGTTGAAGATGGAAAGATGGGGGAGTGGATCCTTGAGATGCAGCTTACTTCAGCTGCTAGGCAAAAGCACTGGCCTTGGCTGGAGCATCAAGTGTCCCAGCCCAGACATCGACATGTTCTCGAGAGAGTGCTCCAGCAAGGAGTATAAGGTCACCAGCACTGGCTTGGTGCCTCGCTGCCCAGAGGAGTTTTGTCTGTGCCTGGAGAATTTTTGTCTGCATCTTCTAGGCACTTCCCACCAAAGTGGCACAACAAGGCACATTTGGTACAGGTGTAAGAGGCAAAACATGCAGGGAATCTGTGTGACTTTACCTTCACCAGAAAGTAAGACAAAGGTGAAAAGAGCAGGTATTCATTACGGAAGAAAAAAAAAATCCCTGTGATGGAGCACAGCCTTCAGAACACAAACTGGACAATAGAAACGGCAGTGGGATTTTTCAAAGCGTGAAAGTAACTTAGCAACACATATTTATTTCCTGTTTTAGAAAAGGTGCCATGAAGGCATGAATTCCTAGGAGGTGAATCATATATAAAAGACACGCATTGTTTAGCTTTGAAATTGCGTGTGGAATACCAGTGAGATAATTCCGCCTATGTTCTCCTCCATTCATAACGACCTGGCATGCTGATCACCTAGCAGGTGTGCATCCAAACAGAGGTTGAAGCTGGAAAGTCCTTGTGAAAGAGCATTTGATGTCTTTCCCCTCACATTTCTGCTGGTGGCACAACAGGTAGCAGCTATAGATGCATCTTACAGAAAAGTAATTATTGTCCAAGAGATTATATTAGTACGTGAGAAACTGAAGTTAGAAATTTCCTCTGTGTCCTTAGTTTAGTAAGCAGTCACATAATAACTTACTTCCAGGAGTTCAAAGCTAAAAGAAGATGCTCTTTACGGTGTTGTTTCTGTTTGGGAATGTGTAAAGCTCAATGATTCAGGATTTCTGTTTCAGGAAAATCAAAAGAAAATCAAACTTTACTAAGACAATTGCCTTTTTTTTTCTTTACATGAAAAGAAATGTTTTCATGTAAAAAAACCATTCTGTTTTCACATCGACTTTCAGTTTTCAAAACCAGCAATGCTTTTTGAAAAAGCATTTGAAAAGCATGAAAGAAAAAATCAAGTCTGAATGGACACAGTTTTATGGGTTGCATGGGTGACATTCATTGTGCAGCTATAAGAATGGGATCTTTAGTGGTCTTGAGCAAGCTAAACTCTATAAGTGTCCACAAGCGTACAAATATTGTTCCACATGTGTTGAAAGATATTTATTGACACTTAGCAATTTATATGAGGTCATCGACCTTTAAAACAGGTCTCTTTTTGAAAAAATTTTATTGCCATGTTGCATTGCTTGACTAAAAATAATTAACTATCTACGTTGTTTAATGACAGTGCCAAACTGCCAACAGTAAGGTGAAACAGAAATGTGAGACCTTAGAAAGCTCCCCCTCTGGCTCTTTGAGCATTTTCAAAAAGAGAAGCTTCTTAAAAAAAAAAAAATAAAAAAACTCCATGAAGGTATAAAAATACCCTAAGTCTATTCCTAAGGGATTTGCATGGACAGGAACTGCAGTATTTACACTGCCTCCTAATCTTTAATAAATTTTCCTCCCAACACCTTTGTGAGAGAGCAAAAGGACTTTTTTCTTTCAACAGCTGGATATCTGAGACATGGAATAAATAGCAGAGGACATGGTGTGGGCATGGACTGATCTGTGAAATGCTGCAGACATTGGTATACATTAGCAGGAAAACATTCTGGAAAACATTTCTTGCAGCAAAACACCCAGGTATGTAACTAGTTTTTCACCCCACAGGCAATACTCAAAGCAACTCCTGATAATTTCTTGTTGCTAAGTGTCTTGCTTTTCCTGTTGCAGCAATTATTAAAAACTAAAAATTCACCTGTTTACCCCTGCAGCGGTCTATAACTGGGGATGTCTGGGCCCACCTGTACTCCTCTCACATGATGCTGTCTGTGGCATCACAATGGGAAAACTCTCTGTGGCAAACACTTGAGAGAGAAAAACCAAACACTGCAGCTTAATGCATAAATTATAAAGGATGGAAGCACAGCCAGCAATAAGACTATGCTCTAGAATTTTAGCAATTGATAAAGAATAAATATGATACCTTACACCTGAGTGATGCTGTAGAATAATACTCTTTCTAAAATCTCACAAATGGTTCAGTCTCACTGGCTGTCCTGAAATGTGTGAGAAAATGAGATCTTTCCATGTTCTCCCCTTTTCAGAGTTTTTCTTAATAAACTTGTACTTACAATGAAAATAGCAACTTAATCTGTCTTTTATGTTTACCTTCTTACTTGCAGAATTAATAACCCAGTTTTAACAAAGATTGATCCCTCCCCGACAGCTTCAATCTCCCTCTCTCCAATGGAAGCTGGGAGACTGCTCAGCTCAGGACAGAGACACAAGAAAGGGCCTGGGAAAGAGGACGGAGCATTTCTCTTGTGTCTTTCCTTGCCCCACAGCCCAGGCCAGCCGTAAGTGTCGGTAGCTCCATATCCAGTAAGAGAGCTCTGCAGTCAGTTAGAAAATCAATTCCCAGGGTTTCTGGCTTGCTCAGTTCTCTGCAAGTTAATGTGCACACAATTTCACAGCTGATTTCAACCCAAGCCACTAATGATGGTAATAAATGTCTTCCAATTTTATTAAGTCAGATGTAATTGGATATTTCAAAGTAACAAGAGGAATGGGATAGATTAGATCTATGAAAATATGAGATTAAATTCCTCTTTCACTTGTGGCAGCTCTGTTTGAGTATCAGAATTGGTGCCTGTGTACTACTGATTTATCAGTATCTGTTTATGAGGAAATGGAATATCTGTGCACATATTTAACAGACCTGAGTACTTTTAAAAGCAGCATTTGCCTTGTTCTCTCTCAAAGGAAGTGGGAATTCATCACTCTCTTAGCACACGCCCCAGAGGCTGCAGCAAACACTTTGCTTTGGGAGGCGTTCCTTGTTCTGCCTGTGCCCATCAGCTGGACAACACTTGCAAAGTGAAACCTGCTCTTTTTGGCTTAGTTTAAAGGGAAGAAAATCCAACCGCAGGCTTTGCACATGTTCACAGGAAATGGACAGCATTGCTCTGCCCGTAAAGCATGGTCTGAATGAAGGAGAAGGCAGTATGTGTGTATAGTGGTGGGTATTAAAACTGGCTTTTAGGTAGGCTGGAGACACTCTGTGCCCCCTGCCTGCCTAAGCCATGAGTCTGTTTACAGTGACTAGACACCAAATAGATACTGAATACGAACCACAAGGACCCCAAAGCCTGCGTGTCTGTGAGAGAACCAAGCATTATTGGCGTGAAAAATGGAAACAAGAACAAATGAATATTAACTTCAGGGCTAATAGGCTTTTACCTCAAAGTTACAGGGGCAGCAGTGATTGAAGTAAAAGCATGAACCATTTAGAAGATGTTAATGGAAGTATTTCTTTGCAAGGGTGGCAGGATTAAATTTTGAAGGGGCAGGCTAATGTGACTGACTTAAAAAAATATTGATAGCTGTGCAAAGCTAATCCCACACAAGTGTCAGAAAAGATCTGCATAGTGCCAAAAGCATGTGTACATTTTAAGAGAGTCACATTTTAGACTCACAGAGTCATACCAGCTGGAAGGGAGCCCTGGAGGGTGCCTGGCCCAGCCTCCTGGCCAAAGCAGGGTCACTGAATCATTGAGCTGTAGGTAGGAATCAAGCTTTGTCAGACTATTAATTTATTCTACTGAACATCCTAGAAGAATTAATAGAAATGGAAATTACAGCTTGATAAGAATTTATGTTATTTAACTTATCCAAAATCAATGACAGTTGGGAGATACTGAGCTTTATGAGGCTGAAAAATAAATGGAGCAGTAAGGCTAGTTACTTAACCAAGGATGTGTGGTAGTGTTGCAGACACTGTATGCTCCTCCACACCAGCATCCTGCCCAGGTCTGAGATTCCACTGCCTGTAAAAAACACACAAGAAGTATTAAAATGCGTAAGCAAATGCCCAGTGTCACTGTTAAGGCATCTGCATGACAGTCAGTTGGAGCAATTGCTTTCAGATGAACTGGCTGTCTTATCTAGGAGTAAGTCATAACATCATCAAGTTACTTTCATGTTCAAGATGATGAATCATTTGAAAGAGTGTCACAGAAGAAAGTGAGCCTGAACCATCGTCTATCAAATCCATTTTAGCATTCCAAGTGGGAAGGACTTACTGTCACTTATATTATCCTTCGAACAATGACATGGCTGAGGACTCTATGTACAACTCAGCAGAAAAAAAAAACCGAAACCAAAAACCAACAACCAACCCTCTAAAGAAAACTTATCCTGAAGGAGTCTGGTAGCAGAGGAATACCATAGGCTGAATACCTGCCCAGCTGCTTGCAAGTTTTTATTATTTCAAGTGTAATAAACTTACAGCAAGAAAACCTAGAAATTATATAAATATTGGGGGTTATTTCTATCTTTTTTCATTTTAACCACTGTTTTGATATGGCATATGCACAGATTTGCATTACTGAAGTCCAAGATCATATAGATCCGTTTGCGCCTGAGATATGAATCCTTTTAAGTCCTATGCTGAAAGCAGACTAGGTAAAATTTTTGCAGCAGGAGAGAAAAAGCAACTATAGGGCTGATCATTTAAAAGACTAAATGTTTGTTCCTCTTCCTTCAGCACGAGCTGCTCTAGCCAAGAATATTAACCTGAGTAACAAAAGGGATGGCTGAAGGGGAAGTGCAAGATGAGGCTTAACATCCTCCAGGCCTGAACCTAAAGTACTTTTTCCAGCCAAAGCTGCTATTGTTGCTAAAAAGGCTGCTGTGAGTTCAGGGACACTGGAGCCTTTATCTATATTGCTTTGTCTATATTGCTTGAAATACAAGGAGAATAAATTACTGGATTTACAGTGTGAACACATATCTTGTCATATGGGAACGTCCAGAAGATGTTCTCTTATGCATCTTTATGAAGGTTCGTATTTTCCTACCTGTTGATGATTCATTGTTTAACAGCGAGTGTCCTTTGAAAGCTCTGAAAATGTTTGAATCTCACCCAGCCAGATCACTAGGCAGCTGTGCTGTCCGGAGGAGTGGGAAGGACTGGAGTGGCCAGCCTTGGTGCCAGTGGCCAGGCTTGCAGTGCCTGGGTCAGCTGAGCCACAGGAGACCTCTGAGCAGAGAAAGTGTCTCAGCTCACACAGCCCTCCATCCCCATGGGACAGTGCATCTTTCTCTTTCCTCTTGGTAAACTCAGAGCCTTTGCTCAGGCCCAGTTGCATCTTCATCAGTGTTGAAGTGCTGAACCAAGGACTGGCTGAAGACCTGCCCGATGTAATTGCCCTGGTGTTGCAGCACACGGGTGTTTGTCCCAGGGTGCACCCATGACTGGCAGGGAGGAACCTGCTGGCACCGGGACTGTGATGCTGAACACTTCTGGGCTCCTCATGGACATGCTGAGATGGGAAAAATGGTTACTCATGCAAATAATAGCTGACCTTCTGGTCAGAAGAACACACTACTGGGCACAAATAGGCAACCTAATGCATGGACTTTTGTTTTCACTACCCCCCTTGCATGAAAGAAGCCATTTAAGGCTCGGAGTGTTTCCCACAAAGGCAGAGGACAGTGGGTTAGTGGCTTCCTTCCTTAATGGCACTGTGGGGCTCCCTTGGCTGTGTCGTGGCAGGGGGCGATGGAGGAAGGAAGCAGATGACACACAGCCGTCCTGCACGCACCCAAGGGGCATGGAGCAAGAGTCAGAGGTTGTGAGCTGTGAATATCTGGCTTGGAGAATAAAAGCCAGATGGTACCGATCTCCAGAAGTGGCCAGAGCTCCCCACCAGAGCTGCTGCTGGATCTGTGAGAACCATGAAGCAGCTAAGACCCTCCTGAACCTCTGGGTCAGCAGTTGGTGTCCTGCCATCCAGTCATCCTGCCATCCTGCCATCCAGACATCCTGCCATCCTGCCATACTGCCATCCTGCCATCCAGACATCCTGCCATCCTGCCTCTCACCTGAGCCAAAGGGCCAGACTGTTCTGTGAGTGGCCAGTGTGTTGTGAGTGAGAAAATCTCAAGCATGAGACAGACAAAAAAACTTCAAAATAGATATAATTATTCAACAGATGCTCTCCTCCCTCCCCAAACCCTTCAAGGAAACAGTTGTATCTACACTGTTTTTTACTCTGTCTGTGGTTATATACCTATTATCTGTCTTAAAAAGTAGTGGTGTCAAGTCAATGTATCATTTATTGTCTTCTACACATAAGATTGCTCTCTGTAGTTCAGCTGTACTATTAAATGAGCAGGGAAGCAAGCAACAGTCACTGGTTTTGGTGGGAAGCGTGTATTTCCCAATGTTATAGTTTGCTTTCTATTTTAAATAACACAGAGAACAGGAAAAACACTGTGCCCACAAAAATTGCAGTGAAAATTACAAATTAGGTATTATTCCAGTATCTAATTAGACTGAAATCTGAAGGAAATGAGATAACATCTAGGTAATGTGAATTCAAAAATAAAATCCTCATTCACGCTTGTGGTATGTCTTTCGCAAAAAAAATATCAGATTAATTACAAGATTAAAAGCAAGGATGAGAAAGAAAAGAAAGTGGGTGAAAGTGGCAACAAATGAACTAAAGAAGGAAAGATAGTAAGCTCTTGTGCTTAAATAGAGCCTTCCACTAGGCCACAAACTTGTGTGAGAGAGACTGAGAACACTTTTTTTTCAATTCAGATGTCTCACGGTTCAAAGATGAAACACTGGAAACATGTGTGCTCTTTTCTGCCCTATTTAAATCACTTCAGGACAAATCCATCCCTGTTGTAAGTGGGTGTAACTCTGTTCAATCCAGTGGAGTTGCACCTGCTTACACTAAGGCGAAATTTGGCTCAGTTTGGATCCAAATTAACTCAACATTTGGAAATAAAAATGAGAAGCTTGGCATATTCCTGCATTTCATCTGGAATCTCATAAAGCCTGAGATTAGTTTATCTAGTAGATTTACAACTCGAAAAATATTTTATTCTGCTATCAACTCAGTCCAAAACTCTCCCTTTCCCGGCTCCCTTCATCTTTCCTCCCTCCTCTCCCTGGGCAGGAGGATTGGTCCTGCCTTGGCCCCTGTGATCCTGCTGCAGCCGGTGGGGAGCACGGCTAATAACAGCACATCCTTTTTGATCTCCAAAGTGCTCCACGGGAGATTGTTCCTGTTGGTAAGGCTGGCCCTGCTGCACTCATCTGCCAGCTTCTCCTCAGACTGTAAGGATGTGAGTGCCTGAGGATGAGGGATGCTTCCTGCACCGGCACTGCCAAGGACTGAGACGGCAACGTCTGGCATCACTGAGAAGGAGGAAGTCTGGTTTCCTCCCTTAATTGCTAAAGAACTGGTACAGAGGCTTGTGTGGGGAGGAAAGTAATTTTTTTTTCGTCTTAGTCCATCTACAATTTTTTAGGAGTCATAAGGGACAAGTAGTTAAGCCTAGAAACTTGTAAGCATTTAAAGGGATGTCTTTCAAAGAAATGCAAGCACAAGGAAATGTCAAAGATCCTCCACACGAAACCCACCCGTTCAGAAAAAGCCTGAGTAAACAGATAGCCTGTGTAATGTGTTGGGAAAGTCAGCAAACCCGGGGTTTCTCACAGGAAGGGGGAAGTGAATTCCTGAATCAAGGATTCTCTCCTGAGGGGACCAAGCCCACAGCTCTGAGAAGTACAGAGTTACAGCCTTCTAATGCAGTTTCTTGCTTAGCCCTCCAGAAAGAGTACTCCAAAAAAGCACCCTGGAGCCTAAGAGAATCTGGCTCAACAGAGCAGAGGAACTTGTGTTATGCTTGGAAAAGACTGGCAAGACAGATTAGTCTTTGCATTACACGTTTGTTACATTTGAACATTGCTATATGTGCTCAGAGAGGTGTATGATACCCCAGCCTTTCAGGGACAACCAAGTGAGCACATTGTCAGGGTCCAGGAAGGGCTGTGAAACCACTGCAAACACTTGCAGATTCGGTAGGTGGTAGGAAACACTGCTTGGAGAAGAGGAAAAAACATATGGCTCAACTGGGAAGGTAGTGGTTTCTCTTGGATTAAGTACTTGCAGAATCACAGAATGGCTGAGGTCGGAAGTAGCCAAGGGTTTGGGGTGGGGTTCATTCTCTTCATGGTAGCTAATAGGGGACTGCAGTTTGGATTTGTGCTGGAAACAGTGTTGATAATTCAGGGATGTTTCTGTTATTGCTGAGCAGCACTTACACAGCCTCAGGGCCTTGTCTCCCCCTCCCCCCCCCCCCCATCAGTGAAGAGACTGGGGGTGCATAAGAAGCTGGGAGGGGACACAAGCCGGGCAGCTGACCCCAGCTGACCAGAGGGGTATCACAGACCGTACGGTGTCGTGCTTAACTTACAGAGATGGGGGGAAAGTTGACCAGGGGAAGCTGCTTGGAGGCTGGCTGGTCATCAGCTGGTTGGTGGTATGCAGTTGTTTTTCATTTGCATCACTTGTCTTTTTTGTGGTTTATTTTGCTCTCTCGCTTTTTTTTTAAATTTATCTTCCTTTTCATTATATCATTGCTATTACTGTTGTTGTTATCTTATTAATATTAATAATATTATTATTGTTATTTGCTTTTATCTCAACCCACTAGTTTTCTCACTTTTACCCTTCAAATTCTCCTCCTGCTTGTCCTGGTGGGTGGAAAGTGAGTGAGTGCCTGTGTGGTGCTTAGTTGCTGGTTGGGGCTAAACCACAACAGTACCTTTGGTGGTCACCTGGTCCAACCCCTCAGTTCAAGCAGGGCCATCCGTAGATCAGTGTGTCCAGGACCATGCCCAGGCAGCTTTTGATGTCTCCAGAAGACTCCACAGCCTCTCTCTGTAAGAGATCTGTGCCAATGCTTGGTTAATACTGCCCTGGTAGAACCTCACAGCCCAGCATCTCTCCATCTTTCAATCACGGAACTCCCATTTCAGCCCTGTCTCAGCCTAGCAAGGGAACTGAGCTGATGCCTTGCTTGTGTGGGCTAGCAGGTTTGTCACCTGATGGGTCAGGGAGGTGCTGATGCCACCACAGGGCACATTGTCCCTTCCCTTGTCAGTTTCATAGTCCCATAACTGTGCAGGTTATATATATCCAGAACACAGCACAAACCACAAAATTCAAAAATTAATAAGTTAGGCTTTCTTCATGTGGAAAGAAAGCAGAAACTTGATGGAGCATTATCTGACTTTTAATTAATAGACAGAGCCTGGTTGTCTCAGGATTCAGAGCAGCATCTCCTGGCAGATGTTTAAGAATCAACATTCCCACCAGACCTTCATCTATTGTGGAAGGAAAACAAGAGCACATCTACATTCGCAGCTGCAGCATCTACCCCAAATCTCCGCCCAATATGAGTTAGTCAAATGATCTACCTTGTCTTTGCTTGCAAGCTGCTTTTGTCGCGGTATGTTTTTTACTAAGACTGCTTTATTAAGCCCTTTTTATCAAGCAGAAGACAGGAGCTTGATGATAACGTTGTCCCTGTCAGGATAAGACTGAACACATTATTTGTACAGTGGTGAGGCTTGGCTTTTCTGAAGGAAGCTGTCAACAGCTGCCATGAAAGCTGCTTGAAAGAAACCGCTATTTCCCTATGAAACTTTCATCGGCAATGAAGAACCTACTTTAAAACCACAAATAGCTATCAGCTCACCTTCTAGAGTTTTCCAATTTAAAGCACACTGGATTATTTCCTAGCAGCATGCAAATAGCGGAGTTTGAATCAACAACAAGCTAAAGTAAAGCACAAAGAAACAGAGGATTACATCACCCAGACCAGGGTAGTAAGAACCAAGAAACCTTTTATTGAAGCAGATGTAAATTCTTGTTTCATGAAAATAAGTGGGAATTTTGCCATTTACTTCAAACCACTATGCTCTGATCCATTAGAATTTGAATCTAAACACAAAAACACAGCACTGATACTTTGGACACTGAGGAGAACAAGATAAATTAGTTGTCAGCAGAAGTGAGATACTACATATTTTTTGGCTCTGTTTGGGTTCTTCTGGAGCCGAGAACTTTGATAAGTATGCTTACTGTTACATTTTCCTTTTTGCAGGAAACAAGCTAGTTTTTCATTTTTCCGTCAAATGTTCAGAAGTGATTTTTACACTCAGTAAGTCCTCAATAAGAAGGATGAAAAGTCAAGCCCATCGTGGTATACCTTGGATGGAAGATTAGCAAGGATCAGCAAAAAAATTTTGAAGAACATATCAGGTTGTTTATTCTATGATAATTCATAGCTGGAAGTTAACTCCTGCCATGAAGAAATCAAGTACTTCTTCTCGTTATAAATGATTTCTAGTATCTCTGAATTTTCTCCCTGTAACGTGGACTGGTGGCGAGATCCAACCAGTATTACTCATAACAGCAATGAACTGTGTCACGCTATTTAACTGGTACGTAAAATGCGGAAAGGAATTTGTTCATCTTGGCTTCTGATGATGCTTACTTCGGTCACGTCATCTAAATTCAGGTTGGGTTCGTTTTTTATATTTCATCAGGATGTGAAATAGAACCATCAAGTTTCAGCTGTCACAGGAGCACAGGTTCTGTTGGAATCACTTATTTTCAAGTCTAGAATTTACCCAGAAAATGGGAATACTTTTGTCTTTCCTGCAGATATCTGTGTGATAAGCCTATCAATGTGTACAGTTGTTTGTGATTCCACATGCTTGTAAACATGAGCAATCCTCATAGCTGCCTGTGGTAGTTACTTGCTTTGTTTTGACTATCTCCATTACTTATTTTCTTTTGTCTCCCATTCAGAGAAAAATAAAATTGGTGATAAACGATTCTAAAGGAAATGTTCAGAGTTGTGAATTAAAGAAGCTGAAAGGGAGGGGGAAATAACAGAGAGTAATTTTATCATATATCTTTGACCTGAAGCAATAATAAATGTGAAGTCTGTATAATCATGGGTGATGTTTTTATATACGTATCATATTTTAGATTGGTTTAGGAGAGAAACACATAAAATTGATTGACTGGTGATGTGGCAGTAATTATGCAAATAGAGTAACTCAACCATAAAACACTTTAAAGAGGAGAAGGTAGTTCAATAACAAGTAAGCATAAAAAAAATGTGGTTATTGCATCTATCCTAATGCCCTGACATCTCTCCTGCCAAAGCATGAAAGGAATGGATGTTGTGTAACAAAATTAAAACTTTATAAAATGTCAGGTGAAGGTCATAAATAACTTTTCCTTACAAAAAACATGTCCTTAATTGTTGACTGTGTCTTTCTTACAATTTTGTGCGGTCTTGGGCAAAGTTCAGTTTTATGAGACCAGCCTTGTGCAGCAAACACACCTTTGCTCTGCTGCTTTACTGCACCATTAATGGTTCGTTTGCCTTTGGGGGCAGGGGAAGGTAAGGGCTGCTGCTGTTCTAGCCTTTCCCTGATGCTGCTCAAATGAGAAATGTGAGGTAATAGTTCACTGAGTCATTTGGTGAAGTATTCTCAGTTGCTGAGAATAAGTAATAAGTAATGGCAGAGTATTCCCTCACTGCCCACTCCACAGTCCCTGTATTCTTGCAGCTGCGTGATCATGATGCATGAATCATGATCCATTTTTGGTGGATGCTTGAGAAGGGCAAAAAATATAGAAAAAAAGAAATTATGCAAAATAGACTGTCTTTGAGCGGAAACTCAAAGGGGTGGAAGAACGCCCATCTGAGCACAGATTTGGCCTTAATTTGGCCTAGATTTGAGATGTCGGTGAAGAATCCTCCAATACCTAGGAAACTGGAGATATTTGCCTGGAGGCAGCCATGCATTAATTTTAGCAAAGCAGAAACTTCCTGTGACTGGTGAGCAGCAAGCCAAGAAGGAAATATACAACAGAGAGGGTTGAAAGCATCTCCCAAAACATACTTCTTCCCAACCAGAACTATCAGGAGATACATTGGAATCCAGAGACATCCCCTTTTTCCAGCTGGTGCTTTGTCCAGGCAGAGGTTGAACATGTTCCTTATGAGCTGTGGCATGCACTTGGCCGACTGCTCTCCTCAGCAGCAAGTCCTGTGCCTTTGGCCAGGTTCAGGGTGTAGGACAGTCTTGTTGTGCCTGTGCTCTTGGCTTGATGATTTTGGATGTCACTGAGAGACCTGCTATGCACAAACAGGCCAGTTCTGCGGCACAGGCTCACTTATGGACAAAGCCTTTTCTGTCCATTTTCTCTCAACTAACTCTCCCAAGACAAATATGGCCTTTGATGGCAAAGCCCTGCATGTGGGCAACCACACTCCTCTCAAATAGCAGTAAACAGTGTCAATGTGATGTGGACCACATGCTCTTGGAGTATCCAGATTTTGAGACATTAAAGACAGTCATCGGAAGTGCCTGAGGGGGGTTAGCTGTCCAGAGTATCTTCAAAAGGTGGCCTAGGAACCATCAAATAAAGCAAACAGGATCAGGGTTCATAGCAAGCCAAAGAGGATGTTGGTTCTTGCAGCAGGCGCAGCTATGCGTGCAGTAGGGAGGAGCAGCACAAGCTCTGGACAAGAGATCCACTGCAAGCTACTAGATAGACAGCTGTGGTGTCTAGGAAAGTCCAGAAGCATTCGGAGCTGAAAATGGTCAGTGTGCAAGAAACTTCAAGGAAAATATGCATATATGTGCTGTTCTCATGCTTCCCAAGCAAGTAGCCATTTTTTTGCAAACAGTTTTATAAACAGAGTATTGGACTAGAAGGATATTTGGTCTCAACCAGTACATCTGCACGGATGTTTTCCCTACAGTTAAACTGCTAAATGCTTTCTTTGCCATCTAGATAGGATGTAATAAATATATAAATAAGCAGGATAAAATCTTGAACCTTTGATTCACTCAAGTAGAAAATTCCTACCCCCATTTCTTCACAACTAATTGCAGAGTCTAGTTGAAACCAAGACTGAAAATGTGAAGGAGAGGAATCTCAGCTGCTTGCAGCGCTGTTGTAAGGCAAGACTGAAATAATGATAAAAATGGTCATGATCAAGTAGTCCAATAGTCAACATGAAACCAATAGATGCTGATTTCTCCCATGTGTAGAAACAGTGATTTTCATACTGTAGGATAAGATTGATAGGTCACAGACAGCAAACGCCATGTCATGACATGCAAAGGTCTGTCTGTTCTGGGGAACCAGGAGCTCTGGCCCTGTATAGCTTTCATGGTGGCTGCACATATATTTTTTTTACCCTATTTGTTTATCATGCAGGTTTCTGGAGCCCTTGTCAGGCATGAGGTCACATGGACAGATAGACAGCCACAATGGTAACAATTTTCTTGGCTTCAAAAAAGACAGAGTTACCAGGTAATATGAACAGACTTGGTAAGGCCATGTTTTATTGTTGTCACTTGCATTGAGTCCAGTGTCCAGCTAGACTAACACAGAATTAGCTTAGGAAAGAGATATTTATTTTCTAACACCAACAGCCGGTATAGCCAGGAGATAGTCCTTCAACACAGGACCCATCAGACACCTAAGAAAAGGCAACATTTCAGCCCATGTCATGCTGCTAGTCCAAACACAGAAGCATAATTCCTGATGGAGTCATTTAGCACTTAAAGGTAACTATTAGGCAAGTGAGAAAAAAAATGTCCATCTCTGATTTAAAAGCAATATTTGAACCTGGCACAGCAGAAACAATAGGCTCTTTCCCAAGTGGAGATCAAGTATGTTTATTTTACCGAAATATATGGGTTTGTGACAATCGAAAGCAGATGTTCGTTAACAGGCAGGACATAGGTAGGTTTCCAAGGCATAAAGCATGAGGAGGGCAAAGAGGCAAAACATTCAGTCTCCTGCCTTGCACCTGAATCTGCCCAGCCCCTTAAATCAGTTTTCAATTATGCTTTTTGATTTTCATGTTTTTAAGTAACAGCTATGCAGATGCTGTTCCTGATGGCTTTGCAAGACAAGTACTTTGGAGATCATTTTGATTCCTGTTTCAGGATATTTTCCATTTTCTTGCCTGTAACATGACTTGACGTCCAGAACTAGATTTGAATTCTGATGGCTGAAGATGTGCAGAGCTGAGAAACTTCTTTTATAAACCCACTGCAACCTTCAATCTGGAGCTGAGTTCCTTCAGAGCCTTCATGTGCTCAGATCCCGTGTTTGGTGCAGAGGGATGCCTGTGGATGTGTTACTCCTTATATAGCTCTTTTGTGTCTCCTAACAGTTTGAAACTCCCTGACTGGAGGTGAGTGATGTTGCACTGGACCGAGGCAACCTTATTTCAAGCAGGAACTGTCAGCAGAATCAGTGCAAGGTCAGCCACTCCACTTGTTCCTCTCAGGAAACTACTCCTCCTACAGACGCCCTTACACTAAACAAACCCCCTCAAATACATGTGCTGCAGCATTCCTCCGTACGCTGGCGTCATGAAGACTGGCAAAAATGCCATGGCAGCAAATGTTAGCAGACTTCCAGACCAAATCAAGCCCCATTTTCCCTTGTTCAAGGACGACTCCAAGATAACTTGCCAGTTGGCTGCGTTTTTCGTTCCAAACATTGCAGCAGAGTATCAGCAAAAAGAAAGTCCCAGGAATGTTTCTGCCAGGGAAATTGAGTGATGGAACTGGTAACTGGATTCAACACACTGGCAAAAGAATTATTTTTATCAGCTGATCCTGAGTACTCCTATAAGATCACGTTTTTTAATTTTTGTCTACAAGTGCATCTGAATCTCAGTTCCAAACCAAACTGAGGTCTACGTGTTGCCGATCAGTCACTCAAGTGCTTTAAAATTTTTCTTAAAAAGACAGAAGAAAAAGGGTGGATTTGGACTTGTGGAATTCCCCAGATGGCACTCTGCATCCACTTTCCTTCATCAAAAGCCTGAGACACCCCTGCCCCCAACCCATGTGGTTCACAATCCCAGAACATGTATTGTCTCAGACCAGGCAGGTTGGTTGCCCACTAGACTACGTGGCCTATGAGTTATCCTCAGTGGAAATACTCGTGAACCTACCCTGCAAGACAGCTCTGAGGGGGAAGGGGCCCAGCTCCTTAGCTGCTGCTTTTCAGGGGTAATTAATGGTCACAGTAGCAGAATCATAGTTCCAATTCCTCCACAAAACTTCCAGCGTGATACCACTAACACAAAGATAATAATATTGGCTATCTGAAGCAATAATGACTAATTAGAGGTCCAAGGCTGAGTCCTCAACAGCAGAGGCTCCTGGGTCCCCGATACCCTGAGAGGGAGGTGGTAGAAAGAAGCTGGAGGAAGGTTAGGGAGGGACTCCAGGGACTCCAGTGGGCCAAAGAGCTCCTTGATGTTCCTCCATACATGGTGCAGAGAAGAGTTTTGTCAAAGCCAGGGAACAATGGGTATGTAGGTTCCGCTGCTGGCACAGACCCTGCAGCTGTGTGAGTGGTAAGAAGGTGTATCACGCACATCCACAGGGGATGCAGGAGCTGGAGTCTGAGGCAGAGAGTGGTCTCTGCATACCCGGCTCTACTCTGCTCCCATTGCCTAATCCCTGCGCTGCAGGCCATGGGACAGGGCTAACAAAGTTAAAGCAGGTATTTGACACCACAGACCTTATTTCACTGTGTTATGAAAAGTCACATGGGGCAGTCTTTTTTACCTAGGCTCAGCAATCAGAGCAAACACACTGCTGTAATCTTTAGCAAATACATTTTTGCTTGCACAAAAAATCTGTTCAGAAATCACACATTTCCATTCAAACTAGTCACTAAAGAGTCACGTGTTGGGGCCTATCTCTGCTTTGTGCTGACACTGCATGGGCAGAGAATCACGTTCCTTCATGAAAACATGTCCCCAGTCTTGAGGCAGGGCTTGGCTCAGGGTCACATAAGGCTCATCCATATTTCATATCGTGTTTCCTCTTCTTTCTTCACCAACCAGCCTTCAAATATGTCACTTCCGTGCCAGCAGACAAACACAAACCACAAATACATGCCAAGTGGCTGTACCTATGCTGGGAAATAAAATGGGCCAGGGAACAGTTAAAGGAGGAGTACTGCAAAGCACATCCTATGTCCCTCTGGCTAAGCTCTCTCTCTCCAAAGCAGGAGGGCAACAATCCAAACCAGGAGCAGTCCCTGGCCCAGCTGCTTTTCCCTAACCAGTGGCAACAGTGGGGAAAATGCCAGGTGATCCCAACCAAAACCATGTCATGCCATGCCGTGTAGTCACTAACAGCTGTCACACACCACTGCCTGTGACCTGCCACTGGTGAGATACTACAAGAGTCCCCAGCTGGGACGTTGCCCGGGGCCTGGAAGATACTCACTAAATGTCTTGTCTGTGAATGACTCCTGTGAGATTTTAGGAAAACTACAGAGGCTTTCTAAATCCCTGTTGATCCGTAAGATGGGGATAATAAACCCCACTGTATGTCTGAGCTGTGGAGGGAGGACAGAGCACTTTCCAGCTTAAAAGTAATAGGAAAACATGACAGCATCCTGGCTGGACAAGTGGGCTTATCCCATTGTGTTTGGTAATTTTCATTTGAACAGAGAGCAAACTCTCACTTAAGTGAGTAATTCATAATCAGAACAGAACTTTGGCCATTGCTTTAAATTACAAATGAAGCCAGTCATCTGCACTGGAAACAGGCATCTTTAAGATAAACAGGAATATATACCTTTGAAATATAAAAATATTTTCCTATATTCTGAAGTAAAGTGTTTTGCCTTTTGTTTCTTATTGGTATGTATCTTTTTTGCTTCTTTCATTTGCAAGAGTGAAAGATGATTATCCATTCTATTTTTATGACCTACTTATTGCTGCTATCAGAAATGATATCACTAAATGAACTTCAGTAAAGACAGACACAACTTTCTTATACTGAAGAATCTAATAAATGGGGTGGAAAAAAATCAGGAAGTGGTTTTATTCAGTGCTGTGGATTTAAAGATTTTCTGATCTCTCAATTGTCCAGAAATACATGGGAGACAGACCTGTAGCTGGGAAGAAACGAACCAAAATGCACAGGATGAAACAGAGGCATAGAGGGAGAAAAAGAGGGAAGGAGAGGAAGAAGGAAGGCGAGAAGAAGGAACTACCTGGGCCGATGTTCCCTTGCTCACTCGTGCACCCACACCGCACTACAGCATTTACAATCCAGCAGCCCAGCTGGATACAAAGCATCCCTGATTTTCAGACTTCAGTGCTGAAGGTCCTCCAAATTTTGCAGCCCATATGTAGAGCTACTTAGAGATACATGTTTGGAATGCATAGTTTAGCTACAGTTCTTCCAACCGACCTAGCCTTCCACTTACTTATACATTAGATTTCTGTTTAGAACCTGAAAGGAATCTACAGCCAGGGGCTGTATTTCCACCTTCAGGGAATATCTAAGTGCAGGGCATGTGCGGTGGAAAGCTCTTATTTTCTGAGTTCACCAGCCCCATCAGGGCTTTACCTCTGAGTAACAGATTAGATATGTGTAGGCTCTCCTTTGAAACTCATGCACAAGACTATTTCATGACAAAGCTTCTGAACAGCATTGAGACTTTTGCAAAGGTTGGTGTATGAAAGATTTTCAAATTCATATACCTCATGGGTGTGGGAAACCATAAATGCAAAACTACATCCTCTGTTGCCATGGGTTCACAATACTGCAGAGATGCTAGTAGAGGGAGAATGAATGCTTGACACCAGGTGAGGGTAAGCTGCAAAATATCTGTTTTTCCATGTGGAAGAGTTAGCTGGAAAGACGGTTAAAGAGCAGTATTCCGTGACGTCAGTGGTGTTTATGATATGCTCTTTAATTACCCTTACCAGTAAATCAGTGTGTGCACTTTAGTACCGCAAAGTAGGGCATACTTCAAGGAAAATAATAGCTCTGTTGATTAGCTAATGAATATGCTATCAGAGAACTCAAGGAGCCTGTCCAGTATTGCTCACTTTAAATAATAATGCTAATTAAAAACATACTGCATGCCTCAAATCCACTGCTTAACTTTTCAACCAATTAAATTCTCACATTCATTCTTTCAATTATCTGCTCTGTATTTATTAATAGAAGGATGCTGTCCTGTTCCCTGGCTGCATGTTTAATTCACAGAAGCAGAACAGTACACACAGAACAGAGGAGTGAATCTAATCTTATCTATGGCTGGAAAACGAACCTCCCTTCTCCCTAGGGCCAGGGAAGCCCTCTCCAGATGCACACTGTCCAAGCCTGCTGGCTGAGACACAGCCTTGCTGCTCACGTGTCAGGGGCCACCCTGCAGCTGAGGGTGACACCCTAGAAATACACTGTTGGTGGCTTTCCCTTTCCCCCAGTCACCTGCTGACGAGACTGAAGACAGCACAGCTAACGAGCTTAGGTGATTAAGAGAGCTCAGATAGTCACTGCTGTCTCTAATCAATGTTTCTACCTTGTCTGCTTACAGAGCCAAGACCCCTCTCTGCTTAGAGGGATTTAACCTAAATAATCCATTTAATCATTTCCTCTACACATCCCTAAACTCATATAGACTTGATGGGCCAGGTTAGCCCTTCTGGAGGACTCTTCTGGGGGCAGTTGTCTTCAGGACAGCATGCAGTCATAGTGCCTGTGGGTGTCTATAAGTATTCTCTGATGCAAGCAGGGCAAGGGCAGACCATGCCAAAATTACTGCAAAATTACTGCAACAAAACAGTTTGGCAAATTATAAATGTCCCTTAGCTCCAATAAGGAGTTTGCTATTGGGAAATCTACAATAGAAGATATAACCAAAAATTCATTTTCTCAAACAAAGAAGCTCTGCAAACTGTTTGTATTCCTGTCAAAGAAGCCTGGCTGTAATGAAAATGATTTTTTTTTTTAAATCCAGATACTTTCAACTCATTAATTTAGAACAGCAGTTTAAACATCTTCCAAAGCTTCTGTTGAAAAGACTCGATCTTCTGATCACACCACACTTTCTGGTTCATCCTGCTTTTCTCTTGTGCTGCAGCTGTCCTTAATCTTGCGTCTTCTCCCTGGAAAGGTATATTCCCACCGCCTTCCGTTGCAATGCCTTTTATTAGCAGAGCTCCACCTGACCCTTATTACCTTGTTTCACTCCCACCCACCCATGGTGATTAGGCAGCACACACATTTTTTTTAACAACAGGGAATATCTGTTCTCCTTTCAACAGGCCACTGTTGCTCAAGATTAAATTTCTGGGCCCAAAGTGCAAGCTCTCTCCGAAGCAGACCTAGGGCTGGGAGGGATATGAAAGATCTCAGTGTAAATCTACAGGAATAGAGAGGCAAGGGTAAGATTTTTCAGAATTGTGTATGGCCTAAGCCTCAGGGTTAACGTGTCATTCTCAGGTTTCCCCATCAGTGGAGTACATCGAAACACAAGTGAAGCATCTTGACCACCTTTTAGGCTGCCTGACAGGAACAGGAAAAGTAGAGTGAGCACCAATATCGTAGTGCCTGTGTACATAACAGGTGGGAAATATGAGTTTCTTTCATTTTTCTCTCTGAGTTTTTTATATGTGGCTCATTTCAGAAGTGCTAATCCTTTGCTTTAGATAAGAAAGTGCTTTGCAGTGTGACAGATTTGATCCTGTTGCCCAATGCTGAAGCAAGTGCTCCAGCTTGTACCCTTAGCTACCTGCACAAGGGAAAACTGCATGCAGTGGGATCAGGACTGGTTTACACTGGAGAAGTGGGACAGCACACAACTGTCAGTGCCTATCTGTGTCTTCCCTGATGAGCTCTGGCACAGTGAAATGGTAAGACATCAGCATCTTGTACACAAAGCCCAAGTCTGCTGGAATCCGTGCTTGAAGTTTCTTACTTTTGCTGAAAACTGATCATGGAGACTTAGAAAGACAAGCTGAATTTCCTGCTTATACAAAGATTTCATTTAGTCCCAGAAACTTTATCACTATCCAGAGCAAAGCATAAGACTGGGTAACAAAGTGAGAGCTCTAAGTTTAAAGACATCCGTGGCCTCCTTCCGCCTAGAGCACATTTAGTCCTATCAATTCTTTTTTGAGAATTTGTTTTTAATTTTCTGAGAGTCCCTGAAGTGTACAGAGTAAAATTATTTGGTGCCTATTCTGAGTGTAGCCACATTTTTTTAAAAACCTTGAAGGTATCACTTGGTGCTTGCGATAAGAATAAACATTTTATTAGTCAAACTTTTGAGCAACTTTTTTTTTTCAGTTGGTTAAAATAATAATGCTGTTTTTCAGTCTCCAGGCTCGTGCCTTGATCTGGAAAAAGAAAACATGTCAAAGTTACTGTAAACTACAGAACATCACCTTATCATAAGGAAGGGAGTATTGCTTCTTTAGGAGCCTGTTTCAGGCTGAAAAGGTTGCTAATAGTTCAAAATAAAATTGAATTAAATGAACCTTGTGACATACTTCATTAACTCTGTGAAGAATAGAGGGCATGCCTTACATCTTGTCCAAGTCATGGAAAGCCCAAGAGGAGCCTCAGCCATAGTGTGCACAATGTTGGGACAGGTGGGTCTCCCCAGACCTCACTGGCACTACTTTCCAACTGTCACTGATCTAGAGGGGGCTCATCATCCCCACTGTTCCATTTTTAATTAACTTCTATTCAGGTGAAATGAAACAATTACAGGCAAGTGTAGACTGGGATAGAAAAAAGACGTAGAGTAAAAGATCTAATTTTAAGGAAATGAAGACACTGCACACAAGCACATAGAAGATGGGGGTCCTCAGCTTACCAGAGGTCTTTGCAGGCTCAGAGAAGACCAGTTTCAGGTCCTTGGTCCTCATGCACCTTGAGTCACTGCAAGCAGAGGCTGCCCACATGCAGCTCCTCATGATGCTGCAGTTGAGGCAAGGCAGATCTCCCCTCCACCAGGCCTCCTTCCCTCTCCCCTCCCCAAAGCCCTGGCCAAAAACACACTCCTCTCGTGTCAGCAAGAACACTCCTAGGAAGCACATCTGCCAAGCTTGTGCAAAACCCCTTCAGAGTGGGAACACTCACCAGGATCTGCCCAGGTGGTTTGGGTTCCTCTCTACGGCAAAGGGATCGGATACATGACCAGCCAAACAGACAAAGCTCATCCCCTCCCTCTCATGCCACAAGACTGGGTCCTCTGTAAGCAAGGCACAAAAAGCAGCACTAGTTTAAGTGTTATTTATTCCCATGAGAAGAACAAGTAGAATTTGTGTTCCAATTGGGGTTCAGTGCACTAAGTAAACCTCCCATTGCAGTATTTTTTTTTTCTGAATTGCCACATTTGTGAGGTGACCCACACACCTCTGTTCCTTCTTCAGGCTGTGATCTTCACAGCGTCAAAAGGTCACAGACTAAACACCTGCAGACTGCCGTTTTCAGAGGTTTCCTTCCTGCTTCTCCAAGAGCAGGGGCTGCTCAGCAGCCTCTGTCTCTGTGCTGTGAGAGGTGACAGATTTTCAAGTCTTGTTTGTTCAACTTTGAAACTTTTCTTCTGTGGAACTCAGGATGTATTTAGCAGGAAACAGTAAAGATGCAGGACAGTTTTGGAGAGGAAGTAGGACGTTTTAGGTATGCAAAAAAATAATTACTTATGCTGAAACTGGGTCAAAACACCACAGTACTTACCACGGCTCTCAGGAAGAGTGCCATGGGTTTTTTAATAACAACAAAAATTCAAGACATCAGCATTGGGTCTCATCCCAAAAAGTAATACGGTTTCAGACCAAATGGAAACTAATCCAGCCTATAAATCATGATGCAGCAGATGCAACATGCTCAGTCCTGAACCCAGTCACTTTTGGTCAGCTAAAGCTGACCTTCCAGACAGCTTTGTTGTGAAGGCAACAAGAGATTGAGCACTCGTCTTCTTCCCTTGCTATTGCTCCCATCACTAATTACGTTCATTGTTTCAGCTGACGTTAAATTATCTTTTTAATTAATCCAGCTTCACCTTCTAGCCACTAGATCTTGTTAGGTCTTTCTCTGCAAGGTCAAAGACCTCTTAGCACCTATCATTTTCTCCCCACGAAGGGACTTACTACACCAGTCATGTTTTAGTCTTCCTTTAGATACCCTAAGCAGACTGTGGTCTTTAAATTTATTGAGACCAGATATTTTCCTCAGCTCATAAATCATTTTAGTGATTCTTTTCCCTACCTTTGCCAATTTTTAAACATCCTTTTCAAATGTGGATGCCAGGTCTGGATGCAGCATTCCAAAGTAAAATTGCCTCCTTACTCCTACTCACTATTTTCCTGATTATTTGTTCAAGGAGTACATTAGCACTTTTGGCTACAGCATTGGCAACTCTTGTTTGATTGTGCGTCCACCCAGGCACCTAAATGTATAGATCAAAGGTTGGACTTGATGATCCTGAAGGTCTTTTCCAACCTAAATGATTCTGTGATTCTGTGAAATTCTACTCCCCTCTCCTAGATATGATACCGACTTCCATCAGATAGCTTTGAGGAAATATTAAGAAGTGTTTCCAAAACACGTTGCAAATATGTAGTGAAGGCCTGAAGCCTTTTGCAACATATGGAGCAGAAGGCACATGAAAATGCTCCTCAAGCCTTCAGTTTCCTTCTTGCTGGCCCACTGCAACAACCCTTGCCCTACATTTTAATACTGAATTCAGTGTGTTTGACAAAACCCTGGAATGTCCAGTGTATACAGATTTAGGAACTGGAGGATCTGCGAGGAATGAAGTTCATGACAGCTGGATAAAGGAAGATCTAGAGCTGTGAGCACACAGGAAGAGTTGAAGTCCGTTTTGGGTTTCTGCAGCCTGTGCACAGCTAAGGCTCACAATAGCAAGGACAGGATGTCACTCCTAAATCCTTTCTTCTCTTAGAAAGGAGCAGAACTTATATTATTTTTGTGCAGGAACAGACACTAAATTACCCAAGTTCTATATGGCAAATGTTATGGAGCTGATGTATGGCTTTGTCAAGCTCTGCAGCAGGAAAACAAAGATCAGCTACTTTGGCTCCTCACTTCACACCCAGGTTTTTGCCCTCTGGTCATTCACAGGAAAAAAAGCCCACCTGCAGTTCTGGAAACAGCCAGACACCCCTTACTCCCTTTGGGCAACCTGTCCAAGGCTGGTTCTCTTTGCCTGGATTGGTTCTCTAGGTCACTAACTCAAGCCTGTCAGATGTTGCACCCACTCATACCGCACCAGCATACACCTTCACTGCCATGCTGAAAAATACCACTCTGGGCCACAGTAGGGACTTCATCTTATTTCAAGCACTTTAAACAGAAAGTATGATTATGGGTGAGGGTGTCAGGAATACTACTAGAACATAATCTAGGACCTAGGGAAGATCGGAGGCCAGGGTAACACACATGGATGGGAGCAGTCTGATCTTGAGGGGCCACTCAAGCAAATTTGAGCCTTCTAATATTGTTTGATGGGGAACCCTGAAGCAGATGCCCTGGAACATTTGATGTTTCATTTTTACTCTTTCCAGAGAAAAGGTGCTAACATGACAAGTGGCCACATGCCTTTTCCCCCCACCTCCAAACGTCAACTCTGAAGCTTCATTCTGGTCCTAGAAAGATGCTCTGAGGTCGACCTGGCTTGTTCAGCCTCACTAGTAACCAAAACTCATGGTCAAACTCCTTCTTTGCTCTTTCACAGCCCAACCCAGGGCTGTCACTGCAGAGAAATGGGGATAAGTGAGGAAAGCATTTGGCCAGGCCATCCATGAGGAGCAGTGATATCAGCAATATAAGAGCCAGAGCAAAGTCCAGCTCACACACTCAGACCTGTGCTGGCTCAGCAGGACTAAAAGGCAAAATAAATAATAAAAAAAGAGAAACCTTTATTTTGTCTAGGAGTAGCAGCTCCAGCAATCAGTACATTGGGAGAGCAGTTTTGGTAAGTATGGAGGTATGTTCTCACAGTCTTTTTCTATGTAAAATCATAACACAGAACTTGGCTTTGAGGCCCTCAGCATCTTTTCAGTAAGGCAACATGGTGCTGCACCCCCTTTGACTCTTGCAGAGGGTTGAGAACCTGACAGCCCTGCTTCTGGTCCAAGGAGGCAAAGCATGCCATTCTTGGTTTTTTTGCTGACAAGAAATAATTGGAAACACCTTCGCTGTGAAATATTGGGTGTTTCTAGGGGGGTTTTTTTTCTCCTGATATCACCTAAAAGAGCATTTTCATCCTCAGATCCAAGAGGAAGGTTTTCACATAGGGCTTTTTCTATGCCCCCTGCAAGACCTATTATCTGCAGGAAGCACCTTAAGATAGACCCTGGGTTAAGGTGGTGCTGAGAAGGGAGCAGAGCCTCCTAGGAGCCCTCTTAAATGTTGCCACAGGATTTCAAAGTAACATGGCATTCCACAGGCCACCAGCAAGAGCATCAGCAACCAGATGACTTTTTCTGTTGGGTCAGCAGCCTGAAACTGGAACACGCTGGTCTAAACCTCCTGTTTTATGGTAACTGAGCAATGAAGCTCTGACACACCCAGCAGTTATGGGTTGTGTGCTAAGCATTTCAGAAGTGGCACACCAAACATCACCCCTGGCAAGAAAAAGGGGAAAGAAAAAGGGAAACAAGAGAGGATACTGACCCCAGGTAAGGCTGAACACTCTGCAACACCAGTTAGCAACAGCTTTTTTATCCATTTAAGTGCCAACACTTGTAAAATCACAAATAAGGACATTTTAGCCAGTAGATCCTTCAAGAGGACCGATATCCACCCTCTTGTCCATACCTTTTGTTTTTTAAGCCCAGTGTTTCTCTGCATGGCTCAATTTGCACTTAGATACGTATTTATTTTTGTGAATCACAAGATCCAAGCCCATGTGGCCCCAGGGCTAGCAGGGCTGGGGTACCTGGCCACATTAACCCACAGGCAGCAAGGACATCAGGTGGTCCAGCACTGAGCATGGCATGACAACCCTGCCAAGAAGGGCGAGTAATCCCCACTCCTGGCTGGCCACAGCAACCCAAACCCCAGGCAAGGCTCAGCCTGATCCGTTTTTGCTAGGATCAGTTTTCCTCCTGGGGCTGTGCTGCAGTGTTAATCCCATGGTCCTCACAACACCTCCGGCGTAAGGAGGCGGCCTCAACTGTCAGGTTTGGAAAACCAAGGGGCAGATTCTTGGCTGGTGCAAGTCACCATAGCTTCACTGGAGGCCAAGGAGCTACCCCAGTTCACCCCAAAAGAAGGTCTGTCACAGAGAGACGAAGAGACACACTGCAGCCACTCCATGGGTGTGGAGGTTGAGCATCCTGGCTTCCCAGTCCAACAGCACTGCTGACATAGCTGGAAATCACACCTGGCAGTAAGTCTGGCTCCAATGAACTGAGCAATGCAGAGAACCAGCCTCAGAGCCAGTGAAAGGTTTTCCACTTCCCCTAGTAGCTAAAATTCATTGTCTTCTCTTTTCAGCAGCAGTGGCTTCAGTTTTTGCTGCCCTTCACCTTTGGCCAAAGGAGGATGCCAGCAGGCGCTCAAAGCCTCTGCCACTCAGCAGTTACATCTGTAGTGGGTAACATTCTGATATTTGCCCACTCAGGGAACCTGGGTGACACCCTTTAGCTGTGGTGTGAAAGGCAAGCAAAACAATGATAGTCCTCACAGGGCATGGGCTCAGTTCCCCAGACTTTCATCACAAAAACCTCACTTGTTGAGTGAGGCGCCCATGAGGCGCCTGTGTTGGTAGGTGGAAGCCCTAGTTTTACATATCATCATCAGGTGTAGTAAAGGGAGTTGCAGAAAAAGTACATAGTGCAGACTTAGGTAGGCAGAGCAGACAATTCAGCTGGAGACCTTCCTTGCAGCCATCAGACGTGCCACCTGTACCAGGTACATTTCCATAGCTTTTAATGTAGCTTAACAATTGCGTTGGACACAAAGGAAAAGGCACACTGTACAGAAAAAAAAAATCCCAAAATGATACCCTTTTATTTGTAAAGCTCTGATGAAACAACTTTCCAAATGACATCCCACTTAAAAACCAATGAAAACCAACCTAACTATGCATCAGTCACACTATACAGATTGCATCCTACATTTTCAAGATGCCTAGATATCTTCTGTAGTATTTACATATGTATCAGTTAGGTAGTAAAATTTCATTGTAATTTGTTTCTTTCCACCACACACTTATTCAATGGCAAAAAAACCCCTTGGGGATGCATTTGCGTTTTTGTACAACACTTCCGAGCAAATGGCTAGGGCAATTTTCCTGAGAGAAGGCTTGTTCTTTGAAACTCTTGCTTTAACAACTGGAGATACAGAAAGTGGATGCATTTTTGTTGCGCTAAAAAGCCTAAGGATGCCTAGTTAAGTTTTTCTTTTAAATTATTTACGTACCATTAAGTTAAAATGTTTACATTCATTCATTCGTATAAAAACCGTTGTTAAATCTTATGCAAATGATTTAACACTGATTGCTGCAACGCAAATTGCACTTCTTTAAAAAAAATTATTGTATATATGGAAGAAAAATATCTGATTGCTACCCTGTTTACAAATTTCAGCTGACTCTATACAGTTCAGCCAGGAAATATGGACTTTCGTAAATCTCAGTCACAGTGTACTTTAAAAGTTATATCGCAGTCTTGAAAAGTGAGTAAATATTTTAAACCAAAAAAAACCAATCCCAAAATCTCCTTAACCAGCTGGACCTTGTGGGACTTGTACCAAACGTTGTGACTTCTTCCAGGGACGTAGCTGGGCTCTGAAGAGCAGAGCAAGGCACGCTGAAGATGGATAGCACAGAAGGATAGATCTGACAGGGCAAAGACATCAAATGTTCGGTGCCAGAAGTCTGTGTCAACTCAAGCTGTAAGCACTTCTGACACTCAGTAAAAAGTATCTCACTATCTCTGGTAATTAAAGTCTTTGCTATTCCCTCCCCGGCACTGACAACTTCCACCAAATTCTTAGGGGAAAAGGCGATGAGAGAGTGAAAACAACTATACAATCAGAAAGGCAGCGCTGCTGGGTAAGTCGAGGATGTATTTCTGGAATCTATCAATAGGTGTGGGTTTATCTCTTCTTTTTTTTCTTCTTTTTATTTTCCTTTTTTTTTTTTTTTTTTTTTTTTAAGTTTTTGAAGGGTTTTTTTGAGAGTGTGAGGCTGCATTAGCTATCCCCGGTGGTCATTTGCTTTCCCTACATTTTTCTTGCATAGATGAGGAACTGGATGCTTCGGCAAAGCCTCTTTCGGAAGTAGAAAAACACCTCTGCCACCAAGGCTCAAAAACTGTTTCAGAGGAACGGTCTTTGCCAGCACTCTCGCTGCCGCTGCGACCGCTCCACAGAGGAAACTGTGCGCAGACGTCTGGGGGCTGCCAGGATCCAGCTTCCCTCACACCAGGTCACGCCAGAGCCAGGGCACACCAGGGATCCTGTCTCACGGATGCTGTCACTTCGGCCGTGGAGGTCAGGCTGACTCCTGTGTACAGCCCGTCTTGACCTGAATACTTAAGGTTGCTGCTTTCAGGACTGGTGCTCTCTCCTGGGCCAGACATCACCGACGAGCTCGCCTGGAGGGAGGGGGAGAGCAAAGAGAGATTCATTGAGCAGGTGAGCTTTGCACACACTGCGGTGTGAGTGAGAGCACAGCAGGCCTGAAGCACAGTCATCATCCCAGGATTTCTGTTCAAAACCAGTGTTTGCCCTCTGCTTTCCCCTGTGCCTTGAAATTCTGAAACAAAAAAACATCTCAGCATGAGCCCAGTCACCCAGCTGTGCTGATGGGAGTGATAATCTGTGTTTAGAGAGCTGGAAAAGAAACCATGTGATGTGCAGAAAACTTGGAAATCAGATCATGATGAAGGAAAAGTGCATGTGTCCCACTGCCCCCTACTGAAGAGACACAGGTGCCAACACCAAAAATGGAATCTGGGAGTGGTGGCAGCTCTGGTTTTTCTTTGCCATGGGAGAAGCCTGATACATTCCAATTCTCCAGGAGCAGATACAGAGCACCTCCTGGAAAGCTTCTTTTCTTTGGGCCCTTGAAATGCTTAAAATCATTCCTGACCCTTCAAAACGCCAGCCAAAACCACTTTATCCCTGTAGGACTGGCCACTAAAGGAGATGCTCTTTTAATCTCCAGTGGAGAAACACTATGCCTTTGAAGCAGGAGCATTTTTGTTCTGCTGCCTGCACAAGACAACATGCAGGGGAGCCCTGGTAGGCACGGAGATGAACCTCTGAACCGCACTGGAACCAGTCCATTTATTTTAACAGAGAAATGGAGAGTTAAAAAGACAAAGGAACAATCATTTTTTCCATGAGGCTGAGCAGATCCGCTAAAGAGGAAAAATTCACAGTGCCAGACAGAGAAGGGGCAACATTTTCACCTGATAAAGGAAATGTTTAAGAGCTGACTTCATGCAAAATTAACTCTTGGATACGTCAAGTTTAAAACCTTAATTTACTTGCTAATGGATTGTCTTTGGATGAAATTCCTTAAAAAAAAAAAAAAAAAGGCTATCCTAAACTGTGACTGCAGAGGCTTCCTGCCTGCTGTTTAAGTACAAAGTATACATATTTAATCATTTTACAAGAGTAGAGCTCTTGGCTCTCCTGGAGCTGTGCCAAGCTAGCAGTCCTGACATAGGAAAAGCAAGGCTTCAGTTATTCTAAGGTAATTTCCAAATGGTGTGGTGCAGGGCTCTTGTTGCCATGCTTAACCCAGGGAAAACCTCACCTTCTGAAAGAGATACTCACTGCTAGCAGTCATTTTTGTCGGAAATAACCTGGGCTCCAATATTTTCTTAACCTTTTATTAAAATCGTTGACCGCCGCTATTCTTCCACCCAGTCATCAACGCTGATCCCGCTCCATTAGTCACTACCCAGAAACGCAGAGAAGGAAGGAAAAAAAACCCTATCTGTCCCCCAAAACCAGCTGAAACAGCTCTAATCCTAAGAAATAAGTTTTATCACTCCCTTGAACATACAGTTGCCAATCAGTGACAACGAGTTTCTGTATCCTCTCTACCTGTGACTGTGCATGGAGAATTCAGTGAGGCAGGTTCCACGCTAACCTTTGTGTACAGCTTTGGTCTTGCATCAGCCTAGCTTTTCAAAGCCTTCCTTTTATTTCTAATACCTCAAACAGATTTCTGTTAGCACAAAAGACATAATTTTTAACAGCTTCAGTCTCCCCACAGTGGAATAAGGGTTTAAATTAGTGTTGAACAGTGTTTGCTCAACCTGAGCTAAAAATACTAGGAGCTGCTTTGAAAGGTTCTCGTTTGCCCATATTTGCCACTGCTGTTCTGGTAGGCAAATATCTTATCAGTACCTGTTTTTTCCGGGCTTGGAAAGTGTAATTCACCTTTTCCTGATTCAGCCCTACAAAGGTGGGGTGCAGGGACCCACAGTTTCCATATGGGGTTATCAGGGAGGAGTATCCCTCGGGCACCCCAGAAGGGAGGACATGGAGGCATGCCCTGTTTGAAGACTGCCCATCCCTGCCAGACCAAGGCCGGATTCTGGCTCTGCTGAGCCAGGACGGGCAGGACCTGGGCAGGACTGCCAGGCCTGGAAACCCCACCCCGGTAATGTCATGACAAATCCAGGCAACTTGGGCAGCTCCCAAAGTGAGACATGGAAAACAAACTTTAGCTCATGAAAAGGACGTGACGGAATCGCAGTTCTGTTCCTGAGCCTCCCTACCTTTGCTCTCGCTTTTGCTGCTTTAAGGGATGAAAGATGACAGAAGTTGAACTTAGTGATTAGAGAACTTTTTTCAGCTGAAATAAATAAGCTGAACAATGCTGATGAAGTCAATGTGGTCTAATTCACAGCTACTGGCTCTATCAATAAAAATGTAATGCCTTTATTTTTATTGGTGAAATCTGATAATAGCATAGATAATCAACTGAAGGTCAGCTTCCAGAGGAAAAGATGAATGAAGCCCACTGGGAAGAGCCTGCCTCCCGAACAAACAGGGAGGTTGTGTTTGTATCTGCAAAGGTTCTTCTTTTCACCCAAACTAGGAAGAGCTGGTCATGAGTCAGCCCCCAGGCAGGTTGTCTGTATCAAAGGTGGCCTTTCTGTAGAGGACCTGCCCACCATGTACAGAGGAAGACCTCTGCCAGAGCCACAGAGACAACTAGACTGTACCAAAACCTGCTGTCAGCACCTTAGAGGTGAATTTACCCCCACTAAAGCTGCTCCAGATCAAAACCAGTCTGCTCAGGCTGCACTGGCCAGCACTCAGGGAACGGCAGCTCTGGCTGAAAGACTCTTGCTTTCTTCCACCCACTCCTTCCTCCACCGTCTGCCCACCACAGAGAGCAGGGAGAGGGGATGGACACTTTCCCCTCTGGCCTTCCCCTACACCTCTGCAGCCAAGAGGGAAATGCTCTGGGCAAGGACAGCTGGAGGGGGTGGCGAAGGGCCTTGATCTAGACCTTTGCTCTATCAGATAGACCTTTGCTCTATCCACTTAACACGTTCAAAATGCTCCATGAATTTTGGACATTACACTAGGTCAGCAATAAGCTGAGTCTCAGCTGAGACTCTCTTCCTCCTCAGTTAGCCTAGTTTACTTTCGCAACACTTAAATGATATCCACAGTCAGTTAAAATACATTTGCAAAGACTTCTTTCACATATGAAGTGTTGTGGCAAACTGGTGGAGTCCTTAATTTTCCGGCCTCAGCCTCCCTGCAATAACTCCCATCCCCACAAAGAGCACGTTTTCCCAACACTGTCACTCCCTGGAATTCGAAGAGCAAGTCTTGGCACTGCAAAATGACAGCTTTTTTCACTGATGTAACGACCCTCTTAGTACACAAAGTTGTCATTTCTTGCTAGTCCAATTGATCCTTTTGTTTATACTGCAGACGTGTAAGTTTACATATCTTCTAATCTCTCCTTTGTATTATAGCAACATAAATCTGTGGCTAATACTTCATTAATTTCCTAAGGGAGGCAACTTCCAGCATGGCTTGGAAAACTGATGACCCACTGCTGTCAAGGGCTGTATGAGTAACTGGCTTTATTGCTTTGGCAATAAAACAAAACCGAGCAAAAGGTATGCATCCACATGCATATAGAGTTTTGGGATAGAAGCAAAATTACTTTTTCCTTGCTTTTCCCCACCGAAACAAAAAAGCTGGATTGCTTCCTTCTGTTTGATATAAAAATGAAATGCTCTCTCTTGGATACATGTACACAGAGCAAAGAAAATGACTCAATGTCAAAGAAAAAGACTCAATGTATGAAACTGAGTGGGGAGCATCCCATTTTGTCCGGGAGTGAGGACTGATGCAGAAGAGGTAGGAGACCAAGAAAGATTCAAACTAGAGTCTAGAGTATCAGATCTCCCAGCATACTGCCCTGTCTGCCACGTTCTTTGGTATTTTAGGTTGCCACGTTCCTCACGCCTCCTGTTGATCTTATTCCACCTGGTTTAGATAAATATTTACTCATACCAGGACTGAGGCGCAGTGTTCCCATTTTCCAGGTGAAAGTCCTACCAACCATGCTGGTGAGCTTTTCTCATGGAAACTCTGTCCCAATGCCTACAAAATTATTCCATACCAACTGGAATCTTATCATCAGATAATCTGAAGGACCCCTGGACATTCAACTTCCCAAAATCCAGGTGGTTAGAATATCGTTTTAAGAGGTCGAATCTCCAGTTCATCCAGACTCTGGGACATACTCTATGGAGGCTGATTTCCCAGTAGCCAACATGAATGTCCAACCAATTTACTGCCTAAACAGGAGCAAACAACACCACCTCCAACCAGCTCACGAATCTTCTGACAGAAAAAAAAAAAAAAAGCAAGCAAATGCAAGAGAAGCCATTCAGCTAATCCAGCCCCAGTTGTCCAGCATTTTGGAGACAGTTTAAAAAACTGCTTTTTCCTGTGAGCTCACCACATGCTGAGGCCATCTCAGAAAGCTCTCTCACTTCCCACCCTACAAAACTGAAGAGCCAGTCCTGAACAACTTCTCAAGGTAAACCTCCAAGGGAAGTAAGCACTAGTTTTACCTCCTAAATTTTTCTGTGGTGTGAGATTATGGTTCTTCTAAGAAAACTCCAAACTGGAGGCAAAGGACACAGGAGAGTCTTCTGAAAGAAGAGTTCCCCTGGTACTGCTGAGCTTTTTCTGACATCAGTTGTGGCTCAAGGAGCCTCCATGTCCTGCCATAAAAAACAGATTTTACGGCAGGGTTCATACTGCCTTTTATCCTAATAAGGGAATAAAGTCCTTGTGGTTATCACACTTGTTGGAGCCCCTGCACGGAAACGGATGGGTTTGCACTACAGACCCTGCCCTTCGTTTAGCAATTCATGTGGTGGAGCTTTTCTCTGTACAGTTTCAGCAGCATCAAAGGGAGAGCAGGTATAGATGCAGATGCAGGCTGTCTGAAACATTCAAATCTTCTTTTTATGGGGATGTAAGGCAACTTCATATATCGTGCAGCTGGACCCTTTCCATACTAGTAACACAGGACAACCAGTACTTATACTGCTTAGGAAAACAGAAATAGGCCTAAAACCTAGATCCAGATGTGAATTTGGCAAATAGCCCCTTTACAATTGGACAACGAAATATCTCCGATCCAAACACTTCTACATTTTGGGATGTTTGAAGTCAACTTTGCCCCCACAGCAATTCATTAATCGTATCTCTTAAATGTTTAAACTTCAGCTAGAACGTAAAATCAACATTTAAAGTTCTTGCTACTTTGTCTCAGAATTGGCATCATATAAGATTCCCTTCATGAAATGGATAGTCTCAAAGACATTGCCAAGAGTAATTGCTGCCCTCCTCTTTTTCTGCCCTCCCTTCTTTATTTTACTTTAAAAGAGATAAAGAAAGGTAGGGCAAAAAGTGAATGTTACTGACACAAATGAATTCTGCTGAATTTCATTTCCATTAGATTTCTACATAACTGGAAGCTTTTTTGGCAGCCTCCCACAAAAGGCATAATAAATTACTTTTGTACCAGTAGAGGAATTCATTTTCTCTTTTTCATTTAGCAACAACATTGCTGTGAATTTCACACAACAGTTTCTAAAACGTCATCAGGTTTCTCTGCCTAATGTCAATTTGGCATTTTCCCCCTCTTCACAGAATAAAGGCTAGAGAAACGAAAACAGAGCAAAACAAAAGCAAGTTGCCATGCCTGTTGTGTAACGCACAGGGAACGAGGCGGGTTCGCTATTCAAGCAGGTGCCCGTTTTTCGGCAACATCACCAGCACCACTGTCAGGAATCAACACTGGTCCTGTTAAAGTGACCAAAGATTACAGAGCCTGGATTCATCCATCTGAGGGTTTGTTTTTTTCCCTCCTGACATGAGCTGGAGAAGTTTATTCTCCTTGTGCAAAGCCATTGCCTATTCCAGAAATAATTACAAACCTTTGATCTATCAATGGATCAACTCAAAAGGAAAAAGCAAAAATAGTCACGGAAAACAGAAGTCTAGTAGAGCATCTTTGCTTCAGCATGTGATCAGGTTACAGGCTGCCTTGCTCTAAAACGCTAACATCCCTTAACCAACAACAGCTTAAATGGGCTTCGCAAGTGCTCAGTCCCTTCCATAGGATTTAGACCCTTTAGAAATTATTTTGCATGCTTTGCAGCCAGTGATCATGTTCCCAAATGATATCTGGGACAATGGGAACCAGTCTTAACAGCCATCACTTTCTACTTTAAACCTCCAGTCTTCCAGCTCCTCATGCCTTTGAATTACAGATGTTTGGGCAAAGCCAGGAGCCCGAGTGAAGGATGTGACCATGCCCATGACGTGTCCTGACAGCTGCTCCCCTGCAAATCCTCTTTTCATTTACATACATCTGAGACTGGGGCACAGGGGTGGGAGATCAGTAGCCCTTCACATAATTTGGGACTGAGTCAGAGGGATGCCCATAAGTCTGGCTGCTGCTGCAGCTTCCTCTCCTCAGTGCATGTCACAGCCCCTCTCCATCACTTCCTTTCACTGAAATTTTTCACATGGAGGTATTTGCAAGTGCTTTGCATATGCAAGGCACATCTGATCGAATCGTGGTGGGGAAAAGGCTGTGCAGATGTTACCGTGTTGCCTGCTGGATATAAGGGGACAGATTTTCCCAGCTGTTGTGCAGGTGTCCTCTCCCAGTCTGATCTACTATGGAAAAATCAGGAAGAACTGAAGACCTGTCGCTGGGGATGCCATCATGTAACTAAGAGCAGCCTCAGGGTCTCTCCTGGGAGTTGCTCTTAGTTGCTAACAGCTCTCAAGGAGTCTTTTAGCCCACAGTCCACGCCCCTACGCCACTCTCCTCTGCACACAACTCCATCTGGCAAAACCATATTAAAAATGGTACTACTAAAATTATAACATAAAAATTATTAATAACATGTTTGATGTGCCCTTCTAGGGAGAAATACTACAGAAAGGAAATCAGGTTTTAGCCAGTTAAGAAGGCAGTAGCATAGTGGAAATGAGATCTCGTCTGTATGGCCTCTCCTTCCCGAAGCAGCACGCGGCTGTGCTGCCTCAGCCTCGGCTGGGGTTGTGCTTCCATTTCTATCCAGTACACAAATCTCACCATATTGCTCGGGATCACTAGTACTGCTTGAGTTAATGCAAGGAAAATGTAAGGAAAATTTGACTACATTTTTTTCTTTGGAAATATCAAGAGAGAGCCTAAAACATTGCATAGTTGTTCCTTGGGGGAGTTTGAAACTCAACTCTGAAACTGCAATGGTTCACTTTTCAGGTAGTGTTTCTCTTTTTTTCATGTGATCTGTTTATTTTACTGAATTGACAGGGTTTTCTCATGTCAAAGACAAGCCCTTTTAGTAATATCCTAGTCTCACAGGATCCAAACCCAAAACCCAGTGCCTCTGAAATTGGGTGGCCGTGTCAGTCCACAAATAATCGCATTTGCTAAAAAATGGGTTTTTCCTCCCCTTGTACAATGAAGCTTTGTACATCAGAAATTAAACTATTGAAAGAAATTTGGGTGTTGGGAACACCAAGACACACTGAAAAATAGCTATTATAAACAATGTCTTCTTTTCATTAATAAAGGACTAAAGAAAGCCACATTAGGAAAGTTTCTCGAAGAAATGATGTGGCAGATTAAGGGATACAGAAGGCTGAGAAGTGAGTGTGGATATGGATAGGTACAGCCAAGGGGTTAGAAATTAATCTACGTTAAGCTTCGCAACTTTAGCAGTAGTATTTATCACACATACTAACTGAGTGAAGAAAGGAAGTTTGAGATGGTTGGAGTACATGGTGTAAAATAAGGATCAAAACTAAAGCAGGGGATGATCAGCACTCCTCGGGTGCTCCTCTGGACCTTGGTGCTGCCAGATGCTGAGCATCTGGCTCCTGAAGAACCTTCTGCAGGCAGAGGGCTGAACACCTGTGCACTGCAATCAGCCTGGTTTCAGCTGGGTTTGGATCAGGGTTTAATTGCACATTTTAGTTTAAAACAAAAGCCTCTATGATTTACTTCATACAGCAGGATAATGTTTGCTGAGTTTTACCAGTTGGGATAATTCATAAGTAAGTATATATATATATAAAAACCAGCAGTGCCTTGAACTGTAAATTCTTATCAGATCATTTCCAAAGAAAAGGGGTACACGCACAACTGTTTCTTGGAAGGATCGGTTGTGCATGTTTTATTGTCTTCTGTCCAAAAGAAAACCTTTGAAATGAAAGAACCTGAATATTTAAAAACAAAATGTCTGCGGTTAAGCAATCATAAAAATTATATAGATCTTAATCAAGAAGGTTTGCAAAGTACTTCAGCTTGACGTTCTGTTTACAGCTATATGTAATATCCTCCGAAAATCTTGTTCTAGTATCAGCTAACAAAACTGGAAAGTTTGTTTAGATTATTGTTCTGCTAGATAAGATAAAAGCTGTGATAACATTGCCCAGTGATCAGCCTGCTTGGAGATACGGGCACTTACCCCAGAGGCTGCAGTCTGTGCGCTGGGAGAAGCAGTTTTGCTACAGTCATCTGAGTTAGTAGAAGACGTGGATGTTGGAGTCATAGGAACTGCAGTAGTACTGTTACCTGAAAAATTGGGAATTGGTATTAAAAAGAAATATTTTCCAGACAGAGAAAAAGAAGAAGAAAAAAAAAAAACAACAAAAAACCAAAACAACTACAAACTATTGCAGCTACACTTTCTTATATTTCATATTTACCAGAGCATGCCTTTGATTTATTTATATTCTTAGGTTTTCGCTTCCTTGTCTGAATTCCTTCTTTTTTCATAGCAAGAGGCCGAGGAACCTGAAAAAATTAAATTTCCACACCAATCACAGAGTTGCATATGTACTCTAATATCAAAAATCAAAATACACACTACAAGACCAGATGTGATGTTGAAAATGTCTGTATAGCAAGTCAGTTTTTTCTGTGTCCCAGTACTAATTCTAAAAAATATTTGCAGTTTATCTGGGCAAAACAATAGTTTGATTCAAGGAGAGTTTTAGCTGACTTAAGAAAGTAGGGAAACTTTTTTTTCTAGATGCAAACTTGACAGTTTTTTCAACCCCTCAGTCAATCCACAGGAAAACAGCGTAGAATTAGGGCAAACCAGCATCATTTGGCAATAAGTCATAAGAAATTAATTTGGATGAAGTATATCTGATCCTTGATTCCTTATTCCAATCAGTTAGGAATTATCTCCAGTGCCTGATTCTGGAATGAAAGAATGTACATGAGAAAAAAAATCATCCTCATCCTGTGGACCAGCTGTGCTAACCAGATCATCACGAGTAAATGTCTTAGGACAGAAGATTTAGAATAGGAGAATCGACTTAGTATTTGCACCTAGAAGCAGTTCTGCCCATAATACAGCTTTATGGTATGTAAATTTATATTTATAGGGATAAATTTATATTTAAGTGTGCTCAAAAATCATCTTTGCTTTCATCAGAATGATAATTACTACACAGGAAACATTGGCTTAAAATATATTCTAACTTCACGATAACACCAGTCTGGGGAAAGACAGTTCATGTGTTTTCTATCAGTATAATATTTAAACCTGTGACATAATTTACATTTCATTGAAGCCTAGACCATGTCTCAATCATTCCTAATGCGCTTGCTCTTCAAACACTTACGCTTGACTATAATATAATCCACAGGGGTCTCACCCAAAATGTGCTCCATCCCATTCAGGACAGAGCTTTTTTCTTACTCTATTATTGCCTAACAAAGGCTGAAATCGCATTTAAAGTTTTTCTGGCATAGCTATGGCTTGAATTACACTTGAAGTTTTGCTGGCATAGCTAAGTCTGTCCATGAAAAACTGTCCCATTAAAGGTCTAGGGATTTTTTCCCCACTGAAGAGCTGGTTTAAATCCCAGTGGCAAAAACACCTCTGCTGCTCATCCAGAGGTGGTTTCTTTATACAAATCTGTTGAGAGAGCTACAGTGGCAAACACATAACTTGTCAAAAACATAACAAGCTAAAATGGTACAACCATTTTCTAATGTCACACATTTTTCTGTTGTTTTATGCATTTCGCTCGTCGTTTTTTTGAGGACCATCCCTTCCCCAGAGCAGCATCAGAGCTGGCAGGGGATCTCCCTTGGCGAAGCAGCCACTCACCCCATGGAGCTTCATGTAGAGGCCGCAGGCGTTGCAGACGGGCTCCCCCTCAGCGTTCCTGCGCCACAGGGTGGTGGTCGTGGTGTGGCAGTTGGCACAGGACAAGCCCATCCGCCGCGACGAAGGCTGCAGGCAAGCACAGGCAAACACGGGTATAAACAGGCGGGCAGGAGAGAATGATTTATGTCTTTATGGTTCGTAAAATGTCCTTTAACACATGGCAGGGACGGTAGGAGCTTTTTTTTATAGTATCTGTCAGCAACAGCCCAGAATTAGAACAGAATTATCCTCATATCAGAGAGTGGAAAGATGGTGTGAAGAGGTACCGAGAGTCTTGCAACCCTGGGCAGTCGCGGCAGAGGCAAAATTCTCTTTTGGGAGCTGGTGACCTGGAGAAGTCTGTTCAGACCACAGGCACTGGTTCTTTTTCCAGCAGGACAGCTAGGAAATATCTCTTCTACAGCTCCATCGAGCTGAAGAGAAGGCATATCACTCCTGTGCCACCTCTCCAGTCAGTTCAATGCCCTCTCCGCTCTACGGTGGGTGAAGAGGCAGCTCTGATCCTGCCACTGATACTCCTGACTCATGGGAAAAATCAGCCACTTTAATCACCTGCTCTCGGTGGCACCACATCCAGGAAAACTTTCCTGGGCGTCCCAGGGGTAACACATACAACAGCATTAGTTTCATAAAAAAGGTCTTTTTATCATCACTGGTTTTATCCTCATACAAAGAACAACATGCCTTGGGACCGCATTTTGCAGAGCAGAGCCTCCCCTCGGCCAGCAGAAAAGCTGGTGGGTGACAACAAGGTCCCCACTGCAAACAAGCCATTTATGACACTCTTCCGTGGAGTTTGGAGCCAAGATGAAGCAACTCTGTATCAGAAATAACTGTATAACCCAGAGCTTTATGGCCACAGGCTGTATATCATAAGCGAAGGCAGTCCTCATAAACATGTGAAATGAAGGTGAATGGGTTATAAAAGTCCCTGTAACAAGTGATCTCTTTTACGTTCATCACAAGCAAAGAATTCCAGCTACATCATAAATCTAGTCTTTTTCAAAGTATCGCAGTCAAAAAAAATAAAAAAAATCTGTGCCTAGCTCTGTGTCTGGCAGCTGAACAAGTTTACACGGAGAAGTCAGTTTTAGAGGATTGCATTAATCTTATTCTGACTATAAAGTGCCCATAACTGAAATTACTAACTTAAGGGTACAATGCCCTTCCTCTTGAATCATTTACTGCTGGGCTGTTAGACGTAACTGGGTCACCTTTGATACCATAGGGCTGCCTGCCACTGGGGAAACCGATAAAAATGTTTTGAGAATGAAGAATATTCCAGAGTAGTAACTGAGTTTCTTGAATATTGTCTGATTGAGTGTCTTTAGCAGTAAGCCGTTATTTTACACCACAGCTCAGAAAGAGCTCCAGATTAAATACAAATTTTGTAATCTTGAATCAGTAATCCATATTAACTGCGCAGAAAAAAAAAAACAACAAACCACCCAGCCAAGTGTTATATAGGCTGAAGTACACAAACATAATTTTTAATCTTAAAAATCCAAGTCTCATGAAAACAGAATTTTTGACCAATTTACTAAATATGTACACACACAGTGCTCACATTGCGCCCTCGACTCAATATGTGTTTTACGTGATCACATTGAGTAAAAGAAAGCTGGTCGTAACACACATGCTTCATTTTCTTTCTCTGCAACTGAAATGCTGTCAGCTGTTTCACTCTGTTAAATCTTTCTTTTTCCTGTGCAGCCTGGTCTAAACCTTCATACATTTTATTTCAATAGCTTTTGCTCATTCCTGTATCTAAACAGACATGGAGTTTTGGCATGTTTTGAAGCTAGAACAACTTTTCTGATGCAGGAATTTTATCAGAAACTTTGGGGCAATCTAAACATGTTTAGCGTTTTCAAAACATTTTCCCTTCTCACCTACATATTTCCAGCTGTATGAACACACAGTCACGGCTGATTTATAGTTATGGCCGGGGTACTCAGTCGGGATTGTTACACAGAGCTATTTCAGAGTTATTTCGCTGAGGTGTCAGACTGAAATTAGGCTGCAGTTTGACTCTGCTTTAGTCTTCTCATCCCCACCCTTCCCTCAAAAAAATTTAAAAAAAAGAAAAAAAAGTACACAGAAATGCTAGAAGGAGGTGTCAGCTACTTGAAATCTGCCTTGGGCCAGGGTGCCACAGCAAGTCGGGCTCTGACGCTTGAGACAATCGGCAGATCTGGCCGCTCCGCTGCGTCTGTCCCCGCTAATGAGATAACACCTTGTGTCGTGAAATTTACTGGACAACCAGCTAGAAAAAACAGGCACCTAGCAGCAATAAACCTCTGGCTTAAAGTTAAATTAACTCTTCGGCTTAAAGAAAGGTCTTTAAGCAGAGGTGGGTTGGTTCCCAAGTGTTTACTGTCTGCTGTGATCATCGCGTGTTTGGGTCTTGTTTCCTCTCGCTCCCGTAAGGGCACTAAATTCAAACGGTTGTGAAATAAAGAACAGTAGGTGTTTTAACCCAAGAAAAACAGGCATGGAGCAAAGCAGCTGGCATCATTGAAAGGGGATTGAAAGGCTGATGGGTTTGATACACTGTCTCCATACACAAGGGTCCAAACATCAGCTTGGATTATAGTGGCGTGATTTATTGTGGCTTGCTCGGTAACAGCCATTACTGAAGAGCATATTCTTTCTGTCTGCTGACCTCCACCCAGATTTGCTAAACATAATGTGCAGTTCCCGCTTGTTAAATTTTCTCCTTGCCTATTCAGTGCCAGCCTGAGTTATAAACAGGGGTTCTGGTTTGTACTATTTATTTCCCCCTCTAGTTTTAGGAGTATATTTTTAGAAAAATTGCCGCTCATTTCTTAGGAGTAAAACAAAACAAAAGCTATTATCATTGTTTAAACAATTGGTTTTCTTTGAATTATATACAAAACTTGCTTACATTCCCAAGGATCGAGCTCTCAGCAAACAAAGCAGGTCTGGAGAAATTCCTAGCCCTCTGAACAAACATTTTCCAACCTTGATTTCTTTTTTTTTTTTTCTGTTGGAAATGTCCAACATCACCAGCACAAATTTCTTTCAAGCCACCAAATCCCCCTCACAGATGGAGTTCGTAGCTCAAAAACCCAGGCTGGCCCATGCCTGGTGTGCAGCTCACGAAGGGGCAGAAAGAGATTTTGCCAGCTCAGAGCCTGGAAATGGGTCCAAAGTGGTTCCCAAAAGGCTGCCGGCCCTGTCACTCCTCATTGTCACCAGTTTGGCCTGCAAACCTGGTCAGGAGCCTCACTTCGGCTTTGCAGCCAAGAGGATCACCAGGCTAATACACTGATGGCTCTCCTCCATCCTTGCCCCCAGTTTCTCCATGGCTGGGACTGGCTGGGGTTCCTTGGGGCGCAGCTCCTCTCGCCCTCCTCCTCCCCTCCCTCCCGACTCACCACTCTCTTTTGGGGCTTGATGAGGGGCCGGCTGAGGCCGTTCATTTTGGTGTAGAGCCCGCAGGCGTTGCACAGGTAGTTGCCGGTGCCGTCCCTCCTCCACAGCGGAGTCTGGATGGAGCCGCAGTTGACGCATTCCCGGCTCTCGGACAGGTCCTCCAGCAGCTCTGGGGGCAGGAGCAGAGGGGAGAGGCGGTGGGGCACGGCCGCGGGCGGGCACGGAGTCCGGTGTAGCCCCGCGCAGCGCGGCCCCGGCCCCGCCGAAACCCGGTCCCCGGGCGAGCGAGAAACCGGCCCTCGGAAAAGCAATTCCCCGGCAGTGACGGCGGCCATGTGGTGATTTTTTACAAAATCCCCGGGTTTTTTTTTTTCTTTTTTTTTCTTTTTTTTTTTCCTATTTATTTAAGTGTCCCAGAGCCGCTGCCGGCCCCGGAGCTCTCCGAGCCGGAACAGAGCTAGTGCGCGCTGGACACTGGCCCGCCGGAGGGCTCAGCCTCGGCCCGCCGCGCACTCTCGTCGGGATTTGACCCTTGGGAAATTCGGCTGGGGTCCGCTCGAGGGGCGAAACCCCCGCCGTGGTGCCCACAGGGCAGAAAGAGAGGTGCACTTGCCTTTAGAGGGGAGCAGAGGGGGGAGGTGGCTGTCAGAATAGCCACTTCCAGAGCCACCCTGGGAGCTGGATATAAGGAGCTGTCGTTCTGCCCAATATTCCCCAGGGTGGAAGCTTGGCAAGAACTTTTCTACCCTAACTCTTATTTTAAATGCCTCGCAACTAGTAAAGCTTCAATTGCAGAGGCAGCGTTCGAGGCTCTGGTGTGCCAAGGCAGCGACGGGCAGCGGCCACTTTGCCTCTGCTATTTGGTCAAACTAGAGCTGGTTAGTAGGAAACAGAGGAAATGGAAAAATATGCGGTATTGTGCCTCCTGCTTTCATAGTTACTGAGCAGTGAGAGGAAAAAAAAAGGTCTAAATGAAAAGCAAAAAAACAGAAAAAAGAGAGAACCCACCTATAAAAGCTAACACTTTCACTCATGCGAATCCTTGTTCTGATTCACCTCTCCATATTTTGGAGAGGGGGCAATAAATACTTGTTTTACATAGACTGTGCCACGTTGTGCAGAAATAATAAAAGGAGATATCTGGATTTTTACAGCAGCTTTCTAGTCTGGGAATGCATATTTCAGACTCAGAGCTTCGTCATTGATTTTTATTTCCTCCCTCCGCTACCTGCCTAAATTCATCACTGGGTTATTCTACGTTTCACTGTACAGCGAAAGAGAGCTCGTAAAGGTCGAGCAGCTTTGGAGCCTGGGCTGCGGTGACACGGTGGGCATAGAGATGAGAAAGGAACGGCCTTTTGGCCCGCACCCACCCAAATACATTTCTCTGCTCCTTTCGTTCGCGAATTATTAGGCGCTAAAGAGGAACGGGTGCACGGCAGAGTCCAGAGAGCACAGTTCAACTCACGTTGTTCAACTCACGTTGTCAGCTCCTAGCTCTTAGCAAATCGCTAAGATTTATTAATCTTTGCACTAAAAGCACCACTGAAAACTGTAACCAGAAAAATGTTTAGGACGTCAAGGACGCTGGAACTTTAGCAGTTATTTGTCTCAGCTATTTATTTTATAGCATTGCCTTCGTGCCTGCAGAAAGAAATTCTGCCGTGCCAATATTTCTCGGGCATTTTAAAATATTTTTTCCTCTTAGAGAGTGAGTAATACATTTATTTGCAAAGAAAACAAAATAAAGTTTTAATTTTAGATACTGTTTTAGCATCTCTACGAGTAACGTTAAGAAAGCTTTATCAAACTGTCTCACATTTAGCCCTAAAAATATATCTTTCGGCTACAATTTTCCTAGAATTTTGAAACGGGACAACGCGTAGTTTCGGCTTTGCTGCCGCGTTTTGCCTCGCAGGGGCAGAAAACTCGCCTGGCCCAGGAGCTCCGGGCTGCTTCGCCCCGCGCTACACCGCGATGCGGCTGCCCTGGCACCCGTGTTTTCCCTCATGGAAAGGCTAATCCCTACCCCTCCGGCCCCCAGCACTGGTGGGACGGAGGCACAAGGGCGGGAGAGACCCGCGGGAGAAGGGGAAGTTGCTGTGCTCCTCCTCGGCTGCCTTGACACTTCTGCCCCAACCTCCTCCAGCGCCCGGCTCCTCCACTTCTCTGCTCCTTCTTACTCACCCCTCTCCTCTCCCTGCCGTGAAACTTGCCAACCCCACGTCTCTCCCGACAAAATAATTTTAAAAAAAGAATTAAAAAAAAATTAAAAAGCAACAACAAAAAAACACAACTGATTTTTTTTCCTCCATCACCTAGTTTCACACTATAACTTTTCGAAGCTGAGTTTAAAACTCAACTTTCGTGTTACTCTGAGATGCAGCTTCTCCTATTACTGCTACAACTGATTTTCTTCCCTCTGTCATGATATTAAACACCAAGTGGGAGGCTTAAAATGCTTAAATCTACAGGGTATCATCGAGAGACGGGAGGAGCATTGTGTGTACAGCCCTACAGAAAGATGAAAATCCATGGGGTAATTTTCTGCAACACTGCACTGAAAGAGAAAATCACGGTGTCTATAAAATATATTCACCTGGTGGATAGTTTATGCTTAAAGCAAATGATGATCAAATCTGTGTGCACACACATATTTACATAAATATGTATATATACATAATATATACGCATAACATATATATATAAATATATATACATAGCCATGCACACCTCTCTACACACCTCTATTTATATATACATAGATTTATTCTAAAGATGAAGGGATTGCAATAATCGTTAATCTTTCTACCTCTGACTAAATCATCGCAGCTCAAACTCCACTTCTACAATTGATTTAATGACACCGAGAATTTCCTTAACTAAAACAAAAAGTAAGGACGGGACACCTTGGAAATGAAAGAAAACCCTATCAGGAGGTGGTGTATTTTAGCAACAGTTTACAAATTAGATTTCCTCATTCATATTGGAGGTTTTGCTTGGGTGCTTTTCTTTTTTAACGAAGCAGCGAAGTGTTTTGTAGTTGAAATAATCCAAAATGTGTTAAGTAAGCCCCTGCAATTTTCCTCTATGATACAAGAAAGATTAATTTGCAGTGAATTTGTCACCGTTTCGTGTCCAGATGACCTCGTTTAGGGAAAGCAGGAACGTACTGATTTGCAAAAATTAAAAATTAAGTTTACACCGGGCAATTCGTTTTAGGATCTTTGGGCCGGTAACCCCATAGTCCAAACAACGCCGCTTTTTGGGGGTGTGTTTCACCCCTAATCCGACACAAACGACGGGAGTTACCTCCACTCCAGAACAGCCATGGTCCCGGGACCGCCGTCCTGCCACCGACACCGGGGCCGCCCCTCGCCAGCGAACCCCTCGCCGGGTCGGCCCCGCCGCCGCTCCTCTGCGCCCCCCGGCACCCCCGCCGCCCCTCCAGCAGGCAGCCCCGGCATGCGGCAACCCTCCCTGCCCTGCCCTGCCCGTCCTGCCCTGCCCACGGGTCCTACCTGCGCTGGGTGCCCGGACGGGGATGGGGGCGGCGCGGCCCTGGAGGCAGTGCAGCATGGAGTTCTCGAAGGGAGCCGTGGGCCAGGCAGGGGCGAGCTGCGGCCCCACGTAGGACGTGTAGGGCCCCGGGTAGGAGCCATTGAGCGGCCGGGCCAGGGGGCTGTACTGGTCCCTGGCGCCCAGGCTGTTGCTGTAGGCGCCGGGCTCCCGGGAGGCCCCGTTGGCCACCGGCGGGCTTGGGGAATAGGGGAAGCGGCCCGAGGGGGGAGAGCCGCCGCCGGTGCTGTACGAGGGGCTTTCCGCGGCCGGCTGGGACCAGACGGCGTGGCCGCCGCCCGGGTGGCTGGGCTGGGCCGCCCCGCTGCCCTGCAGGTACGGCAGCGTAGGCAGCATGGAGCCCACTCGGGTCGTGGGCACGTAGACGGGCGAGCTGGGCGTGGAGTGCATGAAGCCGCCCGGAGATCCGTCGTAAGGCGTGGGGCCCTGGGCGGCCGAGATGGCGAGGGTTTGGTACATCTCCTCGGGCTGCTCGGCGCCGAGGGCGCTCAGCTTGGGGCCGCGGCTGGACCAGATCAGCTTGTTGGTTTGGTCTAAGTCCGCGAAGAGCAGGATGTCCTCCCAGCTGGGACGGCCGGAGGGGTAGGGGGTCCCGAAGTGCACGTAGGGGGCGAGCAGCGACCTGCCCTCGGCGGCGGGGGGCGGCGGCGGGGCCGGCCGGTGGCTGTCGTCGATCTCCGGCCGAGGAGTCTTGGAGGAGCCGCGTTCACCCTGAGAGCCGGAGGAGGAGGAGGGCGAAGGAGGAGACGGGCGCGGCTCCCTGGTCGCGAAGGGGCAGGAGGAACCGCCGGCGTCCGCAGCGCACCGCTTCACCGCGCACCAGCCGCCTTCAGCCACGGCCATCCAGGTCCCCTTCTAGCCGCTGGGTGTGGATGGGGAAGGGCGAGGAGGGGAGGAGGAGGAGGAGTGGAGAGGGGGGATCCGCAGGGCAGGGCGGGGAAGGAGGACACAAAAGAGCAGGGAAGTGGGGGAGAGAGAAATAATAATAACAAAGTTTGCAAACAGGACAGCCCGTCTCCCTCCCGTAATGAGATTCATCAGGGCTTATCTGGCCCCTCTGAGCGCTTAATCAGTCATGTCGCCTCGGCGCTGTTGTCCCTAGCCCCGGCGGAATGGGATCAGGCAGCCCAGGTCAAGACGGGCCGGGAGACGCCAGTCCCGCGGGGCCAGGGCTGCGGCTCCGGCCCCGCTTTCCGCACCGCGGGAGGGCTGCTCCCCTCTCCCTTCTCATCCCGGGCTGCAGATTTGAACACGAAGCACGCCGGGGCAAAGGTGGGCGTAAGGGCGTGGGGACAGAGGGGGTCGAGGGGGCATTTTTCCCTGTCTCTGCCCTTCCTTGGCTGCTGTCGTTGTTATGATTATTTCAATGAATGAGTCATTTGACTCGGTTCCACCGAGAAAACAATTAGTAAGGCGATCCCTTTAAGGTTACTTCGCCGGAGAGCGACGTTAGCTCTTCCGCGCATCGCCTCGCTTGTTTGCCTATTTCCAGCCCAAGGTCACGGAAAGGAGGAGGAGGAGGGAAAGGCACCCGGGAGACGGGAGATGCGCACGGGCCGGGCCCGAAGTGTGCGCGGCGGCGGCGGGACACGGACCGAGGCCGGGCGGGGTGTGCCTGCCGTAGGGGCCGGATCCAGCCGACAGCCCTGGCTGGGGGCCTGCCCCGAGCCCCAGCACACCTTGCGGGAGTGACACCCGTCCCGCGCCGAGCGGTGGCAATTCGGAGCTGCCAGCATGAGAAAGGCCGGACAGACAGACACAGAGAGGCCGGTGCCCAGCCCCTGGAAGAAGGTGCAGAAAGCGAAAGGGGACACAGAGAAGTGACAGCAAGAGAAGGCGAGGCTCTCCGTTCTCAGCCCACCTCGGGGCTCTCCAGATAACAACAGGCACAAGAATACAGGACACACACACACACACACACACACACACACAGAGCCCCCTCGCAAATAGGCACCAAATACGACTCTCCCTCCTACGAGATAACTGGGAGATAAGGCTCCGGCAGATAAGAGCTCCAGGCACCGGCATCGGATGTTTGCCCACACAGACTCCCTCGGGCTCCCCCAGCCAGGGGCAGCCGTCGCTGCTCCGCGCTCCCCTCGGAGCGCCCGAGGGCAGACAGGCAGCAGCAGAAGACCGAGAAAGAACAAGCGAAACCGCAGCGAGGCAAGGAAAGAGAGGGGCCAAACCTGATGCCGGTGCCCCGCATGGGGCCGGGGCGCGGGGCCGCGGCGGGCGGTAAATCCAGTGCGGCGGGGGCGAGTGGCGGCGGCGAGTCCGGCGGCGGCGGCCGGCGGCTCATGTATAAAAAGGAGAGAGGAGGCGCCTCTCGCAGCCCTGCCGGAAAACTGCAGGCAGCCGGCCCTGATTGGGCTCGGCCAGCCCTAAACAAACACGGGGCTCCGCAGGGGTGCCAGTCCCGGGGCCAGCCGGGCCGCCGCAGCCCCGGGGGCGGGGGCGGGGGGGCACCTCGGGGCGCCCGCAGCGAAGGGGCGACGGACCCCTGCTCGGGCAGCAGGGAAGAGCAGAGAGGGCTCGCCCTGCCAGATACCCCGGTCTTTTTTCTTCTTTTTTTAAAGAACTTATTTTAACACAGAAATAATACACACTCTTCCCTCCTTCCTGGATAATTTTTTTTTTTTTTTTTTTTTTTTATGGTGAATATTCAACTTCTGTAAGTTTTTTTTTGTCTCCGCGCCTCCCGGCATGTCAGCGAATGTCCCCTGGCAGCGGCCCGGGGGGATGTGTGCCTGGCTTTCGCCCTGCAACCAGGCGAACGTATCCCTCCCACGAATCTCCTTAGTTTTTGCTCGTCAAAATCCGAGCTAGCCGAGATGAAAAAATGTAGCTCCTCCTTGAGTTGCCCCAACCGTCAGGTGAAGCCAAAGCAAGCTGTGGGATGTGTCCATCCCAACAGCTGGCGGTAGGCATTTTTCCTCCGTTTCTTTCTTATTACCCCCCCGCTCCTCAACCCTCTTATCTCAGCTGTGTACAAACTGATATGGTACTTAGCAGGAAAGTGACTGGAAATTAAAATAACTTCGTTCACCAGAGGTTATCAGCTGGATATCTGTCATCATCAGTTTGTACAGAAAGAGTCATCTGCGGCAAAGGGCTGGACTAGAGCAGAGCCGGGCTCTCGGCAGCCGGCAGGCATGAGCCCTCCCGACAGAAACCGAGCCCAAACCTGCTGATGCGCGGTGCTGTCGCTCCTGGGGTAGGCACGGCTTTTCTTTCGGTCTTTCCAGGCAAGGCGAACGGGAGGTGAAGAATTTGCAGTGCTGGGGGTACGGTAAAACACCGGCTGTAGCGATCCGCTCTGCCGGCGTGGGTGAACTGATTGTGACTTGGAAGTTTATTGTGCGGGTTAATTTTTGTGGTGTAGCGAGGCAGGAGTTTGATCGGAAAACAATCACTTTCCCGAGAAACCGTTTCTTTATTAAATTGTATGATTAAAGGTGATACTTCTCTCTTGTCAGTTGTCTCTAAATAATGTCGTTAAATAATATCGCTCACCCTGCCAGGTTGAAGTGATCTTTTTTTTCCTTTTTACTTTTAGGTGTATTTTAGTGAGTGCAATATTAAATAGAAAATAAGCTTTTGCAAGCGAGGGCAGTGATTCGTTTTCTGCCTTGCTCGTCTTCTGATCCTAGCTTGAAATGTAAAACATTTGTCCGTTGGTTTTTACTTGCAAATGTGAGACAAGAGCAGTGGAAGCCGCGGGAGTCGATGCCCACACGGCTTCTCCCCAGCTTGGGTGCTGCCACTGCAAATTTGTGTGTTGAAAAGCGCCGAGCTTTAAAACCCGCGTTTTCTTTCAGTCTTTTGGATGCCCCTTCTCCAGTTAAACACGAGGGTATTTCAAACATGTGTAAAGGTGGATATAAAGCGAGAAGTGCCGTGAGGTTTTTTTTCAAGCGACGGCTTTGCTCGCTTGGGAGGGGTTTGGCGGTGCTCATGTAAGCCCAGGGTGGGCGGTGGGGACCTGCCCGGGCCCGGAGGGTGCCTGCCCGAAAGGTGAGGATGGCTGGGAAGAACAGCCGCATTGGCCTGGCAGGCGCCTCTTTCCCTGGCTCCAGAGTGACCCGTGTTTTACACTTCAGGCGCCTTGGCTTTTTTCACTGCCGATTAGCCTGTTTACGTTATAGCCGGGCTACAAGCTTCATTTTATTTCCTCCGATAAACACGATAAGAAAACACGGCTTAAACTGCGACCAGCGTGGGAAACCATTCCCAGTCACCCCTTTCCTCTCCACTCCATTTCGTTTCGGGTTTGCTTGTCGAACTGCTCAAATCATAGACTCCTAACTCTTCATTACGTCGCTCCTTTCCCAAATCCCGCTCTGCTGACGTAACTTTCACCCCAGGGCTCCGGGAGGCTCTCAGGTATCTCCCGCACCATGCCTGGGTTAGGTACCCGGGGGTGCATGTGCAGGGACATTTTTGAGGGCAAGGAGGTGCTCGGCTGCGGGAAGACACCGCCGGGGAGGAGGTGCCAGCGACGCGACCATCGCTCCTTGTCGTTGTGGCCAAAGAGGGAAGAAGGCAGATTGGGAAAAAAAAATGAGTTTCGTATCCAATTAAGGCAAATTCCCTCGCGGGCCCTTCAGCCTCCCAAAACAGGGTTGGGGGTAAGCCGTGTGCAAGCACAGAGCTGTTGCGCCTTCCGCCACACTCGGGTCTCTGCAAACGTGATCCCTTACCAGGGGTGCACTAGGGAGGAGGGGAAGGCTCTGTCCGGCCGCACCCTCTCTGCCCCTCGGCCCAGACAGTCCCGGGAGCAGCGGGCATCTCCCGCTGGATCGGGCCTCAATGCTCCCGGGGCGCCGCGGCCGTGGGGGCCCGGCGGGTTCGGGTGCGAGGCGGTACGAGGGGTCACTTTGGTGACTATCGCAGGCTGGAGTGTATTCTTTTCCGAGACGTGTTTATGTAACTTAATGTACTTTAGAAACTGCTGGGGAGTTTAGGCCGCGCTGATAAGCGCAGCGGTTATTACGGGCGACGTGCCGGCACCTCTCCCCCTCTCTTCTCCCCTTCGCTTATCCACGCTACTTAAAATATACTTTTATCAAGGCCACCCCACGATACAGACTGTTTCCATGCCCCAGCGGCTGTGACATTGAAGCGGGCATATCGATCGGGGCACCGGCGGCTCTCGGGACCGCTCAGCCCAGCGGGGAGCTGAGGGTAGTGGCCAGCCAAACTGACCCCCAAAGCAGCAAGGTCCTCTACACATCACAGCAAGGGCAGGGGCGGGGACGGTGAACGTGCCCTTTGCCATAGACCGGATGTGTCCCATGGCGAGGAGGGACCCCCAAATTATCAAGGATGAGGAAAAGGGCTGCCGGGTGCTCAGAGGCCGGGCTTCAGCTCCAGCCGTCCTCGCTGGTCGCAGATGGCAGGCTCCGGGCCCCGCGGAGCAGGGCACCCTGACCCGGCTCGGGGAACCTTTCCCGTTCCCTCCCGGCTGCTCGGCTCTCCCCTAGACTGAAGCCGTGCCCGGTGGCGGGGAGCGGGGCAGAAGGACATTCCCCACTGCAGTAAGCGGCCTCCCCGTCACTGCTGACCCGCTGCCGCGTGCTTTTGGGTGACTTCCACGGTGTCTTTCAACACCTGACGCTCAGATAAGCATCAGGCAGCAGAGAGCCCGCACGGACATTTATGCAAGATATGCCCAAGTGTGTGGTTTCTGTGTGGTTGGGTTTTTTTGTTGTGGGGCTTTTTTTTGTTTTGTTTTAATAATGATCTGCAGCTTCTTTTTATTTGCCCTCCCTCCAGTCTCTGAGGTACGGCTGGTTAATGATTTCAGACTTTAAAAAAAAAAAAATTAAAATCAACAAAACGCGCGGAGGAGGCTCCTGTTGCCGCGTAACCTGACTCCCGGAGCCGGCTCTCCGCGGTACCCGCACACCGAGCCCCCGTGGGGTGCGCAGGACGAAGGCGATGCCCTCCAGCTCTCAGGATGACCGAGAGGCAGCCGGGACCCACGCAGCACCCTAAAAAACACGATTTAGCTGCTTCTGGCCAACTGACCCATACACATTTTGTCTCTTTCCAGCACATACACAGGGACTTTGAAAATGAGTTAAGGATTACTTCTATTTCTCCTCGGCCGTTTTAAAGGTTTTGAGACTCGGTTACTAAAATGGCCTAATTCTGACACTTTTATCAACGGGCACCTCAATGCCCTTGCTACAAAGCGGGGGGGCTGCTTGCGGTGACGAATATTATGCATTATTTTTAATTGCAGTACACCGTTCTGCGCACAACTGTAGACAAATCAAGTACCTCGACTCTGTGTGCGAACCGGCTTTCACACCTAGTGAAAGAACCCGTTTCGAGACAACAAGGCCAGAAGGAAAGGCCCCCACCCTGGTTGCCGCCGCCCCGTCGAGGGGAACAGGGAGGCGGGGGGTGGGAGCCGCCGCCGCCCGGGGCTGCGCTGGGAGCCCGGAGCCCTTCCCGCCGCCACGTCTCCCGGGCCGGAGCCGTGGGGATCACTGCCCGTTCCTGTCTGGGTGCTGCGGAAGGCTTTCAGGGCTCTCTTCTGCTGGATCTGGCAGGAAAACCCGGGGAAAAGTTTCTTGCTGCGAGAGGTCGTTGTGGGAGAGAGCTGGGAACGGCGGAACGCGGGGCACGGCGGAGCCGCACTTCTACCCAGCGCTTTAGAGCCGGGCTTCTCCGCACCCTCCCTCCGTTCCGTATCACGAATGTTAGGCAATATCAAATCCGATCTGCAATTAGCTATCCTGCCTCCTCCCCCATGCCCGCAGCACAGAGCGTTAATTTATTCCCACTTAAACCCACCCCTCCCAAAAGAACTCCAACAAAAACTAAACTAAACAAAACACCAATAAACCCAACCAAACAAAAAACATCACCGACTATTCCCTGGGACGGTTGTCGCCACTGCCGCACACCGTGAAGCAAATACCGGTTTATGCATGCAACGAAACCCGCCGGGAAACCCCCCACATAGTTGTCTTCTTATTTCTCTGCCCAGGAAATAAAATAAACCATCAGAGCAGGTCACAATCTTCCAGTGAAATGTTTTCCACGGGTCGAAACGAATACGTTCTCTTGGAAGCATTTTTCGGGAGCAGCTCCGTTTCATGCGTGTCCACGCTGAGCTCCGGCGGGGCCGCTCCGTTTCTCTTGGCATCGTGGCAACCTCTCGGCTTCCCTTTGGAAGCCGCTCTCCTCGCCATTTATCTGCCTGACCGAAATGTCTGAGAACACCGGCGAATAAAAATAATAATAACCCCCCAGACAACGACACTCGCAATCTTAGCTAAGCAAACCGCTTCCCTCCATCCGAACTAATAATGTTTTCACTTGCTGCTTTCGTGTGAAATGTCAAAATTTGGGGACTTTGTTCCTGCTTGGAATGAAAGTAGATTTTAAAACGTTAAAACAATATTTTCCAGAGCGAGTCTGACCAGTTCTGTAAATGCAAGCTCTACTAGGTTGGAAAATCGAATCAAAACAACCACATCACAGAATGAGAGATTTCAGAGTTAGCAGCTCGTGGTAGATAGCCTATTAATAGCCTTGCTCTTCGCTGCTATCAAAAGTAAGTGGATGGCTGCTGCCTCGGGAAGGTATGAGCAAGCATGCCACGGGAGGTAGGACAGAGACCGAGGAGATGGGGAGAGGTTTCCATCGAGACATGTGGGGCCCCATGCATGGACAGGCGAAATGCGTGTATCCTCCTTGGCTTTGCCTGTCATCCCCGCAGACGCCGGCTTTTCCCTCCTTTTGATAGACAGAGGTGTCGGAGGGAGCCGCGGAGGCAGGTCCCGTCCGGGAGGGTCCCATCCCCACCGGCCCGAAGATAAGCGATGCTGCTAATTCACCTCCGGGGAGGCGACGCCTTCCTTCTCTTTCGCTTTTCTTACCCTCTCTGTTAATGGCTTCGCGCACACAGCCCTCTATTTGCAGTTAAAAGTATAAATATATATATTCGCCGTGGGAATACCGCAATTTCCATTATGTTCGTGTAATCACTGCCAGTGTTTATCCATTTCGCCTAAGCCTCCACGACCAAAGAGGGCATGCAAATAACCCCCACTTTTCGATTACTTTAGGGAAAGTTTGGGTTTATGCATCCGTTATTGCTGCTCACGTTGAATTTATAATTCGATAGTAAAGGACACCAGTATTTGCAAACAGTAAAAAGAACAATTAAAAAGCCGATCATCCCAAAACTAAGTGGCTATAATATATTGTTCTCCTGCTGTTATTGATTGATTTTAAGAGGTCACAGATGACTGAACTTTAAGGAGTCAAACGACTTTCTTTTAATTCCAGTTAGATGAGCAAGAAGTAGTGTAGTACAGTATACATAAGCTTTTTTCTTGCTGTAATTTCGTACATTTTTTACATACATACATTGTAATAATTTCTTTATTTGTCTTTTTTGATGGACAAGATAGTTTTAGTATTAGAACACAGTAACAAAGGAGATAGGAGTAACCCTAATGTTACCGTGGTTCAAGATTTTTATTTTTTGTATTCTTAATATGGATAGAGTTAGCAGACTTTTTCTGAAGTAACCAATCCTCAGAGTAAATCAAAGTGATATACAGAGTGACTACTATTTCCAAGGGCTAAAAAAAAAAAAAAGGACCTATGCACTTTCAGTAAACTCTGAAGAAAATATCATGCAACAGTGGTGTAAGGGCTAAACTTCAGAGAGTTGCTCGTAACATCCGTCAGTAACCAGGATATCTGGATGATGCATTTAACATTTGCCAATGACAATCAAGCGTAAGTTCAGCAGCACACAACTTTAATATTCATCTCTGAAATAATAATCTAAAAACACCCAACAACACAGTTTTAGTACAAATTTACACAGGTTATTTGCTTTGCAGCAGCACATTTTCATTGTAATGTTACTGTAGGTTGTTTTTTCTGGCAGGGTGTGTGAAATGGGGCTTACGAAGAAATCCTACTTCTGTGTCTCTGCTCATTTATCCAGATCCTAAAAAGGTCTAAGGCTACTCATTCAGCTGAAATTTGTCCTCATTCACGATGACTTAAGCATGAAGAGCCAGTGCCATACGCCTCCATGGAAATACTTCTTGAAGAAATAAACCTTGCTAGTGAATCACTTCTGAGGTTGCCAGCAAGAATTGCTACTCGGCCCCTCAAGTCATGGTTTCAACTTAACTAAACTGGCTTTAAGCAGATTCTTACACAAACTCCAGATGAATATTTGGTCAGCTAATGCAGAGTTTTCTGCTATCACAGCTTGGAAGTTGTTGGTCCCAAACAAACCTAATCAGCACTAACTCAGCAACTACCATAGCTCCCACAATGAACTTAAAAGTAAAGGTAATGTAAGTGCTCTCTGTTATTTATGTCAGGCTCTGTCAGGTTTAACAGCACCTCTTTATGACACAGATGCCACGCCATTGGACGCTAAAGATGGCAGATCCAGCTCCATGGCCAGCACACCTTTATAAACTTACATTGCCCTTACTTCTGGGGGCCAGTGACCCCAGCAGAAAGGACAACCACGAGCACTGACATCAGTGGCATCTCATGGCGTCACAGATAAATCCAGCAGAGGTGGGACTGTCAGAGCCTAGGAGTGTTGGGAGATGAAAACTCAGCAGTGCTTAGCAGGCTGGGGGTTTTTTTCCTGGCTATTTCCAGCTTTCCCCCAAATGCCCCATAGGTGACACCCTATGCAGTGCCACTACCCACAGACCAGCAGCTGGGCTGTAGGGACACAGCTTTACATACCACTACTTAAATGAAAGTGTTTCAGCTTCCACATCAAGCCAAACTCTTTCTCTCCAATAAATCTCGTATCGATCAAAACATTTCATTTTATCCAAAATGAAAATTTTCCTGCTGTTTTTGAAGTATTTAGCACTTTAAAGAAAATCAGCTTGGAATCAAATATGCAACAGGGTTCATCTCGAGAGGGAAGAAAAACTGTTTTGTATTTTTTTGTCTCTTTCAGTTTGGTAACAGGCTCACATCTGGAGTGGTAGGGAAGGTCTGTCATGACTGGACCAGAAGCCAAAACCTCAGCACCTCGTCCCTTCTCAGACACGAGAAATTACAGCAAAACCTCTTGTTTTCTCCTTGGTCAGCAGGGCACAGAGATATCAACAGCCCTTGAACTGGCTGAAACTGCTGCCTGTGCTCTAGGTTGAAGGTTTTAAACTTTTTTTTTTAAAGGTAGGGGCTCGCAGGAATATGCTCCAAGATATTTCACTCATGGAATTGGAGAAGGGTATAATTCAGGCTGAAACCAGAATTTATCCTACACTCTTATTTTAGTTCCTACTGCCTAGGAAAATAGTTACTACTCAAATCACAAACTGTGTATATGACCTGTGATAAGTTTTCAAATCCATTTGGTTTTGGTTTTGATAGCTTCAACAGAATTGTTGAATGACATTTCCTTTAGCAGGAGTTTTCCAAACAAATTTACTTCATTTCTGCTTGCAAGAAGTGGAAAAAATATATTTTCCTTGTGCCTGCTTGGAACTACATGTACCTCTGAGGTCCAAAGGTGACATAGCTTTCACAAGTGTTTCCTCTAATAAGCATAGAGAGGAGAAACTAATGGTTGTGAGCTGTAGCTACCAGAAGATTAAAAATATTCTGTACTGAAATAAATTAACCATTGCTCAACATTTGGATTTGTGGAGCATGGAGTTGACTAAGTTTAGCCTATGGAGAGAACTGGAAAACAAACTTTTCAGCTGGAAAAGGATAACCCCTGAATTTAATGATGTTGGACCAAATGAACAGGAACAAATCTGGAAGAGCTTGGCTGAATGCTAAATGTGAGTATTTAAGCTGAATTCTTCACGTTGTCTGGGCCTTTTGGATGCAGCCAGCATCATTACAGCAAAAGTGGAATATGTTGGGAATTTTGTCGTGATTGAGAGTAGAACTGGGGAGAAACGCTAAATGGATGGAAAGGGGGGAGACAAACCCATTCAGGGGTCCGTGACTTATTTTAAAAGAACAGAAAAAATACAAGTTTGGGTTCAGTACGTCAGTGCAGCAGGACAGAGCTGCAGTAGCAAGGCGGGAGTGCCCTTGCCCAGTTGCGATTCAAGGAGAGAAGGACCCACCCATCTCCTTACTGCCTGGAAAATGGGGTGTACACCTCAGTCCCCACATCCCAGGCTGGCAGCAGGGCCCAGGAGGAAACAGGCTTCCCAAATGTGCTCTTCCCCAGCACATGGAAGAAGTGCTGTTTTGGGTCCATACCCCCAAAGCAAGCACAGAGCAATGGCAAACAACTCCATGGGGTTTCAAAGGCTCTGGATGGCTCATGGGCTGTCTTGAACCAACTCGATTCTCTGCATAAATGTAGAATCCAACACACTTGGAATTACACTTTACTAAGAGGAACAACAATGCATATTCTTTACGGTATTCAGCGTTATGATACTACCCCATATCTATCAGTCTGAATGTCAAAAATACACTGTTTAATGGATTAAATTATTTTATCAGTCCTCTGTTTGGAAGGCAAAAACCTGCTGTGCAAAGCTCAAGAAGTAAACAAAATCTAGTGATGAAGGACTAAACTCTGATGGGAATTTTGTTGGAGAAAGGCCTGCTCCAATTGACCTGATTAATTAAAATGCAATAAAATGCAATTTCCTTTACATCATTACACTCTAATGTCAACCTTAGAATCACAAATTTGTTGAAACCTGAGCAATATGGTTCTTCTGTGGTTACTTCTTGGTAATAAAAAAATCTAAAATATGCTTTTAAGGAAACATGTTAATAATTAAATATAAATTTGGTGGTCTAAATGAAGGGTACTGACGGTACTAAAAAGGGCAGTGACTTAATTATTTTTGTTGATGTCAGTTATTCATTTGTGGACCACCAAACTATAAACTGGGGTACTTTATTGACTGCAATATATACTGGATATGTGCCATATTATTCAAGAAAAACAATACACTGCAAAAACAATACAGAGAAGAGGTAATTTGTACAGAGTTCATGAGACAATTACATAATCTAACTACAAAACTGACTCACTATGCCCTTGGTTCTATTTATTAGAAGAGAATTGAAGGACATAATAAACATACTCAGAGTCTAGGAATTTAAATTTAAATCTTGCCTGTACACCCAAGCATCCAGGAGCTGGTGTGATCCGGCACATAGATCATGAGTCCCAAAAGAAGGATGCCTTGATGTGGGACTCAGGATACTGCTTCATTTTCCTGTGTGATGGAAATTAAACTACTGCCCCAATTTCCTGAGAAGTGCTTTGAAACTCAGGAAATATCACAGAAAAACTTTTAATGATGTTAATGACACACGAAAAGAAGCGTAATTAATTATTTATTTCAAAAGGCATCAGCAGTTTGAGATCTGCCCGTGTTTCACGTGCTTCACTGGTACAAAGCCTCTGGAGAAATGCATCAGGAACATTTGAATGCAAGTGAAGGTGTTTCATGTTCAAACAAAAACAAATCACTGAGGTGCCTGAACACAAGACATCACCAAGGCTTTGCACATGTTACTCACTCACAGAGAAGCTCATCTAAGCACAGAAATGGCCAGAGCCAAAACAAAAGTAAGTTGCTGAATTATTCTGTGAATTTTCAAGTTGTAGCTGCACTGCAACTGTTTGAACTCTTTTCAGATGTTTTTCCTTAAACTTTTAATGCTTTTTAAGGAACATATATATACTTCCTTTCTTGATCATGTAAGAAACTTTCTTAAATAAAACTCTTTTTTGCATCTCTTCTGATGTTTTTTATTCTCAATTTACAGTGCATTTTGTATTTGAATAGATTGTAATGGGTGACATCTAACCATACCATAGTAAATTGTGGAGGAGGCTAGTATTCAGAATGATTACAAGGAGTATTTGTTTATAAAACAGGGAAAAACCTCAGTATCTCTTTATTTATTTTTATTAATGGTAATGCTGGCTTGCATACAATAATTTTTTAATGAATGCTATGAGAATCTAGGAGGCAGAATAGCTAATGGAGAGCCTGGGACACCCGAGTCTAGTTTTGACTCAGGTAGGGAAGTCATAATTCTGCATATTGGAAGGTACAGTTCTGCAGCACGTTTGCCCTGGTGCAATCCTGGCTTCAGAAATCCTTTCCCCCTGCCAGGAGGGACTCTTCTGCCCGGAGGAGTCACTCCAGTGCCAGCACAGCAATCCACTGCCTTCTCCCAGTTGTACTAATGAAATTCCTTGTGGGACCACACTGGAAGAAAGACCATTGAAGTGATTACAATTAAAAATAGCTCTTCCTCTGCTCCTCCCACAAAGAGTTTATTTTTAACTTTCATCACTTCAGTGCGCTGATCTAAGCACTGCTCTACACGCAGTTGTTTTGGCACAGCTGAGGAGGTGACCAACTGCAGGCCAGAGGTGGGGACGAGCATCTGGGGCGGGAGCCGGCTGCAGCAGCTTGGCTGGCAAAAGCGGTGTATCATGGGACTATGGTGTGATAGTTCACTGTATGAACTTAAACTTTGCCTTTCCTAAGTGTTTTCACAGCCATGAAGCATCTGTGCTCCAAATTCCTAGTACAGGAGAGCTGGCCCAGCGTCACTTTCCTACCCCAGCCTGGTTCATTTACATTAGAGATTTACAGTCATGTGAGCCGTATCACCAAGAAATACAGTGTACGTGAAACCTCAGTTGAATCCTGAAGCTGATATCCTTAAAGACATTTAGATAGCTAACTTTCAAGCAGTGCAAGGCTTAAATGGACAGGGTTAGGAGCAGGCCAATGATGACTGACAGTGCCTTGGCCACAGGATAGCGGCCGCCTACCCACCCACCCTCCCAGGTCTCTGCTCACAGCCTTATATGTTTGGCTTGCATGCAAAGGATCAGGCTGTGTATGGGACTCAGGACTGAGTAAGAACTTCTGGCAGGTCATTTTGGCCACGATTTAGGACTTTTTCCTTAAAGCACAGGCTGCGAGTCACTTTCTGAAACCTTCTTTCTTATCTCTCCAACTTCCTGACATTTTACAGACCTCAGGCTATGGTGGCCGTTTGACTTCTTCTGTCCCCTGCCTGTGATTTTGATCTTTTGAGGACTTGAAAGCTATGACCTAATTTGAATTTTTGTTAACAGCTATGTAAGTAAGCACTTGGGTGAACTTGCATAGCCTTTAAGGAGCCAGGAAGTCAGATAATATCTAATCTTATCCCTGTTAGGGTAAAAGAGTGTCCCTAGCACACTACTAAGCAATGCGTTCTAGAGCAGACAACACGGCATCATATAATCTATCCTACAGTTCCCTATATTGAGATCAATTATCTGATTGGCTCACATGTGAAAGCATCACAGCATGACATCATATAGAACCCACTGACCTCAATGGAAGAAATACCAATTCAACTGAGTCTGGAGCTCTCCTTTAATGCCTCAGGTAACTCACTTCACACATCACAATCTGAGTTTTGAGCCTCCACCATGTTCATCAGACATTATTTTTTCTTCCAGTCTTGACCCAGACTAGGAACCTAGATGACTTTCTTAACCATAACTGGCACTTCTGGCAGATTGAATACTTCAGTGTCAAGCCCTTCAATAAGAAGATCTTGTTGGCCTTCACAAGCATATTGTTTCTCTTCCGCTCCATACACACCGTTTCAGTCCTCACTGAGGCTGAGTCTCCGAGACCTTCTTGTGGTGCAAATAAATTTAAAACAAAATAAAATAAAATAACATCACAATGGCTCTAAATTAGCGATTCCATGGCACTCTACTGTGTCTTGATGGCATAAAAAAATGCCAGCTGAAAAGGCAACCTTGAAAATCATCTAGCTCACAAAAGTATGATTTCGTGATGGAATGGAGCAGCCCAAGTTTGGCTGGACTATGTTGGACCACAAGGATCTCCAATCGTTCAAAAGCTCAGTAGAGCCTTAGTCCTTCATTGTCTGCAGAATTAGCCTTGAAACCATTTCTTCAAAGGCTCTCACTGGTTTCAATAGTATATAGAATCTACACACCCTCTGTGGAGAGCACAATATAAGGTCTGCAAAATGTTTTTAAAAAAATCGTACTTTCCTAGCAATCGTTACATATCCATCAAGCTGGAAGTTATTTCAGAGAATATTCATCTACTCATAAAAAACCATTATCAAAGTCAGCCAAAATTCCAAGAAAAAAAAAGAACATAGAAGGGCAGGCAGGTAACTAATCCATTTTGAAGCTGTCAGGTTGTGACCTGAGGTATGTTTTCACAGGAAAGGCAAAAATGAAGTTCTTTCCCTAATGAGGAATAACACAGTGATTTAAATAAGGAAGGATAAGTGACGAACATACAGTTGCTGCCTGCACGGAAAACATTCCCAAGAAGAGGACTGATCAGATGTAGTCATAGTGGATAGCTACAAACTGCCAGACAGGCAGAGTCGACTCAGAGCTCCCACTCCTGAGCTCCCTTTCCTGGTTGCAGCTTATGTAAAAGAGTATAAAGAAGGAAAACCTATGGAATAATGAAGATGAATGCAATAAATAGACCTGAGCCTGTCTACTTGTTTTAGTGGTTAATGCCACTAGAGAAACCCTGCAGGGCTTTAAGCAATTCTTAGTGATGAAGATTTATGAAGCCCTTTTAAAAACTTCATTAAGGGGTCAGAGAGATTTAAGTGGCCTCACAAGCTCTGCACTAAGCCAAGAGATTCACTTTGCAGAAACTCAGCCAAAGGCAGCAAGGACACAGCTGGCTTGCAAGGGCTCTTCACACACACTGGGAACAATGCTGAGCACCCTGTGCATCTGGGCAGCACATATTAATGCTGAAGTCCCTAGCAGGGTTGTGGCAACTAAGATGGTTAGCAAAAGTATTTCCTCTGAATAATGTAAAGGCCAGCATAGTCTGGTAAGCAAGCCAAGTCTCTATACACTGCTCACATAACTTTCTTCTTCCAGTTTCCCTCAGATTGTCTGAAATATGGTATAGCTTTTTTTTTTGTAGTTGGGAAGTATTTTCCTCCCTCTGATGACAAGTGCTGCCTGAATCCCCTCAAATCATAGTCCAGAATCTTACCTTCCATACTGATGCCCCCAAGCAGTTGTTTAGGGCTGTGATTATTTAGATATAAATAGTAGTGCTCATTACTTTAGCAATCACTCCCAGCTATGAAAATGCAAATTGGGTTGGCTTGTTTGTGTTTTCGAGAAAGAGAGAAGGTGGTGGCGGTAGGTGGGAAGGGGAATATTCCCCAGGTGCTGCTGTTTATCACCTTTTTGTCTCACCCTGAGCCAGGGAATGTTTCATCTGCACCCTGCAGAGCTTTGCTGGGCTCTGTTCCACCACCACTGAGGTGGGTGTGCATCACGCACGTCTTGTAAAGTTGGTTCTTGGACTGGCAGCTTGGGTCAACTCCATAAAAAAAATAAATCCTGGACTTATTTTTAATAGGTATGCAGCAGAATAAGCTCTGGTAGCTGGCAAAGGCAGCAGACTTTGACAGAGCAAGAGATGAAGGCTGCTTTGGTAGCTTCACAAGTAAAATTACCACTCCCTTTGGCTTGCTGGAGCTGCCTGGCCGTGGAGAAGCAGCCATGGATGGAGCAGACTTCATGAACTGCCATCAAATTCAGTACAAACCAAAGCCGCACATCTCCTCCAAAAGCTGTGTTTCAGCTTGACTGCCCACCTGAACACCCTGTGCTAGATACTTATAACCCGATATTCTGTGCTTCTTATGGATTATGGGAGGCGCTACACAGCCTCAGTGCCTGGTGAGGAGAAGAGGAATCAGAAGGAAAGAAGGTAAAAAGAGAAGGAGACTAGAGCATGGAGAAAGGGAAAAATCTGAAAAATCTGCAAAAGGAAGAGCAATGCTGCACTGCACCCTTGAACACCTCCCTCACCTCACATCCCACTCTTGAGAGATGCCAGCTGCAGGCACTTACAGAAACATCCCCAAAAAAGGCTGGTTATTATGCCCAGCATGTTGAATACCTTGGAATCTAAACATCTCCAGCATGAATTGAAACGAGCTCCTGAATTTTTCAGTGCTTTTTTGGACAGAGAATCCAATAATGGAATCAGCTTAACGACTAATTTTCAGGATTTTGAGGGAGCTTGTTCATGCCAGGAACACACTTTTTACATTCACAGAGCTTCAAGCACCTGCTTTATGCTAAATGAGAGGAATGGATGGAACCCCACACTTGTGAACGGGGCTCCTCAATTAGGTTTTGTGGCAGAATGGCTCAAGCCTGGAGTAGCCTCCGGGAAGGCTTGAATTTATGAACGATGCAACAGGCTTGAAATCAAGCAGTAGCAATACTTCCCAAAGAGTTATCCAATAAATGATTTAATATTAATGAACTGCATAAGAAAGTTTATCTACCATTACCTCCATCCTCCAGCTTCTCTTAGGGGCCTTACGTCACCACCATCATTTGAATACAATAATTTCTGATGCATTCCTGGAGGTACCAACAAAGTCAGGAGGTCTCTTCCCATCTGCAGGAGCAAGCAGAGACTCAGGAGTGAGTGGATTACAATTATGGCTGGCAGGAAGGAGAAGCCTTCCTCATGACAGTGAGTCACAAGATTATCGCCTTGACAAGGAAAACTACAACAGAAGAGCCAATTGCATAATATCCCAAAGAAAGCAATTAAGTGATTTCATTGATAGAGGCTTTGGATGAGCTACGCACTACAAATAACAACTTCATTCAGGCCATTTCAATGACACATGCTAGAGATAGGAAGAGCTATGATAATAATGTTTTGCCATGGCGTTTTGGGAAACTGGGGATCAGGAATTTTTCCAGAGTGGGAAGTTTGTTTTGCTCCCTGAAGACCTTGTTTTGATTACAAGTGCTGCCGACTATGCACTGTTGCCACATTTTTTAGATACCTTTTTTATTGCTCCCTTGATTGTAGGGCACAGGGAGATTTCTGCAGTAGACAAAGAGTCTTCTGAGGCACATGCTATAACAGTGGAAGGAATCTGCTCCAGACCTTCCATAAATACGGAGTTAGCTCACTGTATCTAAGTGCCTCAACATGAGGAACATTTTTCTTTCATGCACTAATGAGACTGGAGATATAGGGAGGCAAAGAGAAGAAGGGTACTTCAGGCACCCAGTGTCTGAGTTCCTGGGTGCCAGTGTCAGCCCTGGGTGCTGGCAGTTGCCTCCACAGCCCTGACGTGCAGAATGTTTCCTCTCCGATGCTCCTGTGTAGCTACTAACACTTGTGAGATGTTGCAATGGCTCAGCTAGGAGAGTAAAGCTGGGTCTGCTCTGCATAAGCCAAAGTAGGCAAAACTCTGACCGTCAGTAACTCTACCCATAGCAACTGCGGAGAGTGAAAGCACTTGGATGGCTTAACAGCAGTGGCAGAAAACAAATTCACAGTGAAGTGTACCCCGATCCTTCATCTGGAGCCATATTCCTAGGCTGTCAGAGTAGGAAATGTCTGAAGTGACAGGAATCCACAAGTCAGGGGGCCATTTTCCATTGCTACCTTGGTGTGGCTTTTTGGTTTTGGTTTTTTTTTTTTCCACATACAAAACAATAGAGGTCATCATTAAATTATTTAGGGACTTTTAATGATCCCCAATTAGCACTCCTAAACCTTCTGCTTGCTTCAGGTTTGTGAGTGAAACAAAAGATAAACCAAAGTAGAATGCCGTTCTGAGTTTCCTTGAGTCAGCAGGAACTTTGCCAGCACTCGAGTTTTTAAAATCTGGTTTCCTCAGCTGATTTAGTCATGCAAAATTAGCAACCTCAAGAAGGAAAGTGTAAGCGTGTGTTACTCCTGTTATACCCAAAAGTGGGTTACATTTCCCATCAGTTCCCTCAAGCAAACCTGTACACCTGGGAAGCACTGTAATTTTTCTTTTCACCTCCCTTTGATGAGACTTTAGAAAACAAGTGAGCAGCAGTGTTTGCTGCAAATTTTCTTTTCAGTGCTGTCATGGCTCTTACCTGGGGGCTGTCAGCCCAGCCACCATCTCTTTCTGCAGAGGGGAAGGATGACATTGCTCTTTCCTTTCCCTTCCATGTGGTAAGTAGCCACAGGGAACCACAGAGCTGCATTATCCTGGATTGCTATGACCGGATTTATCAGGGAGCTTTTCCTACTGGAAAGCAAAAGTGCCGTGACTGCTTGTGCTCCTGCGCATGTACCCTGGGCTGCGTGTGGGAAATGGGGTGCTCAGAACAGCTCCTGCCCAGCACAGTGCTGTGCGTGGTGCCCCCTGTACCGCCCTGGCTCCGGGGGAGCATGGAGCACAAGCAGGACTGAGAGCATCTGCCAGTGGCAGCCACCTCAAACTGCGGCCCCAGGTCCCACCTGCTGCACTGTCTGGAACAAAACTGAGTATTTCATGAAACGAAGAGAAAAGTAAGTAAGTCTACAGGTAATGGACTTCAAATATACAAACTAGGCTGCTGCAAAGAGAAAAGGAGTATTTTTGTCTCCACTGACAGATGGAAGGTACAGCATCCCCAGAGAAAACTGGAGAATTGCCATCACCTGTGCTCTTAAAAGGAGGTTAAACACTTTAAGAGAAGTCAAGACATAGGGAAAAAAGGATTTGGTATCCCTCTGAGATACTTCCCAACAAAATACCTCTGTGGCTCTTCAAATGTGTGATTATCCATATCTGCCAGTGGACAGTGCAGTCACAGTGGAGAAAAGCTGCATTCCTCAAACAAATGATTCATTAAAAATCAGCAACCTACTCCAGGAACAATCCACTATCAATGTTTTGCCTCAAACTTAGTCATGAAGCCAAGAGGAGTTAAAAAAGGAATGACTGGTGAGTGCTGGAACAAATCTTTATATTTCTAGAAATTATTCTAGCCGTGGAAAATATAAACTGTGTCTTCCTTGCAGACACAGTCAAAACTAATCAAAATACTCCTCATAACACAAAGGAAATACCTCTGGGCTGTGATAAGGACTATGAATGTAGCTCTTTTACGTCTCTACTAGCTAATAACAATAAGATGGACTGGTGGCACTGTTTTCAGCACGGAGATTAATAGTCAGGGAGAAACCGAGAAGGAGAAAGTACACTTTCAGTTTTCTTTCCGATGGCTAATTAAAAAGCCCATATCTGAAGGGAAATGCTGTGGAAATGAGTGCTATTTGGATGTGCCTTCCCCCATATACTATCACTCTGCTTTGTGAGGAATGCTTTATTAACGCTAATCTCGTTTCTGTGCTTTGACAGAAGTTACAGTTTCCTTCCTTTGCAGCCGCTAAGGCTCAGTTCTATTACAGGGTTTGTTTAATGGGAGCTTTATTATTTTACTAAATTACCTCATCTTCTGGGAACAAACTTAACCTTGAACTACGAAGCCAAATGTCTTTTTAATGATGCAAGTCTGTTTGGAAATTGTGCTTTGATGACTCTCAATTTTCTTCATTCTGCATGTTCAATGTGTAGAATATACACAAAAAAGTAATTATTTTCTGCAGACCTTCCTGATCCACTATTTAAAATCAATTTGTTGCAATTATTAGGGTTAAGACTAGTGGGAACAAACATTCTTAATGGTATTCAGGCACTAGAGAGGAGCCCCTCGCATCACTAGGGAACCCATCTTCAGTAAATTGGAAAATTATACAGGATTGATGCTAAAATATTCCATATTGAAATATTTAAATTCTAGGATAATATAAATATTACTCCTACATGCATTTTGGGATGCAGCCTCCTTGTGCTGCTTTGAGACTCAAAGAGAAACTCTGAGAAACAATGAGAAGCTACCATTAACCCACATGAGACAGTGATTTGATCCAGAGTTTGTAGTCAGGCCAAATGAATGTGATTTTCTAGTACAATCTATAGGATGGTGGATTTCCTGGATCCCAAGGAAGCAAGGCTTTTGCTTATGGGGCAATTATCTGAGCACAGACAGTGAAGCAAGGTACCGGCCTATTTTTTTAGCATCTGATATACGGGAGAGGAATTACTGTCTTGGTTCCTGGTTGATTCCCTCCCAAATGCCTGTAAGTTGCTGCAAACCCACACAAAAGACTTCTTGACTCTAGAAAAATGTGTATCTGTGTTTAGGGTGTGTGCAGTTTGGGTACTTCTGAGACTGTATTGCCCAGAGGTCACCTCTGGGCAAAGCTGGGGGCACTGTTTTTTGTTTGTGTCAGACTTGAGTGGGAAGAAATACATGAAAATCAAACAGAAATATGCTGTTTACTAGTGGGGTAGGTACACTGTTGTGACCTATCTATTTAGGAATATTGTTAAAACTTGTGAACTTCTTTCCACGTCTCCATTCAGAAAAGTCCTGAATCTTCCTGCAGTAGGAGCAGAGGTCTGGGCACTGCCTCCCCTTCCTCAGCGAGCTGTAAGACCCACACAGCCAGGCACAGCTCCTCTCGTGCTTCCTGGAGGCACTGAGTTGCGCCAGACCTGCTGCATGTGTGCACACAAGTCCCTCGCCTGCCACCTGCAAAAAAAGGTGCAGGTCTCTGGAATGGTTAGGGAATCAGCACTGGAAATGTTGATCCTTTGGGGAAGTGGCAACTTCTTCCTAGCAACTCTGTGTCCAAGAAAAAGGAGACCTGAAAAAAAAAATGGCAAATGTGGGCAGGTTGCAACACCAGAATAGCTCATCTGGGGTGCCAATAGGTTCCCAGGAAAAAAAAAAAAGCTACCAGGGCCAAGGGACAGACTGGATAAATTGTTCTGAGGGCTCCAGACGGCCCTTACCTGCATCTGGTGTCTAGTTTTTTCCCCACATTGCTGGGGATTTAAAAGCAGGATTGTTGTGAGCAGGTCAGTTTAAGCACAATTTTCATTCTGCCTTTCTCACCTTATGGAACAGTCCTGGCACATCATGTGAAAACAAATTCTCTAATGAGAGAAGCAGATTTGGCACTAGCTATTTCATTTGTTGTTAGGCACCCAAAATCAGCCAAGAACCATCTAGAAGAAAAACCAACATTTTGATACCTGTTTTCCTAATCCTTGGAAGTTGCAAAACTTTTTTCTGAGCTCAAACAAAGAGAACTGACTATTTCCCTGGATGCTCTCATCAGACAATCCACTCTTCTACCACAATGCATCCAAATCATTCCAGATCAAACTCTTTATCCTTTTTCTTGGTGCCCTGCCAATAAAATCACTTCTCATTCTCTTACTGTAGTTTTTTATAGAGAGACTTCTGCACTTGCCCCAAGGAATGGTAGCTAGTTTACCCGAAAAGACCACATACAACCAAGTGCTTCCCCACCCAGAATCTTTTAATTCCCTCCAGCTCCCCCATTCCTGTAATAGTCCTGGGTTCCCACATTGTTATGAGGCTCTGAAAACTCCTGCCCTACAAAGCAGGATGGCCAACTTTCCCCCAGGCAAGCTTTCGTACGTGTCAAAAACTTTTCCAGATGAGAGCCGTGGGACAACACAATGCTGTGGGCATCAGAATGCTGAGGGAGGAGTTCTGGCAAAAGTTCATTGTTTGGGCATAAAAGGTATTCCCCACTACTTTCCTATGAGATGGGGATGATTTGGATGTGGGCAGGTTACAGTGTCATTTAGCAATGTTAGGCCAAATCTACTCTGCCAGTTTTCTTCCCCCAGCACCAGGGATTGTCCAGGAGCTCTGTGCCAGCGCAGCCCCAGCGCCTCTCTCAGCTGAGCACGGAAAGGGCATTTGCCTTGCACAAGGGCTCCCCTTGGGCCTTGAAAACTGCAGCTTGACCACTTCTGCTTTGTTCCATCTCTGACTATAGTGTGAAGACAAAATGCCCACAACAAGCCACTGAAAGTGAAAAGTATGTATTTCGTGCAGATATTTTATGTGCTAAAAAAACATATTTTCGTATTTTTCTCCACCTGTCCCTCTGGTTAGATGTGAGTTCTACCACTGCAATTTTATGTCACTGCTTGGAAATTCAGTTGACAGACAAGGTCCTGCTGTGCTATTAAACATAAACATTTCACTTTCTTCTTGTGTTAAGCCTTGGCTGTACTTTTCTTCACCAATATTTTTTTTTCCGAATGGGAATGCAAGCAGCTGAAGCCCAGTGAGAAAACACGAAAATAGATTTCTAGGAAAGTAACCAAAAGGGCTTTACCAGCACAACAAGCTGCTTATCAAGAACTATTTTAAGAACGTGAGGAAATGAAACTTTGATGAGAGAGTTCCAAGAGGGAAGATTTACTGAGGAGCTGAGGGTTCAAAGCAGGATGACAGCACGGCTATCAGGAAACCTTCTCTGCACCTGTTTCTCCACCAGCTGCCTAACCGTACTCCCCCTCCTTTCTGCTGGCAGCTGAACAGCCGAGATCTGCATCCTCTTTTGTACTAATCCGCTCCACCGTCTGTCTGGAAATGTTTGCCAGTCAGCTCATCCCCTCTTCCTCCTCCTGAGCACAGACATAAGACATAGTTTCTGATTTTAATGCCCAGCTGTGCTGCAGAGACCTCGTGTAAATTCAAGTTACACTCTCGGAGAACAGGACCATAGCATGCCTCAGTTTCCCATCTGTATGAGGGAAATACATTACAGCTTTCTTCCCTTTGCCTTGTCAGTATATTACCTAGTGAGGCACCAGGCTCCTCAGGCTGGGAGCTCCTTCCTTCACCTAACACCAAGTGAGCCACCTCAGCCTCAGCTTACAGGAGCTGTCCTGATTTAATGGTGCCCACAGCACGTCTATTACACCGTGAATCAGAGCCCTTTTAAGGATGAAGTGCAGTCTTGCCCTGGGCCACTGCTTTGCCCATGGGCACTTTGTAAGGTCTCCTCCAAGCTGCATGGCTAAACTGCAGATTTCACTAGCAGGACTCTTGCCTTCCTCCTGCACTCTCCTCCCCTGGAGAAGTGCCCAAAACTCTCACTTGCTGTGCCAGATCCCAAGATCCCAGAACACTGCACTTCTTGCCCATGTGCTGTGATAAGACAGCAGGAATGGATGGCCTTGCTGAAGTCAGAAGAGCATCATACAATGTCTTGCTTTCACACCAAGAATTACTTTGGAGTCGGTTTAGGATGATGAAGCAAGATGCCTCATGACACAGGCACAAGAGAGGCTGGTTTTGGGATGTGGTGCATGGGAACTGCCTCGAGCCAGGGTGGTGAAGAGTCACGGGCAGTTTGCAGAGGAAAGAAGACCAACCCAGAGGACCCAATGAGTGGTCCACTCCTCAGCCACAAGGCAGGGACACCAGCACATCTCTGCTTTGGGTGGTGAGGATCTTGTGGAGACCTTCCTTTGAAGAATGGGCTCACTGTTTCGACAGTTCTGCTATGTGTTGCAGCAGGCAGAGAGGGCAGATCTGGCTCCTGTCTGAGCATGGCCCAGGGAGTCTAGGAAAAGACCCAGGAGACTTCTCTCAGCGAAATGCTGTCCTCTCTGAACTTGAATTATATCCCTTAATGATGGATTTCAAATAAAGGATGGCCCACTTAGCACATAGCTGAGGAGCCCGTATCAAATTCCCAAGTTTTTCCTCCTCCCTAACAATGAAAAAATTGTTTTTAATGAATCTTATATATCAAGTTCATGACCTCCTTAAAGAAAATTGTTCTAATTTTAACATTCATGGCTGAAATGTCATTTTCAGCTTGTGAGCAACACTGAGGACAGAGTTCTCTGCATCACATTAGGCTCCACTTTACTTCATTTCTTCAGCTCTTTTCCGCTCATGCCCTCCTTTTGCTCGCAGACCTTGCCCTGGTTGTTGGCTGCTGTAGGGATGGCACAGGTGGAAGGAGTAGCTGATTGCAGATGAGAGGCAAGACATGGGCTATGCACTTGGAAACTTTGGTCAGACATGTATTTTCTGGTGTAGGATGACACGACGGGTTTTCAGTAAATTGATGGGATTGTTGCTCCTGTTACTGTTATTGTTGTTATCTCAGGAGCACCAGAGGATTCATCCAAAGTCTCAGGCTTTTTGAACTGGGGACAGAGATACAGAGAGTATGCTACAACAGTTTCTAGTATGAGTTATATGCATAGTGCACAGAAATGTAGAACACTTAAATGTATGTAGATATATAAGCACACACATTTTTTGCATTCATGTGTATCTTACATATAAGAATGGTGTGTATATATATATATATATATATATAAAAATGTATGTATGTATGTATATACACACACACGCATCTGTAGATGTCTCCTACCCTCCTACCACTGTACAGCCCTCTGGGAAGCGGTACTGTGCTCTCAGTGCCTGGCCACTGTGAACAGGTTTTCAGTGTCTCCCTTGCATCTTCAACCAGAAAGACTCCCTAAATTTTGGGACTCTCATGCCCACTCTCCCTGTATTTGATTGCACAATCAAAAGCTGGCTTTGGCTGATCTCTGCTTTTGGCAACTCTTTTGCCTGGACAGGGAGCTCGGCCTGGGCTACAGCCTGTTCCAGGCACCACAGCGATGTCTTTGACTACAGTGATATCTTCAAAGCATCGTGCAGCAGCAAGGCTGTGTTTTAAGCTGAAGAGGCAGACAGCACAGAGTAGATGTTATTACATCCTCTGTAGAAAACTCCTGGGACAGTAAGACCAACTCTTGAAGCTTTCATCCAAAAAGCTTTGACCCCTTTTGAAAAGGCTGCCTTTTCCCTCTTTCTTTCCACCACTCTCAGCAAAAGGGCTGAGCCTATGCCAGTCCCGAGGCACCAGGGCACTGCACCACTGCGTTGCAGCCGCCCTGTGACTGCCTGACAGGGTCGGTCGGCACTCGGGGCCGAGAGGAAACCCAGCACCTTTGCACATTGGAGCCGTTTACAATGACTTTTGTTGCTGATGGCACATGTTTGGTTGTACTTGTTAAATCTTGTTAAACAGGAAACAGGTTTCGAGGCTAGAGGGTCCCGGAGAGTTCAAGCTCCCGCTCTCAAATGTTCTTACAAGATGCACAATTGGCACCGACTTACAGGAAATATTTAATTGGAGTCGGAAGGCGCTGGCTCCACTGACCTTGTATTGCATTCCTCTGGGTGCTCCTTCCACAATGATTTTCACCTATAGCTTGAATCAGTGATTTATTTATACCAGCCAATGGTGAGTCCAGCAGCACTGAGGGGCCGAGCGGACCATGGATATGCAGTGAGCTGAAGGGAGGAGCAAGCAGCAAGGAACAGTCTTACGGCGGAGAAGGGGCTGCCGCAAACCCAAGAGTGACATATTTATGAGTCCAGTATCGGTTGCCTGCACTGATAAGCCACGGTCATTAAAGGAAGGAAAAGTCACCTTTGTGTATATAAAATATACAAGATTCGTAGTCTGAAAAGACTTGACAGGAAAACATTAGGTAAATAAAGGATATCCCATAAAGCATAATGTGAAAATTAAATTACCTCATAAGGGAGGAAGGCTGTCTGTCCCAGCAGTGAAAGTGAGGAAAAATGAAATTCCTCTTTTCCAACTCAAAGCTGATTTGGCTTTAAGGTTTTGGGTGGATCTAGACACATTGTTATTGATGTCTATAAAAAAAGCATTAAAGTCCGTTATGTTGGACTGGGAATGCTGCAGCTTCCCATAAATTTTCACTACATGCTCGCAAGGTGGTGAGAAGCATCTTAAGCATTGCTGCTCTAGGTGGCCAAATAAGAGAAGTACTATCTCAGGAGCAAGCTGGACTTTCAATGTTATTTTTACTTTTCAGGTCTCACTAGATTTTATTTTCATCTGATTTTGGGAGCTGTTGTAAATCACTTGGAAAAGTTTTCTGCTCTCCTCCTAGACATTTCTTTTCTGGTGAGTGAAACATATCCAGGATCCACCTAGTTTTGCTTTAACTGGTCAGTAAGCCTCCAAAGCTGAGGAAATGTTGAAATATCAGGGAGAGGCAAAAGGAGGGAAATCAAAAGGGTCCACTTATTACACTACTCAGCAAAAAAGATAATGGAAAAAAATAAAAGAAAAGAGAAAGAGGAAAAGAAATATAATCCAGTATTTAAGAACTCCATAATTTAAAAAAGCAAATTTTAAAACATTTATTTATATTTTTACAGAATGAACAATTTCGCAAATAAGAAGCCTGCTAGCGGCTGTCCCTATGGAAGGCATGCACAGCCCCTGCCTTGCATACAGGTGGCCAATGTATGGCTTTGCAGTCTCAGCAGCAAATCCATGCACGTACAGCCCTCAGCCCCTCTAAAGCTCATGACTGAAAGCCTCACTGATTCCCAGGGTCTTGTCACAGTGTTTTTGTTGGGAAGGAGCTGATTTGACCTGAACCAAGCCAATCTCCTTTTTTATTTCAAACACTTATGCTGAAGACACAATTCCCACAGTGGTTAGGTAGACCTGAATCCAGATTGTAGCCACAGTTAAAGTCAGATTTATTTTTTCCCCAGCAGAATTCACAGATCAACATCTATTTATAAATGTCTACATTAGTTCTCTCTTCCTGGAAAAAGCCTGCGTGAAGTCACTTCCCCAATGTGCTGTGGGATTTTGGAGGGATAATTTAGCAAATAGCACCAGTTCCTTGGGTCTCTCTTCCCAGGGACATGTGCCACAATTGTTGAAAAACACATTTAACTTCTCTGGTGCATCAGACAAACACAAATCTCTCTGATGCTGACTCAGAGGCCCAGGAAGCAAGAGGAACTTGTTCAGCATAGCCTGCCTTTTGTGCTGGAGGTTACACCAACACCTCTTCCCACCAATTCTTCTGCTCCAGATCTTTCCAGGTGTGGGTCACATTGCTGTCACATCTCATTCTGACTGTGAAGTCCTTTGCTTCCCAGGAGCTGACAGTGTCCTCTCTAGAGCACCTCCAGCCCTTCAGGACTCTGCATCAGGAAAATGTTCTGAGTATTAGTATGGGTGACCATTAAGTAACTCAAGAGAAGAAAAAGACCAAGAAACCTATGCTGGGCAAAACAAATTCAGTCAATGAAGGTGAAACTTAATAATGTTTGCAGACTAGTAGTCTAATGGCATCACTTTTTCACATCAATATCACTATTAAAGAATCACCATAAAGACCTCTCCTCCCATTTTTGGAATGTCCCCATTAATAGACCCATGGTGTTAAGCTTAGAAGTTTCTTTTCCAAGTCAAAACAAACATAGGACTTTCTTGGCAATGAATGCTGCTTCAGTGACCTCCATTGGTCTGGCTTTTACCAGACAGGGCCCTCACTCTTCTGGAGCTGCCTTCTCTTTCCAAGTGCATGGGAGGAGGTCTCTTATCTTTATCATAGATCTTCAAATGGTGCCTCTGAGCAAGGCAATCAGTATCACAGGTTTGTCCTTAGGAAACTGTGACTAACGAAACAATAAATCACTGATTTGCCACCTCTGGAAATGCAGTTTAGTCCAACTCTGTCACTTTTATCCACAGCCTTTGGAGGCATTCCTTTATTTCAAGGGGTTTACTTTCAAAACACTGCCTGCGATCCCCCCATTAGATAAACAAGGTGTGATCCAGAAGAGAGAGCAGTTTTGCAAGAAGCCTGCCTGATGAGGCAGCTTCATTTCATTTGATTGGGGATTTTTCCTTTATTCACTCTTTTGCCCTTTGCTGATGTCTCATCTCCCTCTCTAATAAATAACTAGTTCACATCACTAAACTGCTGCACATAACTCATAGCAATTTGTTACTGTTGGCAATGTCTGTGCAGCGGGGGCCCAGGAACAGACCAGCATGGAAGCAGGAATACCTCCCACTCTTCAGGAGCATGATTTCTGCCTGATTGCGGAAGGGGTCATTGGTAGGACAATGCAAAGAAGGTCACATACAATTCCCTCCACACAAATTGCATGTGCAGCAAGATACTCACACAAGCTGCTTTAACCAGGAGTATCTGGCAGGAGAAATTGGTCCTGTGATATCAACACCACAGATGCGGCAGGACATTAAAAAAATTAATACTTATTCATAATAACCAGAACACAATGAAAGTGTATGAACACTTTATAAAGCCCTGGGCCCAGAGGATAGCTTAAAATACAGAAATCCCTCTAGAAATCCCTCTAGAAGTAATAATATAATGAATCCAGTAGTCCTAAGGTCCTTCCAAAGATTAGATTATAAACACGGTCTCCAAATACTCGGTGAGGCTGTAACATTAAGAGTCAAGAACAATTTTAAAAGGAAATGAGAAAAGACTACATCTGTTTGGTTTTTTTCCCCTGCCCCTCATCTGTCTGTCCTTCATGAATACTGAGCAGTGCCAAGAGGACACTTTTTCATGGCATGATTGTTTTGATGCACCCACCACAAGATACTTATCTGGTAGTCAAGACACAGAGAGAGATGGAGTTCCAGGGTCCTGCCTGGAGTGGGAGAGCTCAGCTGTTCTCTGCCTGCAAAAGGTTTGAGGGCTAGCTAAGGGCATGTGGCACTGTGCAGGTGGGGCACCTACTCTTTCTTCCCAGAAAGGTCATGAGGTTTGAGGGAGGAGGAACAGCAGCTCTTAGTTTGTGGAAAAAAATCCCTCATCTTTGTACATGCCAGTCACTCCAGCTCACTGAGGCCTTTCTGAGCTTTCCTTTGTCTGCACACTTATGAGCACGTAGTGTCTAATGCACCTTTCTCATTGTGGCCACGTCCCTCAAGAGCCCTCTTAGCTGCCAAGACATGGAGGGACGGAGGGAGGGAGGAAGCAGAGGGAACACTATTTCTATACACACTTGGGTCTTTCACTGCCAGTTAGCGGGTCTCCGTGAATGTTGGTACTTGAGCCTGGAAACTGCAGGGCTCGATGGAAGAGCATCAAATGGAAGTTGAAAAATAAGTCAGCAGGGCAACTGGAGGGCAACTGTGGTTCGCCAGGGCTGTAACACCTAGGCTCAGTGGCACCCACCGTGCGCCAGTGCTTTGCAATTTCAAAGCTGTCTTATTTGTTTCTGTGGGAATTTCGGGGAAGTTTGTTATTTGCTGTTGGGTTTGTGTTTTTGTTTTGCTTTTTAACAAAGCACCTCTTGAAAGGGTATGCTTTCCAAAAAGGCATTGTTTAAGGTAATAATACAAGAGGGAAAATGGAGGATGTGGGGGAAGGCAAGAGAGAAGCAAAGCAGACGGAAAATCTCCATAGCTTCTCTCAGTAGAAAAACTCTGGGTCTGTAGGGTGTGATGGGTTAAAATCAAGAGGGTCTCCTGGAAATTTTCAGACATATTTCCTGGAAGGCCATTTATCCTGGGGGAAAAAAAAGCCCTCTGTTTTTTCTTGAAATGTTATGTTGTTGTTTAAGAGCACGGGAGAGCCAAGCAAGGCAGAATACCAGGCTCCCAGAGCCTAAAGCACAAAATCTGTGGCAAACTGGGTTTTGGCTATGGCCACACTAATGGCCAAAATAAAGGCCATGATGACCATTTTCCTGAGGGGGTTACAAGAGCCTTGAATGAAAGCCACAGTTTACCTAGGACCGTCACTTACAGCCTCCACCACTTGCTCTTCGGCAGAACAGGTTTGCTCATTTCTGAGGAGGCAGTCAACTGGGAGAGGTAAGTTTTATAACTCAGATTGAGGAAATGAAGGTGATTTGAGCTGCTTGGCTCCAAATGCAACAGAAGGCAGCAAATGGAAGATGAGGGAGAAAGGAGGAATGCCAGGGCACACAATGACTCAACTTTGTGAGCACAACAGCAGACTTCCTGCCCTGCATGCCATCACTTTGGCAAATTTCAGGAAGGGCAAGAGCATAAAAGATGGCTGTGCTGATGATGGACACTGCCTATGTCAGTCACCTGCAGGGGAGAACAATGCAAAACAAGGCTCCTGTCTTTGACATCAAGCAGAAAGATAAACTCTAATATCAGAAGGGACAGGCAGAAGATTATGTCTTTCCCCATCCCTTTTAAGATTTGTCTCGATTAGTCTATGATTAATGCAAATATGCAGGTACCTCAAATAATGCTCAATGTTCAGATAGCCCTGCTGGTTACCAATTAATTGTATGAAGGCAATAACAAGGTATACATGAGAGGCTGGTACTAAACTAAAATTATTAGTTTTACCTGCATAACCTATATTAGTGACATCTTATTGAGCAAAAGGTTGAACCCAGGCAGCTTGAGGTGAGAACAAACTTCACAAGATGAGGGCATTCACCTCACTCTGGATGTTTCACAAACACCTAGATACCTAATAGGATCTCGTGAAGGAAGGATTTTGTGGGGTGTCTCTCTACCTGTGTAACATTAGCTGTAGTGCTGAGCCTCTGCATTAGTTGCACAAAAATAAAGCAGCTACTCACAATGTAAAAGTCAGACACAGCTCTTTGTCTTGCTGGATCAAGATAAAATTTCTTGTGTCTCCAAAATGGAAATAAATGGAACTAAAAATCACAAGTTCTCATGTGATTTCCAGTACTTCCCATCTCAAAGAAGGCTACAAATCTTGCCTGAATATTTCATGGTGCTACACCTTGCAAGCCAGCTCTGGCCAGATCCAGGAATGGCCCCCTTCCTTGAAATGGAAAATAGTTCATGTAAGATATCTATGCACATGCAAACTTCAACTACCAAAAAAAAGAAAAGAAAAAAAGAAAAAAGAAAGCTTGGTTCAAGTCTGGGCTTTTAATCTAATTCTGCTTACTTGCTTATTTTTAAGCTGTACTCATTTCCCTCCTCTTAACATGATTTCTGACATGCTTATCCTTTCCTGTCTTGCCCAGCATTTCCAGACCTGCTAAATCTGCACCTTTTTCATGACATATTTCTCCGGAAAGAATGAGCCCCTCCTCCTGCCTCCCCCTTATCCCTGTGTAAGTAACATCCATCACTGTATCAGCACCTGGCTGAGCAGCACTAGGGAAGGGTCAAGGTATTACTTCCTACCCTTGACAGGTGTTATAACAACGCTGAACCACCTCAGCTTATAAAAGTTTCCATTCTACAAACTGCTGCATGGACTTTTCTTCTTGCTATTACATCCTCCCTGGAGGCTTCCTGGCTCTGCTTGTGCCAAGGCAAAAAGCCACTCACACTTCTGCAAGTAAAAAAGCAAAAGACAGACTTTCACCATCTTGCACTGTGTCTAGAAGAGCCAGTGAACAGCGCAGCCTCAGAGGTCCTCTGTGATGGCCACAGCTGGCATTGTCCCCCTGGGTTAGGCTCTGTCTGAAGGCATGGTGCTGGGAACCTCCCCACAACAAGCAGGGCCATGCTTGGGCTGAAATAGGAGACCCAGAGGAGAAAAAACCCCACAGATGCACAGGAGTTCTTCTCACACAGTTAGCCCTTCTCCATAGAGGGGGTCAACCTGCACATGCACTTACAGAACTTACTTACACAAGCAACCCCATAGCCAGAACTAGAAAATCAGGACTGCAATAGAATTTGAAGTGTTGGGATGCCAGTTTGGTGGTGGAGGAGGTAACAAATGCAAGGCGAAATAGAAGCAGTAGGGCAGGCATGCAGAGCACAAGCACTTCAGAGGGTGATCTTCAGAGAGATACCTGATACGCTTCCTCTCATTGCATTCCTCACTGTCCTCTTCTGCCTCACGTAAGTGTCCAGACTAAACTAGTTTAAATCATTCCTTGCTATTAAATCCCTGTGGCCATCAACCAATTAAGACAGCTGAAATGAAACATCTAAATTTCAAGCAAGTGGAATGAATTCTCTCCCTTAGGATCCAGATGCTTAGATGTTTTTCAAAATTTCTCATTTTCTATGTTGGGCATTTTCCATTAGCTTGTGGTTCAGAGGCACAATGCAGCAGGTCATTTGTCCAAGAAAAAGAGGAGCTCCTTGGAGAGGCTGCCTTTTGAGACCCTCAACCTCATGTACACCCTTTAGCAATGATGTGTTCTATCTTCATGCAAATCAAGCAATTATTGCTGACTGAACCAGTGGCCCGCCACAAGGATTATGCCTGGTCTTCTTCTCGGGAAATGCAAGGAAATCTGCATATCAACCTAACAGTGTGTGGAGAAAGCGTAAGAGAAGGCTACTGGGGAGGTGAGAAACTGTACTTTTACTAAAACATTTAATATTATAATATGTTATTCTACATCCTCCCTTTTGCATGATTTGGGTCATTTTGTTGGGTGTTTTAATCTCTACAAAGCAGCACTGTACTTAAGGAGTAACTTCGTACATCTTCTTGCATTCAGTTGCTGAAAACCACTGTGGAAAAGCTGCAGACTTCCAGCCTCAGAAGCAACCAAATAGTTAAAGATTGACTGGACCTGCTCAGAGGTAGAGTGACAATATTTCTGACATTCCAAGGCTGGCAAGCCAGTGGAGAGGACCCTAGCACAGCACCAAGAATTAGTTATTTCTGCTCTTCACTTGGATTCCTGCAGATTGAAAGGTGGAATAAGAGACATTACAGCAGCCTTTGTCCATCAGAGACATCCTCCAAGCAGAGGAATCCTTGCAGAGACTGTCTCTAAAAAAAATCCAAACAAAACCAAAAACCCCAACAAATTCACTCCTTAATTGTGATTAGTGGTTTAACTTAGTTTGGCTATAATTCATAAAGCAATCTCAGGCATCTGTCCAGCAGAGACATGCACAGCTGCTTTGACAGTGGCACCAAAACTCCTCATGTACTGGCAAAAGTTCTTTCAGCAAAACCCAGAGAGAGAAACTGCAAAAACAAGAGCAAGAAAATAATACCCTAGGCAGAGGATAAAGAAAAGACTAAAGTCAGCATTTTGTCTGATGGTCTGTCTTCAGGAAATGCCTGTGAAAACAGTTTTGGAAAGTAATAGCTGATGTGGCTGCAGATATTCCCTGAAATAAGAAAGGTGCAAAATCCTGGTGCTGTTTTTGGGCAAATATTATGTTCTTGATTTTGGATTTTTTAAAAGACAACAAAATAGTTCTCACTAGAAGAAAAGTATTCTGCCACCCTAGGAAAGGCAGAGTGCCTTATTATAGGTAAAGTATTAGAAGATACAAAGCTGACAGGCAAAGCAGTCACATAATTCTAAGTGCAAAAGGAAATAAGTCTGCATGAAAAATGAGTGAATGGAAAGGGATAGACAAACAGAAAAGAGGCCACTATGATGTTGAAGTGTTTACCTAGTGAGGCTCTTTCTGAATCTCCGAGTGCCATCATCGCAGTTTTCCTCATTCTCAGAATTTTTTATGTGCTTTGTTTGGGTTTTTTTTTTAATTGACAGACAATTGTACCTGTGAAAATCTGAACCTTGATCTGCTCTGCTGCATACCTTCTCTTCTTCACTCACTTGATGGCATGCATTCTGCAGGAGAGGGAAACAGTTGGAGAGCTGGCAGGTGTCATACTATTAAAGACTAGAAATGTAGCTGCAAAGTTGTTTCAACTGTTATAACATCCTGCCTAACCACTCCAATTAAGCAAGTCATTGTAATTGTTGCTCCCAAAAGCAAGCTTCCCTTCTTCCCTCACATTCACACTTATTGAAAACATACGTTATCCCTTGCAATGGCAGTGGAATTGATCTCACTCTTCAATAGCTTTTTCTGGGGACAGAAGCTGAGTGCAATGCGGAGGAGCCACACATCTGCGATGCAAATGACATCCTAAAAGTGTCTCCAGAAAGCAAATGCACAGCACACGGGAGCCCTGACAGATGTACTGTGTCCTGAAACCTGGGAGAAGCTTAAGTAACACCAACCTCACTGTCAGCACCCAAGGCCCTGGGACAACCCTACTATGGGAGCATACTCGGTTGTAGGGGGGTTGCTCCCCAAACTGACACATAAGCAGGCATCGTCTACTCCAATTTATGGTTTATTCTCCATTGCTTTAAAGACAAGAGAAGGCTCCTGAGGAAGAGACACGGAGAGGTGCCCCTGTGCCTGGAGCTGGTGGAGGGGTCTGCAGGGAGGATGGCTGGAAGATGTTGCACCTCCTGGCCTACTTGGCTGAAATGGCAGCTCAAAACTCCATGGTTCCCTCAGTTGTGGTTTGTGGCTTATGGTTTCTTAGGAGGAGGGGCTCTTGAGGGGGAATAAGGGAGCTGATGCTATAAAACAGGCCGTAAATCACATGTCAATTTTCATGGCCAACATTCGTACTTGTAGAAGCATCTTCTAGATTGCTCAGGCTGTTGGGCAGCAGGATGGCTCTTACTGAGCTGGGCAATATTGGGGTTGTGCGAGCAGCCTAGTGGAAGCAGATCAGACACACTGCAGACAATACTGGGCTTGGGATCACAGCAGGTAGACTGAGATGGGTGTTCGGGGGCTGTAGAAGAATGTGCATTTTACTCAGCTGTGGCCAGTCCAGAGCCCCTGAAAGCGTCTGGTATATTAAAGGCTTGTAAGCTCAGGTACTGGATGCAGCATGCCTGGAAATTGTACTGTTGAAATGAAGTGGCAGCCTGCCATCCAAGGCACTCCAGCATCCATGTCTTCCTCACATCTGGTGCCAGAGTCAGTCAGCCAAACCAGATGCTGATCTGATATAGCTGTTACTGGCATGGAAACGGGAAGGGAACCATCCCAAATAACAGCAAAATGAATATCTCTTTAGAAACTGCCTAAGTAAATAGACACAATAACCTAATCCAACCAACAATTAAAAATTATTTCCCTTTACAGCAGCAAATGGAAGATAAGAACTAGCCTTTATCAAGTCCAGTGGCCTCCTGGACAGAAGGAAAAACAAGTGGAAGATCAAATGGATTGTGGGTCAAGTAAAGCACTAGGCAAAGAGGTTTGAGCCAAACCACAGGACACATTTGTCAAGCTCTTAAAAAAATAGAAATGCAGGATCAAAGCAGAAGCACTTTGCAAATATTAACATTTGTCACCTACTTTTACTTTTGATGTACTTAATTTTGAAGACATTTCTCCCTTTTCTCTCTCTCTTTTTTTTTTAACAGGATAATCTAATCTTTCAGTACACACACTTGCCTTCTTCAAAAGAAACACAGTGACAATATTACTGAAACATGGAAGACCTTAATAAGAACAGATTAAAAGAACCAACATAAGGAAAACAAATAATGGAAGTATATTAAGCAGCAGTACAGGGAAATGTTGTTAACACTGTAGTCAAATATTCTAATATAAAGGTTTTGGTAGTTTTCCCAACAAAATATAAATGAAACAATAACTCCTTGTATTGCCTCACATTTGAGTGGAGGAAGAGCATTCCTGTAGCACTTGAGTCAGCAACAACATAATTAAAGAAAATCACATTAGCACCAAATGGATCACATTTATTATTGATCCATAGGTATTGTCTTGGAGATGTGACTCCATTGATAACCAAGATCAAAATACGGTTAAAAAAAAAAGGTTGAAAACTCCTTATGGAGCATTTTCAGCTGTGTGTTTGTCCCTGCTACACCAGCGAGAGGAGTCCTAACTCATGGTGCGCTGATGTTCCTGCAAGACCAGGTTACAGCTTTGTTTTCTTCTGCCCTTCAGTCAGAAGGTTTTCATGTCTCCACTGACATCCCGAGCCACGGGACTGCAGGGGGGAACAGCCTTGGAGGACCTTCGGCAGATGTTGAGAGCAACCTGCTGCACACTGAAAGATGGTGACCTTCTGCGTGCTGCGGCCGAGGCACTGATTTGCAGGGCGCAAGATACATAACAACAACAATACCTCAGGCTGAATTTAGGAAATTCGGTAATTGTCAAGTGTGGTAAATCATCTTTAAAGCAAACACTCTTAAAAGCAGAGAGATAATGTTCATTCCTTGTGGTAGCGAGGAATACGGCGAGGCTGTGGGCAGGGTTTCAAAGCAGCCCTGTCACACTGGGCGAGATAGTGCCGCCCGCTCCCGACGGGATTTCTGAGACTGCTGGCACCAGGGTGACAGGCCAGCAATCGTTAACAGGGGAAGTCTGTCTGGTGCCTGCTCTTTGTTCCAGCTCCACTTTCATATTTGAGAACCCTTATGGTATACTTTCTATTCACAGCAACATTTCAGCCTGTCGCAAGTGTGGCCCCAGCGATTATAGTTAGGCAAATACAGCAAGAACCCACACATGCTTGAGCCCTTCAAAGCATCTTTTTTTCCCCCCGCTCAGTTTCCACTTGTTAATATTTGACTGAGTCTGTAGTTTGAACAAGTACTTCCCAAATATATTTCAGCTTTCAAAAAGAAAAAAAGAAAAGCCACCGAACGTTTACGGTGTTCAGAGCATTTATGGCTGAAACTCGTTCTGCAGGTTCAGCCATCTGTCCTGCCCATCCTTGCACAACCGTTCTCTTGCAAAATGCAGTCGGTCTTCTTATTGGGGAACTCACAACACCCCTGGCACCACATTCAGTTCCTCGATATCCCACCAGGATGACTTCTTGGAAATACTAAAAGCAAGGAAGATGCTAGGAAGATGTGGCTCAAGATGCTCACAGCTGCAGGGGGGAAGGAGGCATTGAAATGTAGATAACAATCTCTTAAGGGACCCACCTGAAGGAAGGGCATACCCAAACTGAAGGATTGTGATCACCTCCCTAGAAAGATGATGATAGGATACATACCTCTGACTACATGAAAGGGAATTGCCGTACCAGGAGGAACACCAGAGATGGGCCAACGTAAATGTTACTCAGATTAACAAGTACGGTAATTCCCATGCCTAATTGCTATCCACATGAAAGAGCTTGTCAAGGGGATCTATTCTTGTTACTCACTATTGGAGAAATGTACCTGGAATTTCACAGAAGCTGGAAAACACAGGGTTCCAGCATCTCCAACAGCTGCCTTTCCAAGCACTTTACACAGTCTTATCTCAGGTGACTCAGTGGGATTTTACACAAAGGCTTCTTCATTCTGCTTCTGGCAGCATAAAGCATTTTAAAGAGGATATCAATAATGCTGTTTTGATAGAGGCTATAACAATTGTTCTTATGTGGATCTGTTCAACCATTTTAAATCTCCTTAATCCTATGAGTGGACAAATGTGAAATAAGAGAATTTTACAAACCCAGCTTCTTTTTTTTCAGTCATGCACATATACCAGTTCTGGATTTCATATTTCTGTACATAAGACTATTCCACGTACGGTGATATTTTTTGCTCACTAAGGTGAGAAAACAAGGATGCTGCAATATTAATAACAAGGCAGCCTATTTTCCCTTTGAAGAAAAGTTCTTCTTTAAAAGTAAGCTTTATGATAGACGTAAATAACTGTGTGTTCTTAGAAATTACGGAAATTTCTTAACATGCCAATATAGCTTTATTATAATAACCTTCAACAAGCCTGAAAGGCTTTCACATGAGCAAGGAAGGAATATGTGGGGTTCATCTCAAAGTCTGTGTAATTACATAGTTACAGGAACTGCAAAAATGGTGTGGAAACTGCACTACATGACAGCAATTCCACTGTCATATTTGCCTTGCTTGTAACTGGAACAAAGTTACTTTAGGTGAAGCTCAGTCCCACTATAATAACCAAAAAATCGTGATCTCGCAGGGACACCAGGGGAAGAAAATGTTTGGAAGGCTGAAAATGGGAGAGAAAGCTTTTCTAACGGGTTAACTTCCAAAAAATAAATAGCTAGGATTAATAACATTTATTAGCAGTGCTGGCTAAGTGTTTGAATCAAGCAATTTTTTACCAGATCTGTCTCAGTTTACCATAGGAAACCTCAGAACTACAGAAACCTTCAAAGCCAAGAACAAAAACTAAAAACCATTGCTCTCCTCCCTAGTGGCTGTTACAGTGCTAGTGAAGACACACAATCTTACACTGCTCCTGCAGACATCGTGAGTGAAGGCACAGCTTTGTTGAGCTGAGTTTTACGTGGGCACTTAAATAAGTATAAAATTTTCCATTGTTTTCTTCCCATTCTTCTCACAGGCCATGGATGCTGCCAGTCCACCACTGCCCTTCCACAGACTGCAGATGGTAATGCCACGTCTCCATTGCCTCTCCTCTGCTACCCCTTTTTCCAGGTGCCTCCTTACTTTTGTACATGCTTCTTCCACTCTACCTTCTTATCTTCTAATTTCCCACTGGGCAATCACAGTTGGAGCTGTCCTGTCATTTTCTCCCTGGAAGACACCACTGTTTCTGCAGCACATGGGAACATCACAGCTTTCCCTTCACTAATAACACCTCACCAGCTCAAGCAGGCAAGCAGAGGCAACCTGCAAGCTCTTGTCGATAAGGCCTATTGGTGCTGCTGAAAGAACTCTTTTTGTAGCATTTCTTCATCCTGGAAATGCAACCATGGAGCAGTTCACATTTTCAAAGTGTAAATCAGGCTCCTATCTTGGATGCAACTGGTACATGGAGCATGGTCGGTTTAAATCAGCTCATAAAGTGAAAACTACATAATGAATGAGCACAGAAAATTGGCTTGGCAAAACTCCACTGCAATGATTTGTTTTCCAAAGTGCAGCTGATTTACAGATTTGAGGCCTTCATTGGTGCTCTCTAGGTTTAAAGCAAGATATTTCAACAAAAATTATAGCTGAAGAGCCATTCTGCTAATCCAGGAAATGTTCTGAGGGTGACAGTAAACGCTCGAGGTATGTGCGAGAGGGGTATATCCCAGCTGGTACTGTTATATCTCTGCACAAAGCAGCCAAGCAAGCAGAGTTCCTGAATTTATTGGCTTTCCAGGCCCCTGCCCTGCCCGTGGCCCCAGAGCCAATGGGCCAGGCACGAGTTTAGCCAGATTCCTGCAAATTGTCACCGAATTTCCACCCCATAGCTGGAATGGGCACGTGGAGACATTGCTGGCTCTGTGTAGCTCCCAGCTACCCAGCCCCAAAACCAGAGGAAAGCCTTCAAGAGCTAAACCACAAGTAACAGCCCTTGGAGGAAACAAATGCTAAACAAGGCACTTCCTTGGGCCTGCTGCAGTTTCTCTGAACAAAGGGAGAACAAGATCTCCATGTGCTAGCTCCTATCTGCTTTCCACCCCCAGCATTTAACTTCCATCAAATTCCTGAGCAAGGAACCAAAAGTTCTTGGGGAGATTGACCTAGTACATGCTTTGCCAGTTGTGATGTAATTCTTATTTCTTAATAAACTGGAAAGTGACTGACATCAAGTAGAATGCCTGGCTGCACACCCGCCAGCTGTGGGAAGATGCCCACAGGCATTTAGGAGTTCTCCAGGATGGATATCTTCTTTTTGTCTTTCTGCAGCATGCAATTAGATGATGGAAATTTAAACTACTTAAGACATAACGAAGTGCCCATCAGAGATAATGTAACCAGTACAACCCTACAAATGTCAGTGTTCTGAGTATAAGGATCTTTACCCACCATGCCAATTTAAAAAGCGAAACAAGAGCACAAGGGAAACTCAGTAGGATGGACTGTGTCCTCCCTTCAACTCCTATACTGCAATTTAGTCCTCTGGCTTAAGGATGTGATTAAGGAGGTTGATTTGTCTTTTAGAGGATGTGATATTGGCTAGGAAAGCCATGGGGATGTTTACTAACAGCTTCCTCACAAATAAAAATAGGATAAAGAGTTCATTAAGCTTCCAAACTTTTAAAGCTAAGGTGAGACTCAAATCATTGCTCCATGTATGATGTGAAGAATGGAAAGACGGAGCCCTTCCACTGTGGGGGGGAGAGATGGCTCTGTTTCTAGCATACCTGAACTCTAGGAGCTATGAAACGACAGATATTTCAAATTACTCATTTACCTGGCTCTATGGAAAGAGAATCTTAAAGGTTCTGCCACAATATTGTCATGACTAGAAATACTGACAGTTATCAAAACATCCTCAGGAAGCTGGGAAAGCCTTGAAGAAGAAGAGCTTTTACAGGACAGAAATTTGAAGGAGACAAACTCAAATTACCTAGAAATGACTTGGCTGCAAGAGGGGCTAGTCAGAAATGTAAGTTCAGAGTTAAAGGTGTAAGATTTTCAAAGGGGCATCACAGTGCCTTGCCCAGCACCCCCTGGACCTTTGCGACAGATACATTTTGGTGATGTGATACCAGCAGGACGTCCCCACAGAATGGACAGCAGGCAGTAACTGGGAAACATGGCCCTCGCTAGTCCAGCTGGGCAAACAGGGCTGGACCTGCACCCTCCCGAACACACAGCACCTGCCTAGCAAGGTGTTCAGAGGCTTTTCTTTTACAGTATTTTTTGGCAGGAAAAAAAGGAAAATGCTTCAGTTTTTCAGGACTTTTTTCTTGCTCCATTTTTTAGCCCTGGTTTCTTTCAAGCTACAAGTTCTTCCTTTTTATGCCACATCTATGACTTTCTTTTCCTCACAGACTGAAGTGGAAAAATGCTGGAGGAATAACAGAAAATTCTCCAAGAATTCTCTTTTTCTGAAGATAAATTCTGAAATTTTTTTTCTTCTTTTATTTTCATTTACAGATTTTCAAGCTGACTGTTTCCTCTATCAAGCCCTGGAAAGACTTGATAGCTCTTAAGGGCATGTGAAACCAAACTCACCACTCTGAGTCTTAAAATCCTCAGAAGGTCAGCATTCAGCAATGCAAAGCATGAGATTATTACTTCTTGCGTTTTCACATCATTATCTACTTGAAACTGTAGCTGAAGGAAAGACAGGGAAAACCACAGGGATGAATTCATGTGGCTACCAGGGAAAATTTGCAGTTGCCTTAGTGTGGGTAATATTTTTTTTTGTCAATGCTTTCAGGGCAGTGTAAGGGAGCAGCTTGGCACTGTGTGTGACACTCACACAGATTAGCAAGTTGGTGGCAGGAGCAGAAGTTTGGGTGGTTGGGGTTTTTTTTTGCAAGCGCTTAATTTTTTTTTTTCCAATAGACCTGGGCAAAGTTTTGTGTAATTTTCCAGTGACCTTGATTATGCAATTGGGCATGGCTGCTGCCCTAGACGACATCAAAGATGCCACTCTCATCAGGTGGCAGGCAGCCCTAGCCAGGCGAGGGACACCGCGAAGGCACCCGGCAGTGCCAGGGGCAGATGGCTCTCCCGCCTGCCTCGTTTAATGAACTTCTCCTGGGCAAGCTCTTATTGCTCCCTCTCTGTTTTTTTGAAGGGGGGAAGTTACAGAGCTGGCAGTCATAAAACACACAGAGGCATCATCAGGTAGATGACGATATACTGCAAATCAACTGGATTATTCATTTCCCCATTCAAACAAAGAGAGGAAGGTCCTAATCCTTCAGCACGTGCTTAACTCCAAACAGGAGCTCAAACCCCACTGAAGTCAAAGGGTTAAATTCAGCCCCTTTTGAAGTCAGCAAGGGCAACCCTTCATCTCAACAGCGCCAGTTCTTCCTCCCAGCACAAAGTGCTTTGATGAATCCACATTGTAACGCCCAAACGAGGTGCAAAGCAACATCATCGCTTCCAGGGTCCCTCCCTGATGTCGACACAAGGCTTTGGAGCCAGGCTGGAGCCGGGGCCGGGGCATGGCTCTTCCACTCCTTCTCCTGTAAACCATCAGGAATATCAGGTGAGAAACACCTGGCTCCTCTCTGCAACCCTGGCCATGCGCAGACAGTAAAGAGCAATGACCCTGCAGAGGTAATGGGGTGAGGGAAGCAGAGGTGATGTTGCCCCAAACTTTCTTTGCTATGAGAGCCCCTGATCATGCTTGGTAAACCTCCTCACCAACCTCACAGGTACAGAGGAAACCAATTACAGTCTCAAAGTGCAAAAATGCAGCTAACATTACCCAGAAACCCTCCCCTCACTGCCAGATTCTCTTTCAATGTTACCGTAATTTTACCCTTCCCCCAAAGACAGATGAAAGCCACCTACACCCAGTGTTTCAGGCGGTTGAATGTTAGTTGTTTTTGTGGTAGGACCTGGAAAACTAAGCTATGAGAGGTTTGTACCTGGTTCTCTTTGAATACTTCTCTCTCTTTGGTCCGTTTACCACAGTTTCTGTTCCCTGAAAGCCTGAGAGGGAGATCTTAGCAAGCAGGTAATCTGTCTCCCAAGCGCTCTTGACACAAGTGAGACAAAGAAGAATGAAAATTATGCCCATTAATCCATGGTTTTCAGAATTTTTTTGCATCAAGAATTTTCTGATCAAAGCTAGTTCTTTCCAAAGCGTCTTTTTTCCTTCCCCCGCCCACCCCAAAAAGGCAGAAAATTGAGTGAAAAATAAGAAGGAAGAAAAAGAAAAGATAAGGTCTGGTCAATCAAGCCCCAGGTCTCTTGTCTCCAGTTTGTGATTATGTTTTATGATCTCAGACACAACAGATTGTGAGCCTGCAATGTTTGGAAATAGTAGATGATTAAACCTTCTGCCCAGGTGTAAATGCAACCTTTGTCTTCTGATGACTGTGTGAGAATTACCTTCCTTCTCAAAGTCCCTGGCTGGCCCTGCTCTCTTCACTGTTACAAACACCCCTGCTTGGAGCTACAACCACAATGTGCTTCCACTTTATTTCTCATCTATCCACACGCACCATCACAACCCATATCATTTCAACTGTCCTGAGACAGTGGGGAAAAAATTGCTGAGCAAGCTACTAAAAATCTGAAAGAGCGTGGCTTGTGAGTTTTTCTACTTCTTCACCCAGGGGGATTTTGTACCAGGTAAATAATAAAAAATGTGTAATGATTGACTAGGCTTTTAAACCTGAGCTGAAGGTAAGTTTGCCTCGCTGTTTCAGTTAAATATTCTCACTAGCCCCCTTCTCTTTCTCCAGTTGATCATGCCACGAAGTCCCATTCAGCCTGGTGCATTCTTTATTCTTTAGAAATTTGGGCAGCAGTCAAATCTGACCTTTAGAGCCATAAACAAATTAAATTGTTTCACAACCAAATAATATGAAACAATATTGAATAGCTAGGCTTCCGCTGAGTTTCCTCTTAAAGAGAAAGAAGCCCTGAAACAGCAAAGACGTGGGAGATAGAGGGAGAGAGATGGAGGACAGGGCATGCTGATACCCCACACAGCAACAAGCTGGCAAAGCACCAGGGTTTTCTGGGGACTGATGGGTATTAGCACTTTGGAAAATGCTGTGAGAGGCATTTAGTAATTATTCCCTCTTCTGGGAGCAGAGCAGTCCCCGAGATTCACACCCTGCTGCACAGACACCAGTGCCAGCAGCGCCTCGTGCTCTGGCTGCGCTTCAAGGTGAAACCCAGAAGTGGCCAAAGTGGCCTTGGTGCCACTGGGTCGGAAACCATTTCTGCTCTCCACTGTTTGCCTGATCTTTGGCTGCATGCAGTCCAGCCTTCCTGCACACACAGCACCGCTGCCGCACGCGGTCCCGCTGACACGGGTGAGGGGCAGGGCTGTGTCACCTGCTGTCAGCTCTGCAGGGGCATCCTTGAGAGCAGGGCAGTTCCCTTCCCCTTGGCTTGGGTGCCTGCAGGAAGCTGACAGCTGCCGAGGTGGCAAGAAGCGAGCCCTCTTTGGAGCAATGCTGTAGGGTTCAGCACCTTTGTGGAGCATTGCTGGAATGCAAAGCATCTGGAGCAGATGTGGAAACGTGATAAGGCTCCTCGCTGTCCTTAAAAACACTGTGAAGTGGCCGGGTAGGGATTCCCCTGGCAAAGGGAGATTCCCCACCTGGCACCGAGCAGACCTCAGTTGCCCGTGAGGCTCTGGGACCACCACAGGCAGCCCACCCTCAGGCCCCTGCGGAGATCTCTGCTGGGGGTGACCCGCTCACCCCGTCCCCTTTGCAAGGGGACAGGCCACCCCTCTCCTCCCTTTCCTGTGCAGCCAATTATACAGTTTATGCATAAAGGCACCAGACAGAGAAAGAAAGAGAGCAATGAAAGTTGTTCTGGGCCAACACAAGCTGCACAGTAGTGCAGCTATATTGGGCAGGTGGCACCCACAGACCCCTTGCTCTGACACCACAGCTGGCAGAAACATCCCTGTGCCCCTGGGCACCCATCAGCAAAACAACGGCCCGTCCATGGGGCACCACTCAGCATCCACACCAGCACCAGGACCCTCACACTCAACATAAAGAGATCCCAAATCGCAATTTCTTCTTTCCCTGCATGCTGTCTGCACACACGATACAAGCAAAAATCTGTTCTTTGGAGATGTACAAATGACACTCATAGCTGCTGCTTTTCCCTGAGGCTGAACACCTAACTGCCATTACTGTCACTGATATGAAAAGCTTTTAATTACCTACAGGTTTGTGCCATTTACAAAGTGGAGGTGACAGACGTGAAGCACATTTAGATGCCTTAATTAACTTGAAGAATTATGAAGCCGTGCCTGTAACTGAAATACAGTTTTGCCTTTTGTAAACCATTTGACATAAGAATGATGAGTCTAAGAATTGGATGTAGGAATACATCTAAATATTTATACTACCTTAATTACACTAGTATCTGAGCACATGTTTATGTTGTAACCTCCACTTTTACATCCGTTAATTTTGCTTTGCTGTGTAACCCCGGGTTAGCCATTGCTCAGTGCCACAGTGCCCTTCTACAGGGACTGACTTGGGTCTGGGATGATTCAGGGTAAAGCTCTTTCTCTGGGCAACGCATTTCCATGCTCTTGGTGCAAGATTCGATGAGGCTTCAAAACCGGGACGAAGGATTGAACAGACCCCTGACCTAAACAAGGCTGGCAACCCCTACCTTGCATAGCCCCAACAAACTGAACCTCCTCACGTCGTACTTCAAAGTCCTCTGACACAGGGCAAGGAAATGCTGTGGCTGGGATCCAGTAGCTGCTGTCATCAAAAAGCTGACAGAAACAGAGGTTAAGGGTACTAAATATTTCACTGTTAACAAAGCCAGTGTAATGCATTTTTTCGAAGACTAGGGAGAGGGGGACTCCGTCAGCAATGATACTGAAATACACACAAAGCTGTGAAACTAACTTTGAATAAGGTTTTAGAAGTATTCTAATTAGATGAAATAAATGTGCATTTTGATCAAGTGTTTTGCTCTGTCTTTAATGCCTGTTTTAATTTAAAACATTAACCAGTAAAATGAAGAAAATTAATTTTGGGGAACAAAATCAACATGCTTGATCTTGAAAAGTTCAGAACAAGAGTTTCTTGTGCCTTGGCATTTTGCTCCTAAAATACATTTTCTAATAAATTGTTATCTAGAATAATACATGTAATTATACAATTATTATAGTAAAAAGCAATGCTAGCAATTATACGCTCTCACAAACACAGGAATTTACCTTTTTTTTTTTGCCCATGGAACAGAATTGCAAGTACTGCAGGCAGAATTTTTGACCAAAGGGCCTTTTGGAGTTTTTGTATTAACAAGCTAAACAGTTGGACAGGGTATTTCTGATATTTTCTACTAGACACCATGACATTTGCCCCTTGCCACATTCCAGAAAATCTCTTGCAGTCAGCATCTTCAAGGAGATGGTTCCAGCAGAGGCTTTCCCACAACATCCTCGATTCTACATTTCCAGCCCATCTCTTCTACCACTCCAGGTAACAGACAGAGTATCATCACAGTCTCAGTGACTGACAGCTCTCGAAACGAAGCTTAGCCATTTAGCAGCGTCACTTTGTTTCTACTAAGCTGTTTTATCATTTCCATGACTGCCCTTCTTTTCCCTCCACACCCACATAATTTCACCAGTCGGTGCCCTAAGCCTGGCACTGGACAGTAGCAGTTCCCTTGCCATCTTCCTTGAAAGACGAGTTTTGCTTTGCAAGGGACAATTCTGTTTTGCCAGCAGGGTGAAGAGGAGGAACACCATCCTGCTCTCTGCAGCCACATCCCCAGGGGAGTGGGTGGGAGATGTTGGCCACTGCTAGGAGTGGAGCCTGGGCGAGCCAGTTTAGGTGGGACAGGGATTTGCCCCCTTGACACGTGCTGGCGGGTGGCTGCTGGGGAGCCCAGGCTCCTTGCTCAGGGCGTTTGCATTGCAGGGACATCTCTCACCTCCATCTCCATATCTCACAGCAATTTTGATTACAGGGATTCAGTCCCAGACTGTTTCATCCTATTCCTGTTTCATCCACCTGCTATTATCTCCTGCTGTTCTTGAGAAATTACTGCCAAATTATTCTGCTTTCTTTTCTTTCCTCCCTCCCCATCATTAATTTCTTTTCTAGGGTGGAGAGCTTCCCAGATCACCCTCCACCCACTTAGACACATGCATGCACACACACACACTTTATAGAAAGTGTTTACTTATGCGGGGGCAATAGTTTAAAAGGTAAATGAAATAGAGGACGCAGCCTGGATTGGCTTAGCAACACAAACAGTGCCAGCAGGTAAAGGGCCCAGGCCTGTTCTTTCCCACCTCAGAATTGTTTTAAAATGACACCCCTTCATAATTAATTGTACAGCACCTGATTAGTCACTATTGACAGACCTAGAGCCAATTGACTCTTTTTTTTTCTTCTTCTTTCTAATTTTTTTTCATCTGGCTGGGGAGAAAATATGAAGTGCCTGTAGCCACACACACAATATACCTCCTGGTGATTACATCAGGCAGCTGAGCAATTAGAGCTGGTAGGATCAGCTCAGGAGCTGGAGGCTACTGTAGCAGGATCACAGCCCAACCTTAGCCTTTAATATGAAAATGAAGAAGGGAAGCAACAATCCAATAAACCCTAGAAGTCAAACAAAGCCAACTGGGAGTTCATTTTTGATAAGCCAAAGGAAGAAATGGGGCTGAAAAAGCCAGGCGCTTCTTCTGCTGCTCTGGTCTCTCTCCTTCACGAGGAGGATCAAACTAGTCAGGAGACCTAAGTGAGAAGGCAACCCCAGTGGCAGAAAATGTGTGTGTGGTTCCTCAGCAATGGAGTTGGGTCAGAAGGGGTGCATTTGTAACCCTTTGCACTTCCAGGCATCTGAGAGTGCTTTGCAAAGCAAATGAGTTTGCTCTGGGACAGGGCAAGGATGCATCAGACCAGGGGAAGGTACAGGCAGCCTTTGCTCACCTTGATCTAAAACACCATTATCTTGCTGGAAGCTTTAAAAGAACAAAGTCAGTCTCCACCACCAGGAATGCAGTTGAGGTCCTCCATCTCCAGATCTCCAGCAGCCCGCTTCCAGACACGCTGCTTCCATGTACCTCAGTGAGCCTGGTATCTGCTCAACTCAGCCATTGTACAACCCAGTAAAGCCGAGTCCTGCCCCTGTGCAAACACTTTACTCTCAAAGAAGAGGATCCGTACAAGACCTTAGCCAACTTCAGAGTACTTCTGAGTGAGGTATTAAGCCAGTATCAGTGCCTACATAGGCGCTTGATCCAGTGTGAGTTAATCAGTTTAAACCCATACCTTTGGGTAAATACTTGTGTGAAGGCAGACAATGACTTGGGATTTGACCAAAGCTCAGTGAATACAATGTGAATGAATGTGTGCTCTGAATAAATAAATAATTAAAGACACACCCAATTAAGGCTCCTCTGTGGCCATTCTTCTTGCAGATGAAGCACTGTACACAGAAAACCTCTAGGTCAGCTTTAAAGCACATTACAAGAATTTATCAAAGGATCTCCGGTTCTGGAAGCTGATGAGTTCATCAGGAATATTTTGCTCTGAAAAACTCTCCTGCATGGAAAGGCCTCCACATAGCCTGTATTTAAATTTCTTAGACACAGGTGATTTTACATCCTAGGTGTAGTGACTTCCAAACTTAGACCCCAAAGCACAGGAGACTGCAGAGCAGAAATTCCACATCCTACTGACAAGAACCTCTTGATTCCAGGAGGAGTTCAAGCCACCTTGAGCCCAAGGTGACAACCCCTGCTAAAGATGCCTAACCCTGGACGAGTTTAGTAGCATGGTCCAAACGTACTGAGAGTTACTTTCTCAGTTTAAATCACTATAAAACGCAGCATAAGGTTAGTAGAAAATGCCACAGTTAAATTAGAACCAAGTCACAGCTGTTTAGAGTTCTGATTTAGGGTCCAGTTCTCTTTGGAAGAATGTAAATACTGCACCAGTTGATGCCCTTAGACCCCATAGGTGAACTCTAGGATCAGGAATTTATCACAGACTTGCAGATTCAAGTAGTTTGGAAAGGACCTCTGAGATCATTGAGTCTAACCTTTGACTAAACACCATCTTATCAACTGGACCATGGCACTAAGTGCCACATCTAGCCATTTCCTGAACACCTCTAGGGATGGTGACTCCACCACCTCCCTGGGCAGCCTGTTTCAAAGCTTAACAACCCTTTCTGTGAAGAAATTCCTTCGCATGACCACCTTGAACCTCCCTGGGTGCAGCTTGAGGCCATGTCCTCTTGTCCTGTCACTGGTCACCTGGGAGAAGGGATTGGTCCCCAACTGGCTACAAACTCCTTTCAGGTGGTTGTAGAGAGTGATAAGGTCGCCCCTGAGCCTCCTTTTCGCAAGGCCAGACAACCTCAGCTTCTTCAGCTGCTTCTCATATGACTTACCCTCCAGACCCTTTACCAGCTCTGTAGCCCTGCTCTAGACACGCTCCAGCACCTCAGTGCCCTTCCTGAATTGAAGGGCCCAGAACTGGACACAGCACCTGAGGTGTGGCCTCACCAGTGCCGAGTACACGGGGACAATCACTGCCCTGGTCCTGCTGGCCACACTATTGCTGATACAGGCCAGGGTGCCGTTGGTTTCTTGGCCACCTGGGCACACGCTCGCTCTTGTTTAGCTGGCTGCCAACCAGCACTCCAAGGTCCTTTTCCACCAGGCCGCTTTTCAGCCACTGTTGTTGAAAAGTTGCACCCACTGTTGAGGGAGAGAGGAGAATGGGCTGATGCTGGGGCAGAGGGTGAACATGATATCTGTTTCAGGCAGTGTTTGATGCCATCTGAAAGGTGACTCCAGCTACAAATGTCTCAGGCAAGGCTAAGAGGGGAAGATCTGAATGCCACTGTCAGAGAAGGAACCAGCCAAGAGATCAGGTCTTCCAGGAGTGATGCCTGTTGTTCTAGACCACACTGGGTGAAGATGGAAGAAGAGTGTTAGGGAGGCACTAAGGATTGGGATGCTGGGCCCAATGACTCAGAACATTGGCATGGCATAGTGGAAACTCTGGTCCCATTGCTCACATCTACATCCAATTTGCCATGCAGACTTCACATGAGCTCACTTGCCTCTATCCTGTGGTATCTACTTAGATAATAAGCATCCTAAAGGTCATGATGTTGCCTTCTTGTGTGTGTGTGTGACAGCAAAACCAACAGGTCCCCAGTTCCCAAGGTACTGCAGCAACATGAATGATCCTGACAAGGGGAGGAACAAGAGATCATGGAGTCCTGCTTCCCCGGGACACTGGCAGCTGAAATCCATTATGGACACCATTGTAATAAATGCTGATCATTTTTTGTTGGTGGAGGACAAGTGTTTGAAGGTGGGAGGGCAGTGCATTCAGGCTGAGTGCTTCAGGCCACATGCTGAGGAAATGCTGTCAAACATGGATGGTCTGAGCATGGAGGATATCTTTCAAAATTTTGTGGAAGTACCATCCTGATCATTAGGGAAGATCTACCAGTAAGTTTGTACTTCCTGGTGTTATTTATCCCTGACATTATCACGCTTGACCTAGCTGTATTTTTCCAGCTTTTGAATTTGGAGGAACATGAGGAGGAAAGAAAAGAGGTGTCACATCAGAGTGGCTTTTCCTCCACAGGTTTGAAGCTGTACATATGCAAGAGAGATGTGTCTGTACTCATATCAGCAGATACACATTAGCCATAGGGCTATCTAAGGGATATTCTGTGTGCTACAGCTCATAGACTTGAATTATTGTTCTTTCTCATTAGTAGCGGTTAGGAATTATCATTTCTATTCCACACATTATTTTACCATTACAAAATTTTGTGCCATTTTGACACCAAAGTATTAACCTGAATTGCTACCTAATTTTAAATTACAAAATGGATATTCAGGAGAGCTTTTTTGGGATAATTCCAGGAAACTTCACTTTGCTAAAGATGATGATTCATTAGTTGAATCAGCTACTTAGAGCAAAATTATGAAATAACAGATTTTAATTTCATCCTCTGCGCGAAATGCAGAAGACTTAGAGACTTGCTTCAATATATTTGGTCCCATCAGAACTGGAATCCTTTTTGTATGAAATATTTAGAAATTTCAAAAGGAATAAGTGTTCCACTCAGGCTTTAATATATCCTGCAGTTATACTAAGGATCACATTTGCTAGTTTGCATAATTTTTATTCTCTTTGTACTTTGCCTGTGGGCATTAGTCAAGAGGCAGGGCCCAGAGGAATATCATTTAAAAGACTCAGTAATCCATGAATAAACTATTTCTGCCTCGGAGAAACCATAAATTTTGCCACAGTTGTCCAGCTCAGGATGCTTAACAGTACTCCCACAGCACATTGTTATTCCAGAGGACCATTAATTCCTGCCAACTTTTGCTTGTTTGTCAGTAGATATTTGACTGTTTGTTCAAGCTGTGGAATGACAGTCTGAAGATACCTACACAGAGGCAGCATTTGCTCTTTACTATTTGCAGTGTCATCTTCTATTGTCTTCACGCAGTTGAGTAAAGCTAAAAGGACTGCACCATGGTACTGGGGCAACGTGCCACAAATTGTCTCTGATAAGAGTTTTATCAGATAAGCAGCATGTTGATCTAAGAACTTGTCGCGAAGAGAAAATTTGCTAGATAGCTCATTTCCAAGGAAAACTCGATCTGTTTGAAACTTTCCTTCCAGCAGCAGTCGAGAACCAGTGTCTGAAGAAAAAAAGATTGTAAAAATAAACCCATAATGCACCTGGAGAATTGTGCATTCTCGCTACAGGAGCGATCTCCGCCTCTGCCCCTATTGCTTTTGTAGGATGAGAAGGGTGTAGTGGGGTCTCACCAAGTAGCAGGGAAGTGGAGACAGCACTAGTGCACTATAGCTCTTGATCTGGTGTCAACATTTCCAAAACCACCGAAAAGGTGGAGAATGTGTGAGAAAATACAGATCAGAGGCAGCATCTCTCAGTCAGTGTCCAGCTTTTTAAAAGAAGGCTGAGCTGGCTTGCTGGCAGTATAAATTCATTCAGAAGGAAACTGTCACATAGCAAACCCCACTTATTTTTGGTAGGGAAAGACACAATATAAAGAAGTGGAATTTGAAGCCAGATTAAAAAAAAAAAGAAAAAAACAAACCAAAAACTGATGTGAGAACTTACAACTACGTTCTTCTCAGTGAAGCATGAGCAGAATGCCACCAAGCTACTGGGCTCACGAGGGGGACGAAATGCAGGGAGGAACTGTGTGGCCGGTGTTATGTGGGAGACTCACAGAGCTGCGCTCTGGCACTTTCAAAGCTTCGCAAATAACATAGGAAGGATTAAAACCACTAACACTTGTGTTTAGCTGCTGATGTCAGTAGCCACCTGTTACACAATTTTTCCTTATTTTCATCTTTCACAATCATTTCTATTCATGTAGGAAAATGTTTGGAACCTCGAAATCATCTTTATCCACTTACTTCAGTACACATATATTTTTTCACAGAGCAGACCACCCCCATCCGCTTGCTAATGCATTAACTTTCCCAGATTGTTGCATTCCCAGATGCTAATCACCAAGCAGGGAGGCGTGTGCGACCACCAGAAATAGATCTTTTACATCGCACGTTATGTCATGACAAATGACTTGCTGTTAATGAACTTCATCGGGACTAGCAGGGTGGGGGATGCAGGTGTGGTTTTCAGAAATCCCAGCGGCAGCTGTTCGAGGTGCAGCAGCCACAGAGACATCAGCAGGAGTGGGTGCAATGGTCAGAGCTGAGAAGTGACTGTCCAAAACACAGAGACGTGAAGAGATGCAAGAGACAGAGGGGCTGAGGTCAGCTTAGGCTGGCATTGCTTGAACAAACCCATGTTGTACAAAAGACTTGATGATTCAAGGTACTTTTCCCGCCTTTTCTGACGTCAATTTTTAATGCCTCTGCATCCATAACATGCCTTATCCTTTGATTTTCCACAGTTCTTTCAGTCCATAGTTCCCCTTCCCACCCCTGGCCTATTATTTCTCTCTCCACTGCTGACAAAGTAAACCTCAAGCAGAGACAGCAGTGATCATTGCAAATCAGCCCTCCGCAAAGTCCTTTCGGTGCCGGCCCTGCATTTCCTGAGGGTGGGGAGGGGTCACATCCCGGTGCCTTCAGTAGCACCATTGATGACACCACACTTGCCTGGCTGGATGTCCTGCAGCTTGTCAGCCCAAGGGGCAGTGGCAGCAGCTTCCCGCTGCGTTTGCGCAGAGCTGCCTGTTTCTTAAGCCCCTTCACCCTCCCTCGCCAAGAAACATCCTCCCTAGCCAGACATCCCATATTATGACTAAGGCAGAAGGCCACAGGTTTAGTCAGTTTGTGTACAGTTTGCAATTATTCAGCTGTTTTAATGAGAAGAAAGACCTTGAGGCCCGTGATGTCAGAGATAAGAAAGTGTGGAAAGCAGCAGATGTGTGACCTTGCCACTCTCCTATTGCTTTCTCCTTTGTTGTGTGTGCTGCAGCTCTTCAAGGTTTTAATACCGGGAAGGGGTGAGGGGAAGGCGAGATGAAGGTTTCACAGTAACTCAAACCCCTGGTTCATGGAGCAAGCCCCTGGCTTTTAACACAAGGCTCTAGTGGTAACCAAAACCCAGCAGCTGCTTGAGAGCTGGGGTCTTGTAGGCTGCAGCCCTTTCCAGAACCTGGACATTTATTCTCCTCGGTTAGCTGGGATAGAAGTTCTTAGTATCCAGTATTTTCCTGGACAGAGAAGTTTTCCAAAAGAAAAATACCAGTTAATGAACACTGGGAGTCTTTTCCATACAGAACACCATCTCCAAACACGTGACCAGGATTGAGCGAAGCATTTCAGTTTGACGTGCGTTTGTGCCCTTTGGCCTAGCAGGGAGCTGCACTGTGAGAGCTGGAGCCAGCAAACAGGCAGAGGTGCCTAAACCAAACCTCAACGGCCCCAGAGGCACCTGGGTACAAAGGCTGGGTGCTAAACTTCTCTGTCCAGGTGCCTTCAGACATCTGGGATGTACCTGGCTTCTTAAAATGTGGCCAAGCTGAGTGGCAAAACACCTAAACCCCACAGGTTGTCTGTGCCAGGGTGTCCATCCAGCTGTCTTGCCAGCAGCATCTTCTCTTCTGAGCACTATCTGGGGGTGGGGTTGGTGCTGTGTCTTCAAGTAAACCAGGAAAACATAGCTTCAATATAAAACTGGATGTATAATGCAGTCCAAGGAGCAGCTGTTGGTTTGTTGTCAAAAACGGGAGAGATGCAGAGGGGTGGGTACAGGAGGCTTGTACCCAGCTCTGCCTGGCATCATCTGTCAGAGCACAAGGGAACACAGACTGCAATGGCAAACGTGGCAGAGAGCGTCAGAATTTAAAATCTTAAAAAAGAGGAAAAGGAGGGGGAAAGAGACAAAATTGTTTTGACAATTTAGAGAAAGTGTGTGACAAAACTCAGTAGAGCAGAGTGCAAGGAACTACAATCAGGCAGAAAGAAGGAAGTGGAAATGGCTGGTTAAGAAGCAAATCTGTAGAAAAGACTCTAAATCACACATACATTTCTTTTTCATACAAAAACCAGAAACCAAAACCAATAAAGCAAATGTCATGTTGGAAGGAATAACAAGCAGCATTGCCCGTACAAAGAAATGGCCCTTTTGTTCAGTGCACATGTGGTATGCTACCGCTCTTATAGGGTGGCCAGTTCTGTGCAATGTGTTTCAGGAAAGATGTTGGCCTTTTGGAGAGAATCCAGGAACAGCAGAGGCCTGGGAAATGTGACCCACAGGGGAGAGCTGAAAGAACTGGATGGCTTAGGTCAAAAACAAACAGCTAAGGGGGATGCAGTAATAATCCTCAGCTACATAAAACAGCTCATTGATGAAGAGGGGAAAAGTCTGCTCCCCTGTTCTTAGTTAAAAGGGAGAAAAACCTTTCTAATGGTAAGGGAGACCCTTCAGAATGATGTAAGAACACCTTTCACAACACAGTGCATGTATAGTTGGTCTCTTCTTGGGCAGACACATGCTTTTGGAGACCTCTTCCAATGCCTCCATCCATTTCTGTGCTCCAGGCATAGGATCCCTCACCTGCAGGCAGGCAGTCATCCATACCTATCCAACACCAAATAAACACCCTCACCACCGGCCTTGAGGCATGGTTCCCTTTGAAATTATTCCACTTTGCACAGAAGGACAACGGAGCCATTTGTCTGGAGTCAGAGATTGCGCTTGCCTGGACCAGTTTGTGCAGGTGTGGTCAGAGTGGTGTGGATTGGAAGAGGCTGTCACAGCTGAGGGTCTCTGACTGACTGGCCAGCTCTTCCCTGGGGCATCGATAGGGAAGATAGGCCTACTTGAAGAGTATTTAGAGCATCTGTGTTACCCCTGAAAATACTTCCTGAGGGAATTTCTCTCCGTTCCTCGACTATAGAGGTAGCTAGGATGATCAGGAGGCTAGATAAGCAAACTCAGTGCATTGGTTTATATGATCTCCCTCCTCCCCAGAATGTCCTGCTTGTAAAAAGTTGCATTTTTGCATACATTTCACAGGACATTTAATCACATTGTTGCCATTTCCCTAAGTAAGATCTAGACGCTTGAGCTGTGAGGGGGAAACTAAATATTAAAAAATATTAGCTTGACATGATATTTATTTTTCAAATTAAAAACCCGCATCACAGTTCTTTATTGATTACAGCTGGAAGTCACACCAGCAGGCCATTCCCACTTGCAAATACTTTGCCTGACACGTCAGGGGACAACAGCTCCAAGCAAGCTGTGCCAGCCACAGCACTGGGACAAACAGTGCCTACTCCCAGAGCTCACTCTGTGCCTGTGAGAGGGCCAACACCTTGCCCTGAGCCATGGCGTTGCCAAAAAGACAAAGCAGAAGAAAAGGAGCAACCCCAAGGCTATGATACTGGGAGCTGTGCTTGTGCCCATCATTACTTGGCTGCTGCATTCATTAAGGCAACTTTCTGGGACAACATGTTGTGTTCACATCACCTGCAGAAACACTGTGGCCAGAAAATACCCCTATTCCAGCCATACAATGGCTTTCTTCCACTTAACTCCCACAGCTTTCCCAGCAACCCCTCCTTTTATACCTTTAAGGATATTGTAGAGGCCAGTGTGGGATGCACGGCAGGGCACAGGATGGGTTGGGGGCAGCCCCACGGCCACTGTGCCTCACCCCGCAGAGCAGGTACGCAGCCACCAGGATGGCCCCCACTCGTGGCCCCCCGGCACCTCATTGTAATCCTTATCGGGCTAATGCACATTTTTCGCTCAAGGTGGCAAAACGCCCAGGACTGCCAGGCTGCCAAGCCTTCCGCTAAAAATACCGCTCAGACACATTTCAGACTGGGCTCATTAAAGAAAAGAAAGAGCGAGCGTATTCTGGTTGCAATGGAAATGACGTGGAATGAGGCAGGGGAAGAGAGAAAGGGAAGGGCAGACAGGGAAAATGAGGTGGCACGAAGGCTGGAGTGCTGCCCACGGCAACTTAAAGCCAGGCTGAGCCTGAGGGAGGTATTGGTTGTCCCTGGGGCTGCTGAGTGGCGTCACTGGTGTTCCATCCCGCTGTAGAAAGTGTTTGTCCTTGTCGTGCTTCCTACATGCGATGCCACCAGCATGACAGGAAAAAAGGGAGTACCCACTAGGATGTCCCCCAGCAGTGCTGAGAATAGGCAGGGACCTGGCATAAAGTTCAGAGGGACCAGGGTGAGAGGGCAGGAGGGAGCCCAAGAGACCAAAGGGAGCCTAGACAGTCAGGATGAAGGCAGTCTGGTGTGGAAAAGTAGAGAAAGAGAAGAAAAAAATTGGGAGAGCAGTGGGTACAGAGCTTGGGAAAGGATTAAAAGCAAAGGGTGAGTGATGCTGGGTGGGTGGCAGGAGAAAAGGAGAGGAAAAGATAAGAAAAAGAGTTTAAAAAGAACAAGAGATGGTAAAACACTCTTAGCACGAAGATCCTCTGGCCTCATTCTCTGTCAAGCAGGATGCCATTAGCTTGAAGATCCTCTGGCAGGTCCCTATTTTGGGAGCCCTGCACAGTGACAAGTGGTTCATTGACTTTCCTGGCCTTCAACAAAGCTAGATTTCATTAAATATAGCTGATTGTGTTTCATCAGTATTACAAATGGAAGGAGCATTTGCAGGGGGGGAGCGGTTAGGAAGGGGCTTAGGTTTTTGAGAGTCAGGACTGACTAATACATATTGGTTTTCTTCTCATTTTTAACATTTGCCTCTGTGTTTAAACTGTATGAGAACCGACAAACCTTCACTAACACAGCCTGTACTTCTCTCTGACCTTGCAGATAACCATGAACCAAAACGTGCAGCTCCCTAATTGCTGTTCCTGGTGGCGCTTTACAGGCTTGTGCTAAATTTAACGAGGAGGAGAATCTGACTGAAAACCTTTCCAAATGTTTCTTTCCTGTGGCACGGGGAAGGATTGGAGATGCAGGAGGATTGGAATCACTGTGTGCCTCCTGTGGCAGGGAACAAAAGTGCAAGAGATACAGAAATATCCAGAGGACCCAGCCTTACTCTGAGGAGTTAATCCAACCAGAGACTGGAGCCTGCACGCACTTTTATTGGCATTTATATGTCCTTATGGCCATAGCAAACACAACCCCAGGTTTCTGTGTTGCTGGTCACAGTCCCCGTGCTTCCGGTCCTGCCACACACACCCATGAGTTTCGTATGACAGTGGAGGACCCGAGGCAAGGATGCTCTCCTTGGCCAGGGTTCCTCCTGCCCCACCAGCCTGGGGAGACCCTGCACGGGAGCAAGGACACAAGGCAGCAACTGGGTCCACAAGGACCACGTGTGGCTCCTGGGAGGCTCAGTGCCAGCCAGGATGGCATTCCTGGAGCACAGGCATGCACGCTCCCACACCGGGCCAGCCTCGGTGCCAAGACATAGCACTGACGCACTGTAGCTGCTGAAGGGTATTTTCTTTTTAATTTTTTAAGATCTTTTTCTCTCCCAGTTCTGTCCATTCTGGCCTGGTATGTTCCACACTTGTGATATGTCAGAGGAAGCAGATGTTGCCCTGACCACAGAAATTGCCACAGCGTTTAATTTTGTTAGTTTCTTAAGCAAAAGACTGTAGAGATCTTTCACAAGCTGCATATGCCAGCCTGAGAGCTGCAGAGGACATTGGGCAAAAGCCATTCCTCAGGAGGATCAGTGTGTCCAAAGAATGACCTTACAACAGCAGACATCAGATCAGCTTGAAATTACCTGCTTATTGAGTAAGTAGTATTGCAGGAAAAAAAAAATTAGAAAAAGAAAAAAGAAACATCAAAACCCAAACGCAAAAAAACAGTATACCAGAAACACACAGAATGATACAAAAGCCATAAAGATCAGAATATTCACTGATCAAGTAAAAGGGGCTATAAAATTCAGTGGGTGACTTGGAGCCCTGAAGAGCCCTTCCTGAGCAGGAACCTGGATTTAATTACTCCTTGTTCCAGCACCCATCTCCCCAGGCCTCTTCTCCCTGCCACTATCTGTCTTGACTAAGAGGACTGCAAGTTTTTCCAGCCAGGGACTGTTTCTCACTTGGGTTTTGCATATTCCCAGGGCAGTGAAGTTGTCTGATTGTTTCCCCACTCCAAGCAGTGGCAGCAGGAGCAGCAGCAGCAACCAAAGACTTTGTACCTCTTCAGAGCCCAGGCTATTGTGTCTTTTCCAATTGTATTGTATTGTTTGGCTTTGGAAAAGAGGAGAAACACATGACTTACAAGGATATGGGAGATTCTCCCGTGTTCCCATTGCATATTTCAGTCAAGCAAAATTAACCTCTTCATGGGAGATGAAGGTTTAGTCCAGGTAGAATTACAGTGAGTGTGGGGGATGCGGCAAGGAGGAATAGAGAAGAAACAAATCAATTCACAAACAGAGGAAACAAAAAACTGCTGCAGATAATCCAATACAAAAAAAAAAGTGGGCCAGCTGCAGAGAGCTACCTGAGCTGGAAAAAAAGAGAAAACAGCCTGTGCAGGACACAAAAGAAGAAAACCCAAACCTGTTTGAAGGATTAGAGAGCCACATCCTTCTAGGTGCATACCACCAGATGGTAGTGGCTGGTAAGTGTGACTTACCATGGCAGAGACAGAAGTCACTTCATCTTCTCAGGAAATATTTAAATTAAGACAATGTTTTCTTGTGTGTGAGGGACAAGGGCGTGGAGGACATACCAAGGGAAATGGCTGTGGATGAGCTGCACATGGGAGAGGAGCATTTAATAATACGTTTGTGTTGCGAAAGGCCTGTTATCCATTTATTTCTCCTGAAAGAGCATTCAGCCTTAAAATAGTGGAGGAAGCACCGATTAAGGCAAACACCCACACTCCTGCAGTGCAAGGAAACGGGCTGTCAGCAGTTAGAGTACCTGCACTAGGTTTTCTCCCAAAGTTTGTGTTAAACCGTCCAGCTAAAAACCCAAACTTCTGCCCAAGTGCACTGGGTGTTTTCCCACCTTCCCTTCCTGCCTGAGCGTGCCTGGGTGTGTGGCTGCCAGCTGGGTGCTGCAGCACGAGGAAAGGATATCAGCAGGTGGCCCAGGACAGCAATCCCAAGGTGCTGCTGTAACGCATCAAGTATCCAGCAAAATATCTGAATTCATTGTCAGTACTTTCAGGAATAAGAAACATGAGGATTCAGGTCTAAGAGGCCCCATAGGTCTTTCCTGTCTCCTTCCATGTGTGGATGTGCTGGGATGTAGTACCTGACAGAGCCTATATGAATGTCTGGTCTTATTTCTGCTGGAATCCAGGCTGGAGCAATGACTCCAGCCACCTCAGGTGGCAGACAGGGAAACAGCAATATTGGCAGAGTTTGACCAAAACTGTGGCACAGCTCTTGACATCTGCACATATTTCCTCCTCTCCTTGCCAGCCCTGGCTCCAAACTCAACTGCTATGTAAAGCTGAAGAAGCTCTAACTCTGCTGCAAGTAGAGGTAAGGAGTTTTTGTCCAGAGTTAACTGGTTAATAATAATCCTTCCATTTTTCCTAACTGCTGTGTTCCAGGACACTTGAATTAACAATTCACCAAGCATGTTCACTTTGAATGACTTCATTGAAATCGGCACAAACTCAAACAGAAGCCCTATAAAAAGCCAAGGCTTTATCGTGTGCTCGGTGGTGGCAGCAAGGAGGCCTGTGGGAAGGAAACAATACCCGTCTGAGTGGAGCGACGGTTTATCTGCCTGCCATCAGAACAGGCCAGTCGTGTTGTTTTTCCATCCGCTCCCCATGGAAGCCAGCTCTGGTGTACAGTACCAGCCCGAGCAAAAGCCCGTGGCTGGGTCCTTCTGTTTGTAGGGCTTGCTGACATAAGGTGGAGTTGAGGTTATTGTGGTGTGGGACGTTTCCTGCCCTGGCCGCTGATAACCGCAAATCCCAGCAGCCTTACAGGCTCCCTTTGTCTGCCGGCCCCGGACCTGAGCTATGTATAGCCCGTGCCCGCCCAGCCCGGGGTGGGCGCGCTCTCATCCCTGTACCCAAGGATGCTCTGCTGCACCCTGATCTCTTCCCCGGCGAGCAGGGTATGCTGAAAACCTTTCTACACACCGGGTCCAGCTGACCTTTTTACCTCCAGGAGAAAAGGAGGAGGCTGAGGATGGGTCTGTGTGGGGCAGTCTCAGCCATCGAGCACACATTCTTTCACACCAGAAGTAAAAGGATTAAACTGACTGCTAAAACCTGGTGTCATTTATACCAGCTGAGGTGTAAATGAAGACCTTGCCACGGAAACAGCATTAAGCTCACTTTGTGTTGTCCATCTCGGTGCCAGTGTGGATGGTGAAGGGTGACACCTCCATGTCAGCATGTGTTCCCAGCCCCAGCAGTCAGTGTGGTCGTGCCAGCCGATGCATGTGAAGACATGACTCTGTGTGTGGCTCTCACGAGCAGAAAAGAAGTGCAGGGGATGTGTTTTCATAAAGAGGTGATACAAGAGTAGGTGTGGACAGTCAGTCAGGAGAAGGATGAAGTGTGGGATGCAGCAGAGGGACGCATAGGCGCTGGAAGGGTTGAGCACCAGCTCCCAGGATGTGGGCAGCACAGAGATGCTGCAGCAGGCAGTGCAGAGAGGGAAGGACGACTCCAGGAAAACGATGGAGCAGCAAAGGGGTAATGCCTAACACAGTGCAAAAACAAAGGGTGTGGAGCCCAAAAGAATTTTCCTGAAGCCAGGGCTCTCTTCCAGCCTACCTGCTGCAGGATCACCCTCAGGACCAAGCTGTGCTTAGTGCCAAATGCAAGTTGCAGCAGGGAAGTGTAGTTACATCTCTCTAAGTGAATAAAATCCTCCAGGGCTGTCCCCTAGTCTCAAAGCCTGCTAGCCCAGTGCAGTTCACAGCCGTGTGGCCAGTTCTCATACCTCTAAAAACAGACTTACTATAATTAATGTGCTCAGTAGTCACAGCCACTGCAAACACCTGAAACACTCAAACCACAGAATCACAGAATTATTAGCGTCGGCCACACTCTTCCCAATGCACCTTGGGATAGCGCTGGCCCTCCTGGGCACAAGGCACTGCCAGCTCATGGTCAGCTTGTCGTCCACCGAGACTCCCAGGTCCTTCTCTACAGATCTGCTCTCCAGTAGGTCAGCCCCCAGCCTGTACTGGTACTTGGGGTTATTCCTCCCCAGGTGTAAGACCCTGCACTTGCCTTTGTTGAACCTTATTATGTTTCTCTCTGCCCAACTCTCCAGCCTATCAAGGTTCCACAGAATGGCAGCAGAGCCTTCAGGTGTATCAGCCACTTCCCCCAGCTTTGTATCATCAGCAATCTTGCTGAGGGTACAGTCTATCCCTTCATCCAGGTAAATAATTATAAACAAGTAATAAACAAGCTGAATAAGACTGGGTCTTGATCCCTGGGGAATGCCACTGACTACAGGTCTCCAATTTCTGCTCCACTGATCACAACCCTCTGGGCTCTGCCATTCAGCCAGTTCTTGAACCACCTCACTGTCCGTTCATCAAACTCACATTTCCTGAGCTTACCTAGGAGGATGTTCTGGAAGACATGTCAAAAACCTTGCTGAGGTTGAGGTGGAGAACATCTACTGCTCTCCCCTCATTGTCCTACCCTGCCACACATCATAGATGGCATCTGACCAATCCTCAGATTGACCAAGCATAATTTCCCCTTCGTAATTCCATGCTGATTACTCCTGATTAACTTCTTTATTTCTACATGCTTGGCGATGACCTCCAGAATGATCTGTTGCATCACCTTTCCAGGGACGGACATGAGGCTGACCATCTGGTAGTTTCATAGATCCTCCTTCTTGCCCTTTTTGAAGATGGGAGTAACATTGGCTTTTCTCTAATCACTGGGCACCTCCCATGATTTTTCAAGGATGATGGAGAGTGGTTTAGGAACAAAATCTCAGGGGGGTGGTAACTGGCATGGGCCAAGCCCATGCAGGTACTGTGCTAACAATTCAGTGATACAGAACAGCTTCATCCTGGCCTAATTTAATTTATTGAAATAGATATGGCTGAGGACATGGAATCCTCTTTCCTTTTTTGATTCTTTGTGTGTGGGCGACAGCCCAGACTGGATGCTCCCTGAGCTGATGCTTTCCATGTCCAAGGCCGCCAGCCAAAGCACACAGACCATCACTCCCACTCACGCAGGCTCTGCTGCCCTGACCCCTCATTGTACCAGCCAAATGAGACGAGATGCTAGAAAGATCAGCTTGATCTGGTAAACTGCTTTGGTGCGAGGCAGAGGATCAGAATCTCTCCCAACAGCTGGGCACTGGGATCTTGCTGTGGCAGGAACTGGGCTCAGAGCCCAGAGGGGCAGTACACACCCTTGAAGAATGGCAGCCCCCTGGTTTCGGGATTGGCGCTGACACTTGGCAGGGAGATGTTAAAAAGCAGCAGTATTTTACCTGGACTCACATGAAGCCTCAGCAGGCTGTGCCCTGTGGCTAAGCCAAGCTGCTGGAACAAATGGTAGTCTCCTTGAGCACTCCAGGGGACTTACGAGGTGTGCCTGGTGACATCTGTTATCCCAGAATGGAGAATTTCTTCTCCCCACCCCACCCCACCTGGTGAGCAGACCTGCTCTGCATGGAGGATAAGGCTGCACAACAGCACACACGGAGAGGAAGACAGATATTGCTGGCTCCCATATCCGAGTATGCTCCCTGAAAATCTGGCTTTGGTGTGGGTCTGTGGATGGCAGAGCAAAGAGTGTGGTAGGAGAAATTAATTAAAACCAGGGCTTGAGGGTCTTGGTGGCTAGACCTTACTTTGCATGAGGCACAATTCACTTCTCACCTCCACAAGGAGCTCAGCAGCTCCTGATACTGCTGGTACAGAGCTACAAACTGTGGGATGGTACATTCCTCACACAGCAAGGCAAACTGATGTGCCCTCCAGCTGGGAAGCACAGAAGACTTTCACTTTTATACTGTATTTGCTTTACTGCATTCACACCAGCTTGGGAAAAGAGCATTAATACCATCAGCTACCAATGTCTGCCTCTAATAATCAAATATCCTGTTCCCTGTGAAACTCAGACACCAGGCACCCGACACTGCTACTCCCCTGAGGCTGCAAAGCAGGAAGATCTCCTGTCTCCTGAGCAAATTCAAGTGAGAAAATAATCTGAATAACGTGTCCTGCTCACCTCAATCTACAGCTGTGATGCCTCACACTCACAAATTACCCAGCCTTGGGAATCAGACCAGATCCCATTTAAAACAAATGCTAATTTATCAGGTGTTTAATCTCTCTTAAATGTTCATTTCACTGTTGTTGGCTCAGACAACATCTCCATCTTTCATTTGGTTTGCTGTTTCCCCACCCCTTTGAATGTTTTCATTCAATGAGGGCTTTCATTCCTCTCAAACTCTGCCAGCCGAAGAGTTTGCAGAATCCGGGCACTGCCATTCTCTCTGAGTTGTGTCCATGTCCAAGGATGCTGCTTCACACATGGCAGTGAGTGTAGTGACAGAGGCTGGAAAAGGCCTTGGGAAAAGGATGTGGCAAACACAGCCAAGGTGGAGCTGCTCTTACATGACGTCTGTAATGCTAATGGCATAGTGAGTCAGACTTTGGAGACTCTCTTACTCCTCTCACCTGTTTCCTGTGCCATGTCAGAGGCCAAGCTGTGGCATTCCCGTGGCCCTTCCATCAGCCAGAGGGATTCAGTGAGTGCTCTGCTTGGAGGAGAGACCCTTTGATCCCCAGCTTGAAGGCAATTTTTTTGGTGTTACCACACCAGTGAGGGAATGCCCTCTCCCCAGCCGCATTTGAGCTGGAGCTCCAGCTCTGCGAGAGCCCAGCAAGCTCCTCCAACCAGCCAGCTGTGCTGGCCTGCACACCAACCACAGAAGGCATAAACCAACCCATAGAACAGAGAGCGGAATAAACAGGCAGAACATGGAGGGCTGGGAATGTACAGGCTGGGACTGGAGCAGATCTGCTGGCTGTGCGTGGTTTGGCTGGGCCGTGCCAGTAAGAGGGAGCACAGGTTCAATGTTGCTGGAGGGACGGAGGGAGAAGCCCCGGATTCAATCCCCCTGGAAGGAGTGGAGTGTGGGTACAATAAGCTAGACCCAGGGTGACATCTCAGTCAAGGCCAAACACTCCATCCATCTCGCTGTGCTAGTCACGGCTGGCAAATTTTTCTCGCTGTGAATATTCCACCCGGCTCCCTTAACTCACCCGGATAATGGCATTTCTGTTCCAGTTGTTTAAACTAACAGCAGCACAATTCGCAGCCAGCGGCCTCAGCGCTTTGTACTCATTTGCTCAATCAACATTCGCCCCCTGGTAAGTGACTTTCAGAGAAAAGTGTCACCGGCAGACAATGGGCTGGCAGTTAACAGCAGCAGTTCTGTGTCTAAATGTTTGCAGACGCTCGGGTAAAATGTCTCAACTCAAATTTATAAGGACAGTCACCTCCCTGCGGTGCGTGGGGCGGGAGAGGCAGCGGGGAGATGAGAGTGGCTTTCCTTCATCCCTGCCCGTGTGCTGGGAAGGCCGGGGGAAGGCGTCTCCAGGAGGTGAAGCTCGGCGCTCCTGCTGATGCTCGGGCTCCCCCGCGCCCTGCGCCGACAGGGAGCTCTTTCTCCGAAAGACATGACTCTGCTCTGCAATCCTGCTGCAAATATCCACGCTGCCTGGGCTTGACAGCCCCCTGCCACCAGCAGCTCCCTGGCATCGCCCCCAAACCCCAGAACTTCGTGAGAATAATTTGCCTCCCTTTCTGCGGCTCACTTAAAACATTTATTTTGACAATGAAAGCGACTATTAATTCCACCCATTGATTTATTTTTCCTAAAAGCCCATTGTTACCAGCTAAATGTGCATAATAACTTGCCATTTGAGATACCAGCAAATGCTTTATAGACTTGCCTACTAGGAAAAGCCATGTCAGTTTATAAACAGGCTGGTTAAGTGGCTCCCTTGTGGCAGTGTCCTTATTTTGCTTTGACAGTAAAGCCTGATACTGTTTGAAATTTAGACAAACCATTACTTACTTAAGTTGATATGATTTTCGCATACAGCTGAGACACCTCCTGGTTTTGATCTTGCCATAGAAGTTCTACGTACCAGCAGGTCATCTAGAAGGTACTGTTAGATGGCAGGCTCCTTCTCATCCTTCTAACAAGGACAAGGTCCTGAATTGTGAACTTCCCTGAAACTTTTATCAGAGTCTTTTAAACAAACATCTCTGCTTTCTAGCCTTCGGAAAAAGAAAAAAGGCATTTCTAGCGTTCCTGGCTGCACAGCAAACCTTGACAGACAAGTCTTCCAAAGATTCAAAAGCCAGAAAGAGAAAAACGAAGAGTGTCTTGAATTTTTCTCTGTTTCTTCAGGTTTACAAGAGTCTCCAGCTCGTTAAGCCAGACCTGATTGCTGCATGTGTGAGTCTCTGGCAGTGCAGTCTGCCAGCCTGGGCTCCTGTCAGGTGATGAAGATCCAGGTTTTACACAGCTTGAGAAAACAGTGTCTGTTTTTCACCACCAGTGTTTCCCACACAGCATATATTAAAACGAATGCCAAGAGGCTACGCTGACATAAATCACCCCGTGCACCTTCTGCCTGCTCATAGAGACCTTGCCTACCCCAAGCCCCGTGGCCCTTCAGGGGCCCTCTCTCCAGTCACACCACCAAGCCCCTGCTCTCCCGGGGGTCTTTCCATAGGGACATCCCTGGGATGTCCCCTCCCGGGACCGACTGGCAGATTGATCCCAGCTCCACGACCCGGAGCGGCGAGCCTTCCAGCGCACCATGCATTTTGGGAAGGTAAATACACAACCAAAATATCCAAGCTGCAGGGCGGTGTGACCTTCGGGCGACCCTTAGCCTGACCTAACGCTGGTCACTCTCACCAGAAGATTTGTTTATCTTGGGACCTCGAACCTCCCAACCTGAAAGCACCGGGTTGACTCCCAGCTCCGAGGCCTGCCAGTGCTGGCTGCCAGCCCCCATTAGGAGTGCCCAGTGAGAGGCAGATTTTATTTTTAGTCCCATCCCCACAACCTCACGCCAGGCAAGTGGCCGCGATCGTGCTAGAAAAGCCGCGGCAAGTTAAATTGGAGTGTGAGCCCCTTACCCAGCCGGTGGAGCAGCTGTGGGCATTCACTCAGGAAACAGCTCTGAGAGGGGCTTTTCCTTTCATCAAAACTTGGAGGAAATTTTGCCCAAGGATTTCCTCTCTTTCGGCCAGAGAACTGCAGTGTGGACCGGGAAGCAGTTAGGGCAGCAGATGCAAAAGCAGGGGGAGATTTTCTCTTACCACAAGATAGCAGGACGCAGGGGGCAGGGGCGGCAGCAGGACGCATCATGTCGGGAATGTCTGCTATCCCAGAACTGAGTGGAAACAACCCATCTGAAATATGCAGAGCCATTATCAGGCCAGGGCTTAAATAAACTTTACTGTCCATTCAGTGATCAACCTCCCTGGGAGCCACCGGCTCCATTCATCACTGTCACCTTTTCAAAGTGACTGTGATGACAGTTCATGATCATTAACTAGTAATGGTGTGCTTTGCATTAACAGGAGGGCACATCAAACGGGCAGGCTCGCAGCTCGAAAGTTAACTAAATTATATAATAAACATTCTCCAGCTAACCATGTACAGATGGTGACAAAAGGTGGGACAAAGTGGCAGGCAGGAGAAAGCGGGGAGTGGGGGGATGTGTCGGGAGAGGAAGCACTTTGCTACCTATTGGGTGACTCACCCCTCTACTTGCTATTAATTAGAAATAGCACAACATGGCCCTCCAGCCAGAGGGACCAGAGCCACTTGCTGAAATTGCAGAAGTTTTACTGTCAGAAAACTCACCTTAAGATTTCACAGATCTGCCATGCCCATGGGATCTTTTCTGCATTTTGTCTTTTTTTTTTCTCAAATGGTATTCATTGCAGGCAAAGCTGAGGCGCTCCAGGCACAGTTCGGATTGCAAATGTTGAAAACTGAAAAGAAGAGGATGTGAGGAGGGAGATTTCAAACTCGTCCTTCATCTCAGAGGGTTGGGATGGCTTGTTACCACTTCCTACTGGAACAGAGCATCAGGCTCCTGTGCAGCTCTGCTGCGTGCTCAGAGCCAGAACTGCCCATGCTTGAGTGGGCCCACCAGCTCAGCCAGCTGAGGCAAAATAGCCTTGATCAGAGAATAGCTTGGGAGGCAAGACCTCCTAGCACAATTCCCAGTGCAGTCCCTACTGACTGAGAAACGTTAAAAAAAATCTGATTTTTTCCATCTATTCACTAGCAAAAAATGAAAAAAGCCATAAATCTATTTTATTACAATTTATTATATTATACTTGTAACCAGATCATTCACACAGAGAGAAATGGTGCCTAGAGTTGGGTTTTTAAGTCCATAATTCAGCACTTTAAGAAAATGGAAATATATTTTAACTGGGACTTCAGCGGGAGCTGCCAGATGCTCAAAGCCTTTGCAAAAGTCCAGCAAAATTCCAGTAAATGCACTGCAGCAAAGGGGTCTTCTGCCACAGAGTCCACAAGCCTCTCTACTTAAATGCTTAACTATGGATTTGAAGGGGTTTAGTTTTAGGCATCCATTTTTTAACCATTCATCTTAATGTTTTAAATTAGTGCAGTCACAATCAGGCAAACCTTTGTGTTCCCCATGACTTAGAAATTACAAAAATATTCATCAGTCAGTGGTGGTTTGTCTTCTTTCACTACCCCACACCTCAGCCCCTTCAGCAATCTCTCAGATTATGTGCTTTTCTGTTATTTAGCCCTCTCTCATATCTGTGTCTTCACAGAAAAATGTCCCAGAAAAGGTAATCCGGACTCAGCTTTTATCCTAACCTAAACAGATGCTGGAGGGGAGGAGAGGGAAAGAAGATGGCCTGATTTTTGTAGTTCCTCTCCCAACAGTTCTTCAGTCTGTGCTTGAAGAGCTGACACTCCTGCATGATGCAGGAAACATTTTTGGACACATATTTTCAAAACCAGTTGATTTTTCAATGCTTAAATTATTGTGGAGTGAAGTGATTGACTTTTCCTCTGTTCATCCAACCACCTGTTTTCAGGCACCACTGAGCAGGGTGGTTTTCCCACTGGTCCACTGTAACTGTGGAGAGTGTTGTTAGAATTGAGATTTTCAAAAGAGGTTTTTAATTTGGGTCATTTGCCATTTGGGAGCATAATTTTGAAAGTATGTGGCTTGTCTGTCTGAGGTGCCCAGAGCTCCCACTTGTGCCAGGTCTGTGGGAACTCCACGGGCATTAGGTCACTAGTGCTGCCAAGGATCTAAGAGACCTGCAGACTGAAGGTCCTGTCCAAGCAGATAAGTTGCATTTCAGAGCACAATCATCTGTTGCTTCCACCTCCCCTGTCCCAGAGGTTGCTGGGCTCTTGCAGCAGGACAGCAGCAGCAGAACATGAGCTCTCCCAACTCAGAACATCCCTGCTGGCTCCAGCTGCTGACCAAATGAGGCTGCTCTGATACAACAGGCTACGAACTGCTTTGACAGAGATACAGCTCTGGCTCTGCCCCGTGTGAGACGGGTGGCGCAAACACCACTGACTGCCATAGATGTTGCCTGCCAACAATTTAAGTATGGAGGCACAGGTATGGCAGCATATCCCTTCAAGGCTAAGGACATGAGAGAGAACCTTAACTTCTCCTAAGCTGCTCTCTTCTTTTAAGCTGCAGGAAAAGAAGTGACAGTGTCCAAACACTAGAAAGCCAGCTAGGACACCCGCTGTCTTTCACCCCCACTCTCATGCTCTGCCAGGATCCCAGCTGGGCTCCACGGCCTGCCCAGCACAGCATTTCTCATTGGGAATATGTTGGGACACCAAGCGTATACTGTCCTACAAGGGAAGAAAGCCTTTCAGAAGTCAGATAGAATAAAGGAGCTGCATTATATTCTCAGGAGATTTATATTTCTTGTGGGATGTTGCTTAACAAATCTTTCTGTCTCTCTTCCTTGGTCCTAAAACAATGTTTCTGACAGAAAAGAAAAGCAGAAAACTACAACTGGTTTATGATTTGTTCTTTTATACATGCAGATGTTTCACAAACATCTGTAAAATAACAATCCACCCTGGGAACATAGTGGGTGAGAGAGACAACACAGCCGAGAACTTCTGGGCCCTGTTCCTGGCCTCGTTTGTTGTCAGCTGTGTCATGTCACCCAAGTCACCTCAAGATTACTTCGTGCCTCTCTATGACTGACTGTCTTACAAATGAGACGCTTTGTATTTTAGCATCGACATAGTCTTTCAAGCAGCCCTAAAGGTGATATTGAATGGGAGCTGATGGACTCAGATGTACCCAAAGCAAAAACAAACAAACAAACAAACAAGAGCTAAGCCATTCTGTAATATTAACCATATGCCCCATACAGGAATGACAGAGGTTTTGCACTTACTCCTGAAGGTCTGTGCTGGGCTAAAGGTTACCATATGCCACAGGAATGCTCTGCAAACACCAATGAGTGGCCATCAAAGCTGAAAATTTGAATTTTACTATACAGTCAGAGGTGGTTAATTGCAGCTTCTACAGCCTGCTTGCCCAGGTATATAGAGCATTCAACTGCTTGGTTACAAGGGATGTTAGCTTTTCTCCTCACACATGGCTGGCTAATTTTCTACATACCATTCAAAAGAAAATGTAAATAAAAGTGGTTTCAACCAGAGCAGGATTTCTTCTCCAGTGTGGCCTCTACAAACATTTATGAGTTCTACAGTGACTGGTTGGGAAGAGAAGATCAAGAGCCATAGCCAAGTGGCTTAGAAAGGGAAGGGAATGGAGTTCCAAGCAGGAAAATCAAACTCTGATTGCCAAGAACTAGTTTTTAGTTATGCTGTAAGGTCTCCATCTATATTGGAAACAGTTAACTCTTTTCACACATCTCATGCATCAAGCAACTTCCCTCAGCCTCTGATGTAAGGGCATGTGATAAAGGATATTTTATCCTAAATAAAGAGCAAGAATACAGATGGACGTCCAGGAACACGGATCCAAGGGGGCTACATTTACAGTGACAAATGGTGACTGCCATTCTTCTAGGACTGTGAAATCAGAGACTAGCAAAGTGCGGCAGGCAAGCACATCAGAAGCATGAATGAGATTGAAATTATAGCATCGTAGTGTGGGATCCAGCTATGATCAATGGAAAGAAAATAGCTGTATTGGTCTGCCAATATCACGTGAATGGAGCTATGTTCAAACTGAGTGATGGGTGACGGGTGTCCATCTCACAGGCATGGCTCAAGCTGCAGAGGAAGATGTTCCTCTGTGTCTCCTCATACACACAAACTAGATGAAAAAACATGCTGAGATGAGGAATGCCAAGCTATGACACAAGAAGAAAGTGTCCCTGAGGCACATGTGAGTCTTACTCTGTCACTGCAATGTGCAAACTTACAAACACAAATTATAGAATACACGTAGGTACAAAAACTACCAGAAATCAGTGTGAGATGGAGGTGAAGGCACAGTGGGAATTAGGACTTCCAGCAGTATAATTGAGCCATTTTCCTACAGTCTTCATTCAAAAGCAGGTGGTGATTCAGGTTCTTAATTTCACCAGAGCCCATTGAAGCACCTCTGTCCCCACCACGTATGCAGCTGAATAATTTGCTGCAAAATGGCTGCCCTGGTCTCTTAGCAAACAGCTACTCCAATCCACTGGATTCTTTGGAAACATCTGCCTACACACACTTGATTCCTTCTTTGAAAACAAAAAGATCCTAAAAAGCCAGGAAAACTAAAAGTGACAAAGCCATTCTCACCTGGTAGAAGACATGAGAGACATCACTAGTAAAGTGACTTGAGCAAGAAAGCATTTCAAAAGTAATTTTATTAATCCATACAGATTGGGAAAGACAGGGTGTGGGATTCTGATGCTAAGCTTTGCTCTAAAAGTATGACAAGTATAGCCAGCAAATGAGGAAAGGGGAAAAGAGAGCAAACCTTGTATACTGAAGACTGGAAGTAAAGTGTTTCCTGATGTGCTCCATTGCAAATTAGACTCGTGCAGCTGGATTCCCACTTCCCACTTTCAGGAAAAGCACTCCAAACAGAGAAAATGGTAAGCTTAACTCTGACTAGGAAGCAGGTCTGGTTAACATTATGAAAGGAACAAAATTTCCCTTCCCCCAGCCTCTTCAAGGGCCAGAGATTTGTGTGCAAAATAACTTGAGCTTTTCCCCGTGGTCAAAGACTGGTGTTTTATTTATTTGCGGTCAGTAACGCTGGACTTCTGTCGTATTTTGCTGTGGTACTCCATTATTTGATAAAGTCCCATAGAAACTGGCCAATGCCTTTGCTTGACAGGGACTACATTCTGACATTGCACCTGGCCAACGGGATCACTTTTTATTGAGAGAGGAGAGGAATTAAAAGTACAACAAGAAACTGGTTTATAGCCTGAAGGAAGTGGAACTGTCAACCCTCACAGTGGTTTATTTTTTTTTTAACACTTTAGGCGAATACTGCTGCCTATACCACAGAGCACTTGTGTGTATATATCAAGCTGGTTTTAAATCCCTCTAAGCACCACAGGCCTCGGCAACTTCCCTTTGTGACCAAAGCCTTAGTGTGCCCAGCCACGGCTTAAGAAAAGCCTTGGGTTTTATCCATTCCAAAAGCCGGAGTGAAACCCTTAAAACAGCTCCTTATTCCAATGTCCCAGGAAAGGCAACCCAGCTCCTGCAGTGATAGCCACCCACCGTAGTCATATTTTAAAGCCTTTCCTCAAGGCAAGGAACCTTACCACTGCAGCCCAGAGCCTTTGTTACTATCCTACAGATCTGAATCTTGAACATTATTAGGCTTTTAGGATGGAGGCTTAATGCAGCAGCAGTGTAATACCAAGTCCTGCAATTGCAGGGACGAAGACATGGTGGAAACAGGGACCTCTCTGCCTTCTTAGTGAGAACATTTCAAGACAGCAGCTACTAGGCCTGGGAAAATAAACCAGGGGAACTAGACAAGAGAAAATTATAAACTGTTGAAGTCCTGGAGTACTTCCAGGTATTCAAACAGGTAATAGATTTGTTTAAATAAGTGGAAATAGTTTCAAAACGTCAACTTTGCCACATTGTCTAGCTTCTCCTTTCTGGTTCAGCTCCAGTCTGGGAGGTTTCTTCATGCATGAGCTCAGAGAAAAGCACCTACTGCAGAAATATAGCAAAATCTACAGTGTTTCAGCAAGGGGATTTTCAGCTGGCACACGTCTAATGCCTTCATGATTTCCTGTTGGACAGATAGCTCTGGGGAAACACTTACATGACCTATTGCCCAAATATCATCAAGGAACTATGCACAGAACTAAATAAGCAAGCTAGATAAATGTGACACTTGTACTTCTCTTCCCTGCCAGAGTCCTAAAGGCTGTTGGATTCTTGATAATCCAAACACATATTTTGGCCACAACTTTATAGCTAATTTCAATTAAGTAGGTGACACAATAGAGCAATGGGCCTAATGACTTCCAAATCCCAACAATAAACAACCATATATATATACAATATACACGTACACACCATATATATACATACACACACAAACAATACCAATCAACACGTTCATTAGAAATAAAGAAGTATAACAATATTTCATCCAGGATGCAGCACATAAGTCTATTTGCTTCTCTCGGGAATGATGGCATTTCAGACCTATGTGGATAGCCCATTAAACTCCACACATAGTTTAAGACTTTTTACCTTCTCAATATCCAGCATTAATTTGTGGCAAATACTGCTACCTGCATCTTTCCAAAACTGTTCTTTTTTCTCTGCAGCCCTGGCTAGGACAATAATAACACACTCATGAAGTACAACTGTTTGCCTGAAGATATTTTATAATACAGCTCGCAGTTTCTGTAGATGCTGTCCTTGATTCAGAGTTATGGGAAAACAAGGCAGACAACAGTTATTGGATACTCACAAGAACTGTTGCTGGTGAGGAGATGACACAGATGTCCCAATTTTCATCAATGTTCACACACTTCAAGACAATTCCCTTTATTTATGTAAGTGATCACAAATTGGCTGCAAGATTTAAACTGGTTTGCATTTAGCTCAGTATCCTATGGAACCAAACCTTGCGCAAACCAAATTTGACAAACTGAACTTCAACAAAGCCTGAGAAAAATAGACAACTGCATAAAAGGGAAGAACAAGTGGGAGGGAAGGGTAGAGAGAGCGAGACCCAGAGAAAGCAGCATAGTTCACTGATGGAGTAGCCGGAGCTCAGAGAATCTGCTCCAGTGAAAGCTGATGAAAATCCGATTCAGTTCACTCCCTTACTCAGAGAGTGACTTGCTCCTCCATATGCTCCATAAAAAAAGCACTCCTCATGTCAGTAACATGTGGAGAGAGCAAATATTTCTCAATTGTGAATGATTCATTGACTTAATAAGCATCTGGCCTAAACATCTGATATATATTTAAAATTCCACCTATTTCCTAAAAAATTCCTTATTTTTTTGAGTGATCAAAACCAAACGATAACAGTAAAAAAAGGCAATAGGATAGTCTTCTTTGATGCCATTTGTGATCGAGGGAAAAGCTGTTTACCATTGGTGTGGACCAGATTGGGAGCGATTCCTTGCTAAAACCCTTCAGCTGCTCCTCTCTCAAGCAGAAGAAACTGAAAACAATGCACGTGACTTTGGGCAGTGAGTGACCAGCGATGCTACTGGGATCTGCATCTGCACGGGAGGTGATGATAACATTCCTGTGCAGAGGGCTATTCCCAAAGGCAATTAATGACTCAGCCTGCCAGGTGCACACCCACTCCAAGAGGACACGGCTCCTAGCTCCAGTTCCAAGCCACACCCTTCACCACTGGTCCCTATCAGATGACTTTTGCCACGCACGGAAACTGGCATAAGTTACAGATCAATTTATCACTTCGGAGCTGGATCAAGCACCAGCCCTCCAGGTCACTGTGGCTCCAGCCACACATGAATCAACATTCAATATGGCATTAAAATTCTCTTGTGATTGCTTTTAACTTTTGCGCAGTGTGTTCTTAGGATCGCAGAGTGGAGGTTCTCCTGTGCAGCATTTTGTAGGCTGGTTTGAGCTGCGTGTCCAGAGTGACATTCTTCCTCTTCTGGATGATCCAGAACACGACACTGTCTCCCTGCACCCCTTTCCCCTCTCTCTTCTATCTAGAAACAAAGCAGCCTGAGCACAGAGATGCACAAAACATCCCTCTGGTGCGCAATACGGTCAGGATACAAAGGACAATGACACAAGGGCAACTTGTTATCATTCATTCCTCCAGCACCTTAACTTCTTTTCTTTTCCTTCCCTGTTTTTGCTGGATTAAGCTTTCCCGACAGAACAGGGCCAACTCTGGGTGTCTGGGCTAGATTTAAAGTTCAACGAGGTTCTTTATTTTCCAGGAAACATTCTTCCTTCCTCTCCTTCCATGATTGTTCCCACAGGTTTTAGTTTCTTGTTGTTGGGATTTTTTTTCTCCCTTTCTGGGTCTGACCTTTGTCCAGTTGCTTTTTTAGCAAGAGTCTTGACGGTCTCACAGCAGGTTTCAACACAGTTGTGCTTCCAGTCCAAAAGGGGACTTAACTGGGCAGATTGCAAGTCTCAGAGCTGGAAGCTTGGGCTCAAACATTGCTTGGTCACCTTACTCCACACACAGATTTACACCTCCCAACAGACTGCACAGGGGCTGCTGCTCTCATTAACTCAAAGAACTCATTCCTACCCCTGCCTACCACATGCAAGAATGGCTACAAGAAATTTAAGGCAGCCTACTGAAGCAAGAATACCTTCTCTCAAGGCTTTTCATGACAACTACACATATATACGTGTGTGTGTTTGTGTGTGTACAAAAGAATATAGAAGGTATATAGAAACGAAAGCTATTGCCACGCTTCATCGCTTCCCACATGAGTCTCTTCACCATCAGGTTAAGCAGTTACCATCTAGCAAAACTCAACACATTTATTCTGAGCTGCCTAATACCACTGTACTGGCAGAGAAGACAAGACCTAGGACAGTGCAATTTGATCTAAAGCTTCCGCATCTTTTTTGTCTTTCCAGCACAGTTTCTTTGGCTAAGGACTGTCCCTGCCCTTCTTTCCTAAGGATCCCTCAAACTAGGCCAGTATTATAATGAATATTGGCCTCCCCGCTGCTGGCTTGAACATCTGTCTTTGCCAATACTTGCCAATCATATGTGCCAATAATGCACATACTAAACACTTAAACGCTCATCAGGTTTTCTAAGCTGCTCATCTTGGAAGGCTCACCTGGAATCTCACAGCTCAAATGGTGGGAATCTCCTCTCAAACCTGCAGTCTATATTCTTAAATTTACAGTTAACAGTTCTCCCTACTATTTTATACTCATATATACTCCTTATAGGCACTGTCCTTCGGTTCCAGTTCCTCTTCTTTGCACCTTTCCTATTCTGTAGCTTGTGAGTGAAGCTGGTTTGGCCTCTCTCACAAGACAGGGTTTCCAGCCTCCTGGTTGTTTTGCTAGCCCTGTGCCACACTTACTTTCAGCATGGTCTGTTTCTTTTTTCCAGTTCTTCCTACAAAGGCAACTGCCCAGAGCCATATGCAGCATTTCACACGAGGTCTCTCCTCATCACCTGGCTCAGCAGTACAGCTACAATGCTCCCCTCTTCCCTGGAAAGAGTTGCACTGACACTGCATCCAACTTACACTTCCTGTGACTCACTACAGCACCCTGGTTTTCACCTTCTCCGAACCCTGGGGCTCCAGTTCATTGCCAAAAGGTTTATTATTTCCCCCTAAATACTATGAGATCTTATCTTCTGCAGCATTACATTTCACACCTCTTCTGCTGCTGTGATTATTCCGTCCTCCTTGTGGAGATCCAAATTCCACTCTTTATGTAAAATGCTTCCCAACTCCAGGTCATCAGCATACTCCTACACTGACACTTGGTGAAAATATTAATGCAACTTAGTTGCCAAATTTAATTTTATGAAACTCTGCCAAGCAAACTCCCTCAAATCTATTATTTCTTTTTCCCAGGTAAGTCACTTAAATTTGTTGTCTGTTAACCACAGATCAAATTCCCAATGTCAATAGTTTGAGTCAGAGTTCAAATAAAAATCATGATCACTAATTTAACATGTGAGTTTTTCTTAGTTTTGTGAGACAGAAATGGAGATGGAAAAACTTTTTCCTCTAACTCTTCCATTGGTGTTACATGTGCTAGCTCTGCCTTCGTTAACCAAAGCAAAAGGAATGGGCACTCTTAATTCGAGCTAGCTGTGGTAAAAATTCATGTTAAAAAAATAATGAAACTTTTAGGTCTTTATGAGCTAGTGGGTTTTAAGTTCTAATAACGCATTTCCCAGAGTCTTTAATTTAATCTGCTACAGCATACCTTACTTGGCTAGACTCTCCTTGGAGTTGATGCTGCATTAACACTCCTCTCCTGGCAGTGAGGAGAAGACCTCAGACCAGCAACGTCAAACCAAGATTCTCCAAGTCTTTCACACAGCCTTTCTGGTCAAGGTCCGCAACAGCTTCTGCCTCCCTCTCTAAAGAATCCCTTAAATACAAGCGACATGAATTGCTTTGCCAGATGCCTGATACAATTTCTCTTGGGAAAAACGCAAGTCGATGTTAATCTCACATGACATTGGGAGATTACAAGTATATTTCCTCCAGGGATAAAAAAATAGAAATCATCCTGATTTTCCTCTTCTATGCTCATATAAAGCTGGTTACATGGAAGAGAGAACCCCACAGGTCTCTTGTCTACCAAAATATTTAATTCAATACCCCTTCTGAATCAAATTGCCCTGAATTTGTGACTCTACAGCTATGAATTGTCCATGTTTCCTTCATTCTCAAATAGGCTCATGGGTTTGTAGACACCTTACTGAACAAATACAGCAAGAAAAATCTTATTTCCATCTCTTTGGATCAGATCTAATGCTGGAGTCTAATACAGAAGAAAAGGAGGAAAAAAACCCCAAGTGGTAGGAAAGAACAAGCAGCTGAGGACAAAACTCCAAGGCAGTACTTATCCAACATGACCACAAGCAATTCTGTTAAACTTATAAAATCTGCATGAATTCCGGGCAAGGCAAAGACACACGCAGCCTTTCAATCAACTCATTGGCACCACTCCACCTCCCTGGTAACCCACCACACCGCCCGTGTTTCAAGCTCCCAGTCCCCTATCATGGCAATGTGGGGGACCAGGGCGCTCAGACCCTTCTCCCTTCCAGCTGGTTTTCCATGATGGCCTCATCAGCCAGGAGCAGGCCACTGAAGATGGGCACATGCACTCTCTGCTGCCAATATCCATTAACAAGGACTCAACATGCTTGCAAAGTGAAGAAAACTGGGGTCACTGAACGTCGGTGAGCTCAGCATCCTTTCTTGGGGGTGCCCAGTGCCTTTGAAGATCAGGCCCTCGGCTACGTGAAGACATGAATAGACCTTTCTCTCTGCCCTCACTGGAGACACTGGCAGCATTGTTAAAGCACAAGCCCAACCGAGTCTAAACTGGCTGAAAATTTGGCTGGCCTTTTTGCTTCAGCGTGATCAAATGGCAGCATTGCTCACCGAGTGTGAAGGGCATGAAAGGATTAGCCGCCTTCCCCCAGCAAGCAGGTGAGCTGAAACCCTTTCCAATTCACTACATGTCAGTTTACAAGTAAAACATAAGGTATAAATGCAGCTATTGTTAAGGTGAAGCAGCCATCCTGGCTGGGGAGTTAGATTAGCAATTTACCCTTTGTAAAAGGATTAGCACAGCCCTATTGTTTCAGTGTTTATTTATCAATTTGCATTTTTAAAAGGGGGCATATATCTGACAAGGGCCCACGTTCTCCATGTACCCCGAGCCACACCGTTTCCTTCCAACTCCCCACTGACAGAACCTACCAGAGCATTTTAAAGACCAGAAATCAAGGAGAACCCAAAACTTTGGCACCGCTGCTGCTCACACAGCATTTTGTTGAGCCAGCAGGCATTCCTCCATCTTTCAGCTGAGAGCAACTTCTGGGTGCTGCCAGCCGTGCAGATCAAACACCAGAACTGGCTTCCCACTTTTCCTCAGAGACCTGAGCTGAATGCAAAGATATTTATAGCCCATTCACCACAGTTTCTAAGGACATGGAAACCTGTGCCGGGTTCTTCCCCTCACATGGATTGCAGGCACCAAAGCAATGAAGCACCCCTGTAATTTGCACTGATTCCACACTTGCGGTCTTCAAAGCCCCTCAAATAATTCGTATAGCTTCCACAGGGCTCACAAAAGCCTGACTTTTCTCACTGACAAGGGTAGTGAAGAAATTACTCGGTCCATTAAGCACAGAGGTTAGCATCAAACATAATTTCTTGGCATCCCAGCATCTCCAGTGGGTCCTCAACTTCAGTTGTGCTGGGCGCTTACAGCGTCTTTGGGAGCCTTGTAAATGAGCCTTTATTGCTGCAAGGACTGGTTCGGTCTCCACGTGCCGCAGGGACTCTCTCGCTGGAGTTCAAGTTGAGGGAAGAGGTTTCACACAGAGCCGTTTGCAGCACGGGAGAGGGGGAACGCCGCTCACCCAGCCAGCTCCGCCAGGAGCACAGACTGGCCATTTGGCAGACAACAGCTGCTCACTCGGATTAGGTAAAAATTCCTTCGTTAGAGGGAACAGGGATGTTTTGGAAGGTAAGTGAGAGAGCAGATTTTTTAATTAAAATGACGCCAGTGCATTTGCACCCTGGTGCAGCCCCACACCCCGCTTTTCCATAAGACAGCGATTTAGGAAGCTATTCTTTTAGACCATAAAACCGGTTTGGAAGACGAACAAGCATCCAGCTGTGCTAAATTATTTTCCTGCTCCCTCAGGACCCAGCAGCAAACTACAGCATGTATTTTACAGGCGTATGATTTATTTATATGACTAACATACAGGTATTGATTTTGACCCGTAAACCCCCTCTGTGGCTGGGGGCCTACACATCCCAAAGCCTTCTCCCAGCCCAGGCTCCACCACCACAGCTGTGCAGGAGCAGGATCTCCATTTGTGAGAGAGGGAGAAGAAACCGCAGGGTGTTCTGTGGCTTTTTGTAACTCCTTCCACACATCCATTTCTTTTTTTTTTTCCCAAACAATTCTAGTTTGTTGATCAAGGATCTTACACAGGCAATTCATTTTTCCTGGTCATGGGGGAAATGAGGAGGCTCCAGTGGGAGCTGTTAAGATCTTAAAATACACTCTGTGCTGCTCGCTTATTGCAGATACTCTGATTCATGGTTGAAAAGAGAGGCCACGAGTGGACTCAATTAAGGACATGAATTCAGGAATCATCAAGGAGCACATAAGACAAGCAACAGATACTCCACCCTGAGGATCATGTGCAAATGTAAAATAAAATAAAATTAAATTCACACAAAAGGAAGGGAGAGAATGTAAGGGACAGACCCTGTCCCACAGGGCTTACAATTTACATTTAGATTAGCACAAGTAGAAGCAACATTGCAGGGAAGGTGGGTAAGGGTTACAACAACAAAACTTTGTGGCTGGCCTGCAATGTAATATCACTAATTAGAAAAAATGAAGTTTCTAGTTAATAAATCAGTGCCATTGACATTTCCATGAATTTGAGGGAGGTACACAAATACCTGTGGGATAAACTCTTTGATTGGATTTAGCCATTCTACTGTCTAGAGTAATGGTTTTAAATCATCAGCCTTTGAGGTCTGCTTTGAAGATAAATGAAAGGTACCTCAAGAAGAAACAAGCCTATTTCCTAAACTCACATTCAGTGTATGTCCCTGAGTAATGCTGGTGGGCACAACAGAACAAACCACGTGATGTTGTTAGCAATTGCTCCAGAATGACAGATGGAGAGGATTTCTTGCTTTTTTTACTCTGCTGAGAAAATCAATTACCACATCCTCATGGACAGGGGCTGGCAACCTCCCAGTGCACGGAGCTGCTGACCTCTCCATAGGACTGGATTAACCAGGCTGACCACTAGTGAGCACTCAGGTGTCTGTAAACACTGACCTACATACAGATGCCTCAACTTGAGAGCAAGTCTTCTCAACAGACCCGCAAAGGCCTCAGCCATCTTTCAGACTGGGCTATCGTGGCTGTTAGCAATAAATATCTAATCATACTTCAGCACAGCACCAGCCCACAGACATTCATCAGTCACCAGGTGCCATGGCTACGGCACAACACACCACAGCAAAGCCACGGCACCACTGGCACCATCGCCGTCCTTTATCGGCGCTGCACACACCACCGCCCTTCACGAGGCAGCAGCGTGCCCTGGGAAGGCGGTGGCACTGGCAAACATGATTATTCATGGCTCTTCCCATAATAGGGCCCTCTCCTGCTCCTGATTTACCAAGATTCCCCTCTCAGTATGGAAGTGGAGAAGTGAGTGTGACTCTCTGATACTTCTTGACACTCCTCCAAAGGCTAGTGACAGCAGCCTAAGATCTCTGAAGACAGCTGGTGATGCCCAGAACTGTACTGTGGTTTTTGTTCAGCTCAGTGTTTAAGGTTGGATAGTATAGGTGAACTACCACCAGGCATGGCTGAAACAAGCACTGTGTGGATATAACTGAATATATTCCCTGATCCAAATAAGAACAGAAGGGAAAAGTCAATTACTCTGCACTGAGAATGCTTTCCCATTCAGCTGGCTAGAGACCAAGGATCTCTCGGTATTGTTAATATTTGAACCACTTTATTTTTCTATACCAAATTATCCCCAGATCTTCAGCCTAATATTCTGTTGTCATGAGCTTTCTGGATTTAAATGAGGAAACAGAAATCAATATACATTCAAAACCAGACAAGCTTTTGGATGGCGACCACGTTCTGGCAATTTAGCGTGTTAGCACATGTGTCTGGGGTGAGACTTCAGCACAGAAACTGGAAACGCTTCCAAAGGTACCTTTCATTGCCATGCTTCAGATTCCCCTTCCTCACCCTGCTGAAAGTGCTCACTGAGTGAAGGTGGTTTCCTGAACCCAGTGATTAGCTGCAATCATGACACTTTCTTTCGTAGCTCCAGGAACATCAAAAGGCAAATAAATTATGATTTTAGAGTGCCTACAGTCAACTGTTTGAAGTCAAAGGTTTGACAACACATTCTAGTTTTAAGGCAAGCTGCAAAAAATACTGTACTACCAGATGACCACAGAGTATTCCATGGTCAAAGCTAAATGGACACCACTGCACCAAGCAAATATTCTGGAGAATACCGTGACTACTGTTTAAAGGCAAACAGACAGAGTGAATTGATAAGGTAGAGGTCAACAAGTGGTTCTTATATAAAACATTTTTTTAAAAGGCAGACCCAGATCATGGTACAGTAACTTTTATTGCAGAGATCAGTAGGCCAGCACAGCTATTCAAACGTACTGTACATACACAAGTGCCTCATGCTTATGCCAGCCTGCACAGGGCTAAAATGGAAGCATATAACCAATTAGTGTTAATAGGCAAACAATCATTAGAAGTGTTAACAAGTGATGGTGGTGAGGCTCTGTTTTTCATTTTACTACTGATCTCTAGTAAGTGTTATTATCCTCATAGAATAACATTCTATTATGAAATGCACATGCACAGCATTAAAGCCTTTGATAGTCCAGTGCTTGCCAGCAGCAGCAAAACTGTAAATAAAGTGAAAGAATCATTTCTGAAATGCCAACAGCCATTCGTATTCAAAAAGTTTAGAGGATGCAGAGAGCCAATATGCTAAAGTGTAAATAACAGGAATTTACTATGACCTGGGGATCTACGGAATCAACTGAATATTCAGTTTCTTCCCATTTTTCAAAAGAGCCTAAACATACATGCTTAATCTCATTGATTTGTGCCTGAACTAGGGTCTTGAGTCTGTTACATATTTTCAAATCTTTTTAGCCAATAGCCCCTAACATTTTTCTCTTTTATAACACAGCAAGCAGCTGCAACTAATCATATTTCATTATGGTATTGTATATCTGTTTTGTTTTAAAACAAATTTTACTTAACCAACAAAAATGCAACTGAGCAACTTCTGCTCACTGTAGAAATAAGATTTTTCTGAAGACTGGCAGAATTGGACATGACATCAGATACAGTTAAGACAATGTATTTATTTTAAATTTTAGCTATGAGGACATGGGTTGAGGTAAAAAAAAAACACCTTGAAATGAAGAAGTTTACAGGCCAAGACAGACTTAATCTTTGCCTACTCCTATTACTGTTCACAGATAGATGACCTGAAAATTATGGATGTATTTTATATGACTACATATTAATCACAACCATGTCTTCAGCTTTGACATACAACCAGAACAATAAGTAAACAAGGCTCACATGTCTGTGTTGGAAATATGCAGTCTCCATCCATCAGGAAAAGTCTCAATGGGAACTCAACCTACAACATCCTGTATCATAACTGAGTAGCACCAAGCTCCTCCCAAGCCACCTTCAGCACCAACACAACAGACCGGGGAAGTGCACACAAGTCACTTTACTGCCCGGCATAGGCTACATTTAGGTAACTTTACTGAACTATTAAAAAGCAATTATGATGACATAAGATATTAAATACAGATAGAGTTGTGTCAACCAAACTACTAATTTTGGGCTTTGGGCTTTTTTACTTCCTCCTTGCAGAGATATTACAGGTATTCAAGTAAGAATTACGCCTTTCCTTCCAACATGCACCTCTTTCTTCAGAAGATACCTAAAATTCAGTGAAGAAAGAAAAAAAAAGAAAAACATAATACAGCATAGTCCTACTGGGGAATAGGGTTTTAATGAACACACAAAGAAACTAGGTGACATCTTTATCAGCCCTCATAAACCTTGATTGAATACGCAGTGATAAGACGTGTTTAAACTGTCATCCTCACGATAACACAGGCAGAGACAACGCGGGCCTTAGCAACGACCTGTGCGAGGGAGGCCCTTCCCAAAGAGCAGGCACCGCTGGGCAATGTCTGTCCTGTAAACAGCCCACAGCCGGCACGGCTGCCTGGGCTGTGCCACGCTGGGAGCCAGAGGGCTGGGGGGCTGCCCGGGAGGGTACAGCCACAACTTCTCCTGGCACCGGCTTGGAAGAGCATCTGCGTCAGAGCTCGTCTGGCTTTGGGGATTGCCAGCTCTCTGGGGAAGATGGGTGCTTTGAGTCAGAGTGACCTTTAGCACCCAGATCTGCAAACACCAAGAATTCCATATAAGTGGTTTTAAAGAATTCAAGGAAAGCCTTTTTGGGGTTCTTTGGTGGTTGTTTTGTTGTTGGTCTTTTTTTAAAGCACCATCATCTGTGAGGTGCATAACATTCAGCACTAGGAAGCAAGTCAGCATTTGGGGCCAGCATGGCTATGAAGTTGCCAGCGACATGACTTCTGTCAGAAGACTGGCCTTGGTCATCTAGGCTACTTGATTTTTTTTTAAATAAGTATTTCAAACCCTTAAGCATCTCCAAGAAACATCTATGCAAATTGCCAAGTTAGTAAGTTAGGATTTAAACTCGAAGAAAATACAACGCACACTTGAACTTTTATTCTTTCTCCCCAAAATCATTCTTCCCTCACTGCGAAGCTTGCAGTGACACCCACTGGCTGTGGGAGGTGGAGTTTCAGAGAGCACTTACTGAAATGCTTCAGTGCACCGACAAGACCACAGAGACAGAACCTCCGAGAAATGCTGCCCCGCAAAAGCTGGCATTTTGTCAGTTCACTTAAAGTTACAACTCATTACCTGTATTGCATACAGCTCTTTCTCATTAACAGCTTTAATAAGGAAATAATGATCAACAGTTACTTGTTAAGTATAATAAAATACGTATTTGTATATAATTACTAGTTAATTAATAACTCCCATTGCTTGGGTGGAAGGTACTAGTTCATTTTATGCCTATTTGCTCTGTGGCAAGACTGAAGTAGCACTAGTAACTGGTTTCAATTTTTCATCAGGGAAACACTGAACTGAGCTGGTACACCACTGTGTGACTGGCTGGCAGGGGAGGCATCTTACCTACTCAGGAACTCATTAAGGCTGTTGTAGGACTCCCTGCATACACCAGCAGATTTCTTTTCGTACCCCCAAGCAGTAATTTCTCATTTCACACTTAAGAAAGAGAGGAAACACAAAACTAAGTGACTTGTGTAAAGACTCACAGGAAAACCACAGAAACCAAATCTAACAAATCACAATCTAATGGCCTCAGTTAGAGGATAACTTGTTTCTTCAACTGTATTAGAGAAACATCTCTATAATATATACACATAGGTTTTTAATGTTTAAACAAAATTATCCAAGTTTAAGCTGAAACGCAAACGAATCACTCCTGTTACACAACGTATTTACCAGAAGAAAAGGCTAAGTTTTAATTTAACTACAACACGATGGCTTGGAATGGATCAAGGGAAATTTCAGAAATATGTAGAATAAAAAATTAGAAAAAAACCTTTTTGCCTGCTCCATGGCATGACTCAAGAGCAAATGGCTCCTGGCTGTGAGCACGCAAGGTGTGTTTGCTGACTTACTCAGATTAAAAATATTTTAGTCACCCTTGTGTTATTTCCCGCATATACGGCACTAATGTTCTCACTAGAGGCAGAAGCAGAACTATTACATTCATGGAAAACACATTTATACATGACTTCCCACGGAGCTGAAAAAAAAAAGCTATCCAATGCCTTCCCAGCCAAACTTCCTCCTGAAGTGAAAAATCCTTCCCTTTGATAAGAAAGCTGTGTCAGACCACATTTCTGTCCCTGACAAAAGAACTGCTCTTCCTTGGCTTGCTCCAGTTTTGGCAGCTGTGCTCAGCAGGACCAGGCTGCTCTTCCCAGCCAGTCACCACACTTAGCAGAGACATCACTTTATCCTTCCTGAACAATAAAACAAAACTGAACTATGCACAAGCAAGCAGTTATTGTGGGTAACACTGGCCACAGCTCTAAGGCAGGCAGTTCTCCTCTGGGTTAGAAATTCCATCAATAACGTAACACATCATTAAAGATCTCTCTGTCCTCCCCCATCTCCCTTTTTTTTTTTTTTTTTTTGCCTGTCCACATTCAAAGCTATCTAAAGAGATGTTCACTGCTGCATACACAGTTTACAGCAAAGCAAGGCTTGTTAGCTTCCTTCAGTTCTTCCATATCAGGAGGAAGGAAATTAATAAAGCACAGGAAAGGACGCTTTTCACGCAAACATGGAGAGCTGGTGCCTTATAGATTCTCTTGTTTCTAATTCACTGAGAGCAAATCCACAGATACACAAGCAAACTTGTTCTGGAGTTTTGGGCTAAGAGTACCAAGCACCACCCAATGCTCTATGTCCAGGTTCCCTGGGGTACCTACTGACCTTGTCTCAGGCTACCTACTCTTCCAGAAAAGCCAGATGTACCAACTCATGAAAAATACTATGTTGGAGGAGCTAGCAGTGCACCTCTGCACGCACTGCTAGCTCCTATGGACACAGCATGGTGCTATGAAGATGCCTTAAGCTGTATCTACCCTTCAGACACTGCAGGTCACACAGCATTTAGCATTCAGCTGTGACAGCGAAGAGCTTAACCTAGGATGTGCTAAGCCCTTCCTTATCTTCCCTAGAAAAACCTGCCAGCTCCAGGCCATCTCTATTAATACTCCTACAAGTAGAGCTGGCTAGCTTAGTGTTTAAATACCTGTACCTCATAAAACAACCAATCTTAGGCCAATAGGCCTAATTTTGTAGGAAAGGATGGGCCAAATCCAAGAATTCCAGGCAAAGCAATGATGCCCCCATTGACTTCCTCTCGAAATTAAATGCCACGTGAAAAAAAAGGCATCCCAACATTTGATAATCGAAGATGGTCAGAAAGAAAAAGATCAGACCAAATCAACGTTAAATTCCTTTCCTTGTCTTGGAAAGCTACAGATGATAACACCAGCTGTCCTATAACCCCACAAGTACACATTCATACCCTTGGAAGGATGTTTTGGGGAGAGGTAGCGTGATGGTCAGGAACAGCTAGAACAGACACATGGGATATATGTCTGATTTCGGCAAATCCAGATGGCAAGTAGCAACTGTAGCAGCATTTCTGGCTAAATGAAAATTGGCAACAGAAATGAAAACCCAGGTACAGTTCCCATTCAGTAGAGGGCGAGAACAAAAAATCCCAAAACAAACCAAAAACCAACCAACCAACCAAAAAAAGGATAACTCTCTTCTGAAACACTCCTGCTAGATGCTTTTTTTCTTTCCTGAGGACTATTTGGCTACATCCTCAAAGTTGAGAAACTCCTACGAAAGCCAATGACTAACCTTTCCTGGAGTGCTCAACAACTGCTTGCCAAATCTTGGTGTCACTGTTTGATTCAGCACAGCAGATAAAGCCTAAAATTAAATGTCTGGTATCCCAATCTTGTTAATGAAGACATGCTTTTCAAATCTATTTCATTTCCATGCCACTTACCAATAAAGCAATGTCAGCTCAGGATAAGTAGATGCCCAGAGGGCTTGGCCCACTCAACCCTACTTGGCTGCAACACTTTAAAAGCATAAGTGGCTCCCAACTTCTGCTTCCTGCAGGGCAAGCACCTCACACAGCTCATTACTGAGCAGTTGATTTGCAGCAGCTCCTTTATGCTGCTGCCTGGGTGCAGACAGCCACCATTCGCAGAAAACCCAAGTCAAGATCACTTACTCCTTTACATCCTCTATGTGTGCCATGTGAAGAGAGCTGTGTTAAACAGAACAGCACATCCACAACTTTTGTACCAGGCACTGGCTTGTAACTCCCACACCTTCCTTCTCCATGTGTGGAATAGTTTCAGTATCAAATATATTCCTCCAGGGAGATTTGGTGTGGAGGGACCTATCCAGGGTGGTGAGACATGCAGGACATGGCAGGGTTACAGCAGGACTCAATGTATCCATGCTACAGGCTCTCCAGAGAGGGTACAGAAGAATTTAAAACTCAGCTTTAGTAGATCACTCTTCTCTCAGTCAAATTTGCCACCTGAGTTTCTCACCTCGCAAACTCCAGAAGAACTAGGTCTATGACTGTATTTTAGCTTTAGGTTTCCCCATGCCCTTACTCTAACACACTTTTCTATCTCAACAAAAAAGTGTGGTGCTTCCAGTCTCTATGTCCTCCACATAAAATGGTGGGAGAATGCAGTTTTAGAGGACAGTGACAATATGAAGACTTCCTCAGCCTTACACAGAATCAGAATCACCTGACCAAAACCCAAGATCAATGTAAATTAGGTGTTTTAAGTGCCATGTATTATAGATCAGAAAAACAGTCAAAAAACTTGAGCATGATGCTTTGAATTGTATTGCTGTACCACAAACAGCTTAACTAAGGCCTGTCTATGTTAGGAAAAGCAGCCTTGTCTAGATAAACCTGAAGTAATCTTTATTTTACAGGTCTCATCACAGAAGAAGAAGAGAGGAAGAATAACAGTATTGTATTTCAAAGCCAACAAGCTATGACCATTGGGAAATAAATGCTGTATAACTGCTATTTATTTTATATAGCTTTCATATAGAATATCTGTGTATATACCCTTACTCTGTATTTACCCTTACAACTGTAAGGTATATACACAGTAGGGGTTTATGAAATCTTAGCAGAAAAGTATTACTTGGAATGTGGTTTCAGGTTTACTTTATTCAAAGAGGTGGAACTCTCTTCCTAATTCTTTATGGAGGCAGCAAGAAGCCCAAAATCAGACCCCTTCTCTTTGCAAGCAATCCTACTGAACTTCCTCCAGGCAACGTAAGCGCACAAGATGCTCTAGATGGAAGTTTCTTTGAAAAGAAACCCTTATGCTGTCACCAAAAACCGAACCCAGGATACAGTAAGAATGAAAATTACAGGTGGCCTGCAGGACGAAAAGACACCACCAAAACCAAACAACCTTCAAACATTTACTTGTTTCTGAATTTTCTCATAGGGTTGAGATCAGAGGAAACTAGACCAAAAGAAGTGCCCCTATCCTTTCCTCAGGTGGTAGCCCAAACCTCTTTCTTATGCCACCAATGGAGAGAAAAATAAGGGATGTCAATAAATTCATGTGAAATTATGCCAAGACCAAATTCAGGAATTCCTCCTGTCAGTACATGAAATGAAGAGTGGAGGCAGGGACACAAGGACAGGGCCTCACTATGTTTATGCCAACCTCAAGCGTAAAAGAAAACAGGAGGACATTCAGAAGGGACATACCAAGCAGGAAGGGACACAGTTCTGCTATCAAAAATACAGACCAAGAAAGAATTGAAATGGAGTATTTGCACAGTAGGGACACAACCACTGAGGACATGAACTACAAAAACCACAACAGAAGCGACAGAGAATAACAAGAGTTGCAAACGTGAAGGTAAGGAAGGCCCCTTGTTAAATTCAACATACGAAAGAACCTGTGCCTGAATGACACTGACAATCCCAAGATTCCTATTTGTGAAACATGACTTTGCTACAAAGGTTGGATATTTCTGTTGAAGGAATAGCTCTCTGGTCTGTTCAGCCTCTTGGCAGAAAGATTATGAGTTACTTCAAACTTCTGGCCTTCAAGCAACTTGCATACTCAGGGAAGCCTTGAGAAGCTGGACATTCCTTCCACTGAGCAGCCTGATAGGCTTCAAAGCATATTTAACTATAAGCTGTGTTACTATAGAGTGGAAAATATTAATCAGCTCTAGCCATCTAGGGAGACTGTGGTTATCATTAAGAATATGTGGGACACTCATACAAGAATTCTTTTCCCCTGCCCACTGGACAAGCTCTCTCATAGAGTTTATCTGCTCTAACTGCATGCTTTTGAAAAAAAGCTTGACTAAATGAATACTTTCAACTAGAGCTAAAGGCAAACACTCCACTGGAACTTTGCCCTAATCAATAGTAGCAATGTTCATGTCACATGAGAGTCAGAGGATAGAATATGGTGCTTACTGAAGTCAGCAAATAACCTAATTATACTTAGCCTGCTTGAAGAAGGAGACAAGTGAGGTCTGGTCCACCCACATATTAATGCAATCATCATTATCCTTATCCCTTGTTTGCTTTCTGCTTATACTGCAATAAAAACTTGTGCCAAATGGAGGCTGCTACTGACCCCTTGTGGGAGAAATACACATTTTAGGATGTACAAGCATCAGTGGGGAAATCGGCTCAGAATTAAGTTTGTTTCCTTACGTCCCACAGATTTATTTTTAAGGAAAATTCAGTGAAACAGTATTAGTGTTGCAAGAGGTCACTATAGTCTCACAAGTGTAGTTTCACGATTTTAGGCAATTTTACAGAAATTAAGGTTTATTAGCTTCTCTAAGGCAGCCACATAAGTGTCAATAAATCCTAATTGTAGTAGATACTGCAATGACTTTCCCATAACTTAAAGCCTAGCATTGTTGAAGATTAAAATTTATACACTGCCAGCTGGCACAGTTCCCTATTTTTAATGTAACTTACACTACTTTAATCCATCATAGCATCACTTGCTAAAGATTGCAAAAACCCCCCACCTTACTATCTCCTGGGAAGCAAGGACATACTACTCTGCTGAAAAGGGAACAAACTATTTAAAACCCTGAAGTTTTCAGCCAAAACCTTCTCATAAATATCAAGAAAAGTTGATATAATTAATTCTTGAGAGTAAAAGTTTTCCAATGCATGTCACTGTCATGAGCAGGGCTGCACAAAGCACAACAAGAACTTCAATGATTTTGTTTCTGACAACTTGTATTTCCTTTCCTTATGGTGGAAAACAAAGCCTGAAAAGGAAGGCTAATGTTTTTTATTCCAGTACTACTGGTAATCTTTACTCCCTAAATGAAACACAGTACACCCATGAAGAACCACCCTCTGCATTTGATTCTTGTCAAACCCAAAGGAAATCTCCATGCACTTTCACCACCCTCATCAAAAGAGATGACTGTATATGAGATATAGCTGGAATGTCTTAGAACAGTAAAGTGCATTATACAGAAATTAACTATTACAGAGTACTTCTATTATAAAGTTATTATAATTATTTATATTGTACAGTATGAAATAGCCTTCTCAAAATCTAAACCCATTGACACCAAACACCAGCAAAACCCGCAGCTTCCACTGCAATCAACAGCAGGGGCTGAAATCCTTGAGACCACAGAGATCAAGTCTTGAACCAATGCCAACACTGCTCCCATCATGTTCAATGAACACATAAGGAGAAATATGTAAACAGCTTGTAAATCCACAAGCAAAGAACAAGAGGCTACTTCAAACGTATTTCAACAATTTGTATCAGTTATTTTAAAATCAAGTTTTTTCAAAAGTATTTGAAAACACTGTATTTTCATACAGACTTGTCATATAAACAAGGCTGAAGAAACTTGAAAAACGAAAACAAACTGAGAAAGAGAGCAACAAACTTTATTCTGTCAGTTCCTTTTTTCACCTGTACACTAGGACAAATAAAAACACTAAGCCACATAAGTCTGGTTGGTTTTGTTGCCTTTGATTACATAGACTTTTTTTTCTTACAAATGCATCCATTAAATTGAATCCTAAAAGTACAAACTATGATGCAGCATCTGTTGTCTCAGAATATGGAAGTTACTGTATCTGGCAGGAGATGTTTAAATGATCACATTCACGTAGCCAGATCTGTAAAGGCCATTCAATTACAAGTAAACACAGAGTCTAACATACACTTAACAGCAACTCTGGTCAGTAGAACAGTACTATGAACTGCATATTTACAGAAAAATTTGCACATAATCCAGAGAGAATTTTAAATCAACCTTTTTGTTGTTACAACATAATCCACCCTTCAAACTTCTACTGTGCTGCTTTAACACTGCTTGAGTACCTTGGAGATTCAAAGGCACATAGCGCTTCTGATGCTTCCACAAACTCATTCTTCAGGAACATATTATAAAAGAACCAGGTTTTTTAAGAACTTTGGACTGAAAAATTTCTCAATAAAGTCTGGTGCACTTTTAAACATTGTATGTCAACAAGTAACCAAGTTTGCAAATATTTTTTCAGGTATACAATTTTCTAATTCCATGGTGACATCTAACATCATTACAACTAAGAAGGAGGAAGACAAGTGAGCCACCACCCCTTTTCCAATGTTATGTGCAAAAAACCAGTATTAATTCAGTCCAATTATACTTTTAAATCAAAGCTCTTGAAAAAGTCCGTATACATCTTATATGACAAGTTTTACTAACCGTACAGTACATCAGCATTTCCTCTGAAAAGCTTAGACCTTGCTAAGCAGTTTAAAAGTAAGCAGTTATATAATGCTATCTGCATACAGAAATACACAACATTCACACAGGCAACCTTAAATTTCTCCAATAAACAGTCATGTCAAAATCTACAGTTTACTGAAAATACAAAGTTAGTTTTAACAAAAGCAAAAATGTTCATGTGATTCAGTAAAACCTGTTTTCTAACATGAATAGTTTGCATTCATAAAGACACTAAGGTTGGGACAAATTAAGTATTTCCTAGAAGCTCAAAATGACACGAAGTTTTCTAGCTATGAAATGGCATGCAAACATACTGATTTGTCATTGGTTATTTCCCTCTCACTTACAAAAGATTTACTAGATCAGAGAAAAGCAGGTACTTTTACATGTTTGTACAATGACCTCTCCCTCACACTAAAAATGTCACATACAGAAAATTTTCTCAGCTGTCTTTGACACAAAAGCTGCTTCTGTAAATTCGAATATTATGCCCTTCAGACCCTCATGACCAGTGCAACAATTAAACAGCTTTCAGAAAGCTTAACAATACCTAAATTTGCCAATTTTCCTTTACAGAAAGTATATACAAGTTTATAAATCCATGGCAAGGGCATTACAACTATATTAACATGAAGTCATTAACTGGATTCAGAAGATACTTGCATTCTGTAAAGACCCTATGGCTGCTGCCCATTCAATAGTTCTATCAAGGCACTGTACAGTCATTAAATCTCTAGTATTCTCCAAGATGTGCTGAAGAATATTGTGAATGTGTTTAAGTTGTTAAAAAGCCCTGAGTCAGAACTTGCGTATTTACCACAGGCTTAGCTATAAAAATGGCACATACTAAAGCTTCTGCAGACAACAGTTTAGCTTTGTCAACACAAATGAGTTGTGAAATGCACAAAAAGACAACAGTATGAATTCCAGCAACTTATGCAAGACTGGTATACAACGTACTTTGTGGCAAATCACACACTGCTATTGTACGCAATTTACAGGAATTTTATAAAGTAAAAAAACCTTCCCAATGTATTTGGGTGTCAAAACTGATGAAGCAAAAGAAAACTGATGCATTCCCTATCCCTTCCCAAAGACAAAGAACAGCTAGAGAAGAATTCAGCACTTTGACAGAAAGGAGGTAGCACTGCTAAAGGTTAGACTGTAGTGTTGTTGGGGTTTGGTTTTTTTCAGTGAAAACTTGACCCATGCAGCACAAAGAACAGGATAGGCTCTTCGGTTCACCAGCTGCTACTGGAAGAGTAAAATTAAATTTCTGACAATTAGTTTTGTAGAGGAAGCTCAGATCACTAGCTGAAAGCAGCTTCTTCAAACAATTTAGTGTTTGCACTAACTGCAATTAATACTGCTAAAGATAGTTACACATACATAAACCTTCACCTCTAGAAAATATCTACACAATAAGTACTTAATTATTTTTAAAAGATCATTTCACGTCTTTAAAAGAAGCTAAAATACCAATTGTAAGACTATGCTAACAAGGCACAAGTACTTGTGCAAATCTGCTATATTCTCACCCAGTCCAAGTTCAGAACACCACCTTCTAATTGAACTTTCACATTTACAAAGTAATTTGTTTGCTATCTCACCAGTGTAGTTTTCAGTATCCACTTCAGGAAAAAGGGATTTCTCCAAACCCCAACATACAAATACACAGCAATCCAACAAACGGAAAGTAGGTAACAGCAGCCCAGATTTTGAGAAGTGCCATATAAGCTTGGGCCACAATAAGTGATGATACAAGTTTTGAGGGGAAAAAAAAGTTAACAATCTGCAACTATTAAGTTTATTCTGTTAACCTCTTAGGTTGTCTTTACACTTTAAATCACTGTGTAGTGATATGACTGCTTATGTCTCTTAACGAATGGAAAAGAAAGTATTTTACTTAAACATCTGAGCGTATCTGACACTGAACAATACATATTTTTAGGTGTCTTGTTACTTGTTTCAAGAAACTAAGATATTTCATTCCATTTAATTTCAAAATTGCTATTAAATGCTGGGGAATAGACATAACAAACCTTACAACTCCTACATTCTACGATTTTACAATAAATTAGAGATAAATGCCTTACTGATTTTTCTAATTTTCACTTTGCTTGGGTGAAATTTAGACTTTAATCTTTTGCTGAAGACAGATGCACAGTGATATTTCCTCAACTCTTCTACTTGTTATGATCCCCTTTGGCTTTCAAGTGAACTTCTCATCCTTCAAATATGTGTTATCCAATTAATCATTTGCAGCATCTGTGCACATTGCACAGATAACAACAGAATAAAGTGAATGAGCTTACTGGGTTCCTCAACAACACTAGTTCACCTTCTACATCTAAATGCAAAGAGAGGGTCTGAATATAAATATCTATTTCCACAAATGATACTGGATTTGCAAACATTTTTCCTCATTAAGTTTTTCGAAAGGCAAACTGTATAGCCATCTCCAGACAAGATACAGCTCTTTCTCCTGTCAACAGGAGACCTATTTAAATAATTCAAGCATTTTGGTTAGCTTTCCTAGTTTTTCTAATTCAGTTGTTTTTCTTGGCACCGAAATAGCATCAAGCTGACATATTTCAGTTTCAACTGGCACACAACATTGCTGAATGGGTCCAATCACACATGAATGGGTCCAATCCTATGCAGTCACGCACATCTGCTGTGACTGCAGTATAGGAGACTAAAGCTGCCCCTACAGCAATACCTTCAGTCGTTGTCTCCATTTCCATAGGACTGTGACATAATTCAAGTACTGAGGGTGTTAAACAGTAACTTACATCTTACATCCAGTTTCCTACCCAGGATGCTTCAGATCAGTTCTAACTCAGCTGAATTACTCAACTGATGCTAAGCTGGAATACTTTCAAATAATTCTGGCTTGTTCCAGCAAAAAAAAACTAGGAAAATTCAAACTGCTATACTGAGGCTTCAGTTTTGAGTTGTATTATCAAGAAGAGATCCACCCTGCATCTGTGCAGACAAGTTTGCAGAGGTCCTCTTGAAGAATCAAGAGGACAAAATACGTCTGCCAGAGACAGAGGAAACCAAGGTACAAATCCGATGCATGACAGGCTAAAACTCAGAATGGACCATCAAATGGCACATCCTATTACAGAAGTATTTCCAGGGGAAGCCTGACAAGAAAGTGAAGGCTACTACAGAAAGTTCAGCTGTAAAATATGCTACCAAAAAAACCCCAAAAAACCAAACCAAAAACCTTAGTGACATGTGTATTGGCCAAATGAAAATTGCAATGAACACTTAGATGCATGCAAAGTTCAAGTGGAGATACCAAAATGCTGAACTGAAAAAAGACCTTGTATCAAAAACTTGCCAAAACTCCTTGAAATTCTGGTATTTTAGGACAGGAACCAAGAAGTAAAAAAAAGGGAAGGCTGCTTCATTTGGCCAAGAATACAGATGCAGATTATCTGAGAACAGATAGTATACAAAATAAACCAGACTACTACAGTGACGCCAGATTGTGATTGTGTCCAGTGAAAAAAACAATGAAAATAATGAGGAACATTTGGAATGCTGGATGAGGATTAAAGATGGCTATTGTAAGGCTGTGTATTACATCAATTCATGGTGTTAAAAGCCACTCTACATACCCTCTTCCAATATATCACTGTACTTGTTTCCTGGAAAACTTTATTCAGTATTTAAATCTTATTGCTTAAAGGTTTGTCTATCTTTACAGTTTATTAGTAACAGTCTTCTGAGACATTTGCCAACATTTGCACAGTTCAGGCATATCAACGTAAGTTTCAGAAGACAAACTGATTTATTGGAAAAGACCACAATTATATCTTTATCCTCACTTGGATCTTTCCCTGAACTATCCTTTTGTCCACATTTTTGACATATGCAATGAGCATTCAACGAAAAATTAATCTTAGCTGCAAGTAAGGCACCTAAGTGAATCCAGCATGGATTTCTTTATTGTTCTGCAAGAGCACGTCCAAATGAAGTCTGCACAATGGCAAAGGGCTACATGAACCATGCACTCAGAAAACTGTTGAATCACTTAGGAGTAAGCACAGATTTCTTTTAGCTACAAGAGCTCCTAAAATCAGCATATTTTCTACCACCAAAAAGGATGAAAGGATGCATTTGTTTTCAAAATGTTAATAGTTTGCAGCCCCTGACAGTAGTATTTTGGAGGTCAGGAGGAACAGCTCTCTCAGTGACAACAAACTCCTTCAGCCAAATTCAGCTCAACTAGGCACAGCTCACAAAATTCACTGTTCTGTCAACAATATCTTCATTTGCAGTATTACTCAGTAATGCTCACAGATAAGTTCTGGTGTTAACACCCCATTTATATGAATAATTAATATTAAGTATTTTCTTTAGCTGTTGACATTGTTTGCCTGGACACAATAAAACTCACTTAAAAAGAAAGGAAATTTTGCAAAATCTGTTTTTTCCAAATTCACAGACCCACAATTTTTAAACGGCTCCACATATGTATGTTTCTCGAGAACTGATCAAATTCACTCATCTGAAAGGGATAACTGACCCACTGCTCAAATGTTCTCCTTTCCACTCAAGTTAAAAGCAATTCCATGCAAAGTCAAGTAATTAGCAGAATTATGAAGCTCACTATTTAAGTTACTTAGCTTGAACCTGTTAGACTAAAGTGCAGTTTTAGAAACACAATGTTTCTAAAACAGATTTTACTTTTTACTGTTTCCTACGCAACCCATCCTCAGCAACAAAGGGCACGAGAAAGTCAGAATCACCTTAACATTGAATTCTGAGGCCTGACCTTATGGGAATAGTATATTTATTACTACTGTGTATATATTTTGTATTGATTTTTCATGACTGTGTATTTCAAGACAGAAATTACTGTGAATCAGAACTGTCACAGGAAACATCAACATTCTCTAGAAAAGCATAAAGCAAAAAAAATCCTAAATATTTATGTTTGGTAGTAACTGACAATATTAAAAAAATTTCCCTTACATCACTTGACATCTGATACATACATGATACACATGAACAAAACCAAAATAAGGTTGTCCCTTTAAACTTTAAGGGGAAGAAGAAGACAGAAACAAAATGAAAAAAAGACTGCTTTAAATTAGCATTAGGCTTAGATGTTTCTTAAGAGTAAAGCTACAAGCTGACTGTTCAAATACTGTTTCTTTTATTTGGTGTGTTCACAGTCTTTAAACAATTACTATGTAATGAACCTGTGCTACAGTATTAGAAATGTTTTCATCAGAACCCTTTACTGCCTTTCAAACTCACAGAGATTTAAACCATCAACATGTCCTTACTCTTTCACAACCTAGTACAAGACACTGGCCCCTGTTTAATACAAAAGGATCCTCCGTTCAATTGCCTTGCGGCATATGGGGCACTCGCTCATTCTGTCTCCACAAAGCTGACACGTCCCATGGCCACACAGAAAGATCATGTTCTTCAGGCGGTCCAAACAGACAGGACACATAGTCTGGAAAAGATTTTGACAGGTTACATAGTCAGTGGTAGTAGTTCTACAGTATTGAATATGTAACTTATAAATTGTTGAAATTTAACAACAAATACGTCATCCTAAGTATAGCAGATAATTGCCATAGCCACTAAGCTTAACTGGAGTTTTTTAAATCCCATTTTTATTCCACACTGACTTATAATATATGGGCTTTTCCTACTCCATCATGACACAAACAACTACGTAGATTTTTTCTAAATATGATTCCTTTAATTAAGGCAATCCAGTAGTAGGCTGACATCATATTTTCAATATCATTACGCAAGTTTGCAACATTAAAACATTCTTCTTTGTATCATGTAATCTTCTAGGGAACAAAACACAAACAGCTTGATGTATGCTGTATGATATATTACCAATGCTTGGGTAATGATTTACAAATTTCTTCTCAGGCTATCTAGCCATTCATATACTTACCTCTAAACACCAAGCACTCAACATGCGCAGAAGGAATAAAAATGTTGCATAATCAATACGATATGCAAAAATTTAGTACTTTATTTGTGGAAGTTATCTAGATTTTCAACCAAAAGAACACCTCAAGTTTCAAATGAAGAACAATTTAGTAAATCTGTAACCTTCACTCATAACAGCAGCACAGCAAACTTTTAAAATCAGTTTTAATTGCTGAACGCAAAGTGATAGTCAATGCCCAAAGCTCTTCAACAGCAAAATCCATTTTGTACCAAGCCACTAAGGAACAATGTCCTTCACCTTATGTCATGTGCAGAAATCGAAGTTTTTGTAAGGCATGTTCCTTCACCATAAACATACTGCAGCCATATTAGGATTTCATTTATAACAGTTTATCAAATGCTAGTAAATGAAAAGATGTTATAACAGATGAAAATTGTTAAGACCATTCTATACTAGATCAAATAAAATCTAAGATGTCCTCAGATCTGAGACACACTACATATATCTAACAATTATAAATGTTGATCTCATACGTAATGTGAAATACTGACAAGGCTCATATTTCAAATACAAATTCATTTTATCACCATCTTGCACTTGTGACTTGCTTTTGTATTCATCACTGGGGCTTTACTTCAATTTGTTCATCGTATGAGAGAGAATCCATACCAAGGTACCCTATTCAGAAAAGCCTTAAAGCACATTTTCTATGAAATCAATAAGTATTAATTCCTAGGGTAGATAGCTTAATTGAAGACCAAAAAAATTCACCATAATTCTGCTTAAGAGTTTAAATTGGCATGAAATCTGGCCGAATTACTATTTAAATCTCCAGGATATTAGTATAATGTGCTAGCAGAAAAATGAAACTTCCAGGCAAAACCTTAAGTCAATTTATGTTTAAAAAAAACCCTGAAGGGGGATGTGCTTCAGCTTTGCCAGAACTTCCACAGTACTATAACAAAACATTCTCAAACTAAAGATTTACAGAAGACTGACTGTCTGTCAGTCTTGCTCATTTTTCCATTCACACTAAGTCACCACCTTCACAGCCCACACATCAACAGGACCTTTAGAGTATTCTTCCTTCCGTAACTCACAGACTTCAGGTATCAGTGAAACAGCTATTTCCAATACAATGAATACACAGCTGTTTGACAAGTGTCTATAAATGACAGCATTGGCATGATGACCTTTCACAAAGGACTGACAAAGCAAACACTAATCTTATCTTTGGGAAAACCCCCAATGTGTAGCCTTTATTCAATGTTTTAGCTAATTATTTACTTTTGTGTCTAAATATAATGTCAGAATTACTGAAGTTACAAGGGTCTCTTTCTCTCCAAGTGCTACATCACCATTTAAAAATGAAAACATCCATTAAGGGACTCATAAATAATAAAAAAATAAAATCTGTTGAAACACCATTACTTTGAACTGTTTCATTCAGTAAAGCACAGAAATCCCAACACTTTCATTTTATAGATATGCAGTATTAGAAAACTGCCCAATTTTTCCTGCTTAGTACAAAAGCAGAGTATATAAAATACGTTAGCTGTTTAATTTCTTAACATGATACTATCTTAACACTTAAGTTACTTCACACAGTAGGAGGACTCAGCTGGCAGAACAAGCTTCCTGTTTGCTACACAATTCTATTCTGACAGGCTTTTCTCAATTAGTTCAGCAGTTTCCCAGTGGGACACAAGTCCAGATAACAGAGTTTTATTCAACTCTGAAGGAGCATTCCTTACTTAACCACCATCTTACATGTACCTTTACAGTGAAAGAAAGTTCACTGCAAGCCTTATACCCCATTTGGGCAGTAAAAAATAAGGAGTAAGAAATAAAGCAGTATCTGTAACTATTGCACTGTTAGTTTGTTAGAACATCCTCTGCATGAAATCCCATTTTTTATCTGCCTGAAACATTTGACTCCTATCTTTTGAAGGAAAACAAATAGTATAAAAAGGCACTATGCCTGTTCTGTATGAGAATTACTTCTTCAGATCAGTACTCTGGAAAAGTGCTCATTGCACCTTAAGTGTAACTGGATTTGCAAATCAAATAATTTTTTTGTCACTAAGAAAGTGTTTTAAACTGCTTGAAGTATCAATTCCTCATTATTAAAAACAGTTTTTACAACAATATACAGGTGCACAATGACAAAATAAATTTATTTTTAAGGAAGAAGAAAGTGATGTAAGTATGGTGAAGGAACATACGTAAGATATTAGATGGATGATGATGATGATTATGTATGAAATGGAGTGAAGGTATTGCAATTACAATCAAAAGGGTTCACATTCAGGGAATCCCTGAAGAATGGTGTGGTCATCAGATGTGGGAGATTCTGTTGACATCAGCATCACTTCTGCTTGGCACCAGAAATAGTTTTAAAAGCTTGCTGCACTAACATATTAGATTATCATTGAAGGTATGAGTTGAAACAAAGGCTTATACCTGCTGAAAGAGAACAAATTAATTTTAAGTACAAAAATATCAATTGAACACGAAGACTAAACTGTTACAGCACAAATCAAAAGAATACACAATTATAGTGGAGTGCTGTGCGTAACTTCAAGCAAAAATTTAAAAGATGAGATGATCAATTTTAATCAAATCTGACTGGCTACTCACAAGTATGATAAACAACTTGCCCTGTCACAAGACTAAGCACAAAAGACACTAAAGAAAACACAAGCGAGTCTGAAGCCAACAGGCACACAAGGAATGACCAGAGCCATCTCTTTCTAGTCAGAGGCACTGAACAATTGTGGCTGCTGGCTAGCAAGTCCCAAAGGTTAGATAAAATCATAGAGAATAAAACAGCACCTAAGGAAAACTGACAAAAACCCCCTGAGATCACATCTAATCACGAAGAAAAACTATAACATGAAGTAGTTTTCTTTTCATGTGCTGCCTATACATAAGAATATCAACATACCCAAACAGTACTCTAATCTTCTATAATTCCTAAAGTACCCTGAGAAAATATATCTGAAGAAAACAGATTACTTGCATTTAAGTATGCATCTGGCATCTTTTGCCTGTATCATTTCAAATGCCAAAAGAGTAACCTTATTCTTTCCATTCAATGCCAAAAAGTAAAGCAGAGTAGATGCAAGACATCAGAGATGATAGTAACATCTGGCGTTTCTAGGGAAGACAGACATGCATTTTCAAACTACAATTTTCAATCTGCATGTTCTTTACAGATAAAAACTACCCAGGAAACTGTTTCGAGTTTCTATTACTGGGGTGCTGGCCTGGTCACCATATAACAGGAACAGCTCTTCACAGACATTCAGTTGAGCATATCAGCTCTCAAATTTAAGGCATTTAGAGACACGGGCCCTAAAACTGGCAATCTAAACGTTCTAGCACCCTTGCTTTCATGCACATGAACAGCTGAATCCAACAATTACCAGGACAAGATGTGATGCTGCCATCACTGAAGTATTATGGACTGCTGTAAGCCCACTAGAGGAAAAGGCAAGCTAGAACACCTGAGTTTCCTATATCCATGAAAAGTTTCTTCCAATTGTGTTATACACATGGAAGCAAAAATTCACGTTTAGGGTTCTAAGAGAGCAAGCCCATTCAGTAGTCAGATACTCCAGATCCCTTACTGCTGAAAGATCTGCAAACACTATACATAATTACAGAAGACAAACCTTAACATTTAAATTCTAAATACTCGAATTACATGTACAGTACTTTCAAAGTTTTAACCTTGCAGTCACACAGGTTTTTTTGAAGAGTGTGTTCACTATATCCTTCATATGACAGATAACTGTCAGACACTGTTCCGAGGCAGCTAATGAACAGACAAGTTATGATTACGGTAGATACAGAACAGTGAAGATGATCTATTTTTATCACTGCTCTGTGAAAACAGCTTCTGCTGTTTCCTACACACTCAGGTCACTGAACAGCCAGAGAATGTACTCACTGGGCAGAGCTTTTAGTCACATCAACACGCATGCTCGAATAGATGGATTATCAAACACAGCCACTTGATTTTTTCTTTTAACCCCCTACATAGAGGACATACAAGCCAAGTCACACACAAAATATTGGTCTTTTAACTGAAGTTTAAGAGCTGATGCACTTCAACATGTCATTTTGCTTTAAATAATAGACAACGCATTCACTTTTTCAATCAACTTAGTGGTTCTTACAATTTTTATCCAGCACTTTTACCTGCTCCTTGATGTCTTGCAACTGTTGCTGCAGCTTCTGTACATCTGCATTGACATTAGTGTTGTCTTTGTCCTTCTGCAAAACTGGAATGTTTCCACTTGCTGTAACATAAAGAAAATAAAGATATGTCATTATGCAACAATCTAATGAACCAGGAATAATTATTTCCAGTGTCACAGGTACAATTTTTCAATTATCTGAAAAAAAGTTTGTCAACCATCTTTGATAATCTAAATTCACTACACCATCACCGCAGCTCAACAAAGAATTTCTTTGAGTTTAGTGGCAACACTTCTTTGACAAGTATTTCCATAATAATGATGTTTGTAGTCCCTTAATGTTCTCAGAATTCTTACTTGCCAGTGAAGTTCCCGACATAAATATTTTTTGCACGTTTAAAAAATAAAAAGCCAAATCCTTTCACACTGAAATGACTTTTTATCTACAGAGATGATTCTATTTGGTATTCAGAACCGCTCAAGTGTCTTGGAAGTAGTTTGTTCAAAATTTGAACAAGCTCAGATTAATATTCCTATATTTGACTGATCTGGGAAGCAATATTACTACATGAAAGAAAAATAGTCAAGTCTTAAATTTCCAGTGTGAGTACTGAAAACCTGATTTTAATGATTATTCTTATATATTTATCTATTTCAGAACATTATGACAAGAATGAACTAATATTCCGATTCCCATAAACTCAAATGAAATATTGTGTAGCATATATACACACACAGAGCAAATATAAATAATTCATAGAAATTACTCAAAGAAGTCACAAGAAGTTTAAAAACTAGTCAAAGCAGGAGATGTAAAACTGGACATTCTGTCAGGAAAGTTGCTTGTACCTAGATGCAAAATACTTACCATTCCTTCAGAGTTCCAGAGGTAAAAAAAAATACATTTGTTTGGCCATTTGCACAATTACAGATAATCGTCAGCTTTCACTTCTTAGGGCATTAGTAAGTGGCCAAGTCATCACACACATTTTGGATTCTACTCTCAGTGCTGGAAGCAACTCTCCAGTGTAATGACTGGTGGTGTCACCACATTTGCTGCTACCAATGCAGAAAGTAGTGCAAACAGCAAACGGATACCTGGGTTACCACTGTTTTCGTTAAACTTTTCTTCAGAAAGAAGAGAAAGATTTAGATCATTTAAGAGAATGAGAATAAGTTGGTGGAGGAACGTGCAAGAGTATGGGCTTTGGAGTCACTCACAAATATCATCACTGGTATCTTCTGTACCTTTCCCTCCGCAGCACATTATGAAAGGCACTCTTCGCTCAACCACTGCCCGACACTGTACACATTTCTTCATCAAGCTTGCACAATCTGAGGGAACAGAGAAATAAATCGACTCTGAATCTTGCTACTTCATTTTTCTTCTTTTCTATCTATGAGTTTGTTTATTCACAGTAACTATACAGCAATGGCTTAACAGATGCTTATAATACAAAGAACTACTTGAGTTTATCTTCACATAATTTTGTGCAAATCACACCTACTCTTGTTTGAGATTCAAAGTAAATCTATTCTCTATCTCCTTTTAAGATATTTCAAGTGAACAGGCTCCTCTTTCTCAAAATGGATGTCTAGTCCACAAGAATTACAAAAGTTAAAAGGCAATCACACGTTTGAGACCAGAACTTCCAAGAATGTCCTGGCTATCTGCTTTTTTCTGTAAGGCAAAGGATCTCACTGTCCTAATGTTCCAGGGGCAGAGAGGTGCAGCTCTTTACCCTTAAGAGTAAACCTACATCTTTTGACATAATCCTAGAAAGGGGGCTGTAATTTTTCTACAAAAGGCAAGATATTGTCTCATAAATGCTGAAAGGTTACTGTGAATCACGAGAGTGGGTCCTATAAAATACACAAACTTGAAGACTCTCTCTCATCCTGCTTGAACAAGATGTCCAGAAAAAAATCTAGAAAGAAATAATCTACAACTGTTAAACTTTTTGCTGTCCTTGTTACAGCTTAGACTTGGTAATGTGTATTGCACTGCTGAAATCCTTCACCACAGTAATCAATCTTTTTGTTGTCTTCTTTCCTGGGAAACGGTTCAAAAAGACTTCTCTCATCATCTTTCAGCTGCAGACAGTGAAAGAGGCCAGATCAGGATAACTATAGTCAGTGATTTGATGTCAGCTGCCTCAGCCAGAACAGAGGAAGAAACCAGACTTCTTTAGCAAGACCAAGTAAGCTGTTACTCATGGGAACAATTAGCTTCCCTCTTATGTAGATCTTCGTCAATAAGGACTGCTCTTCTCTAGGGAAATGACCCTTCAACAAAGCCCTGAAATGTCTGGAGACAAAGTGATAGCTGTATTGTCATCCACATGTACTCAAAACCAAAAAATTTCTGGAGATCTCCTATGTATTTTTTCACAACACAGGATAGATCAAAGTGAAATGTAACTGGTGCTTTTTGCAAAGATATATGATGTGACTTCTGGGGAAAAATATAGCCCATATGCAAATTCACAGATTGGTAATGAAGCATACTAAGTATTTATTTACAATATTCTTTTGAAACACAATTTGCATATCTGAATGCCCTCAAAAAGCTGCAACAAAACAACAAAATTAATTCTAATTACTTCCAAAGTGTTAATGGTATACAGCAGGCTTCTATAATGTGAGAAACCCTACTCATAGTTGAGCAATTCAGATGAAAGAGCACACGCTTTCTAGATTTTTGGAAATCTCCACTTTGCCCTCTAGTTATCACCAGCATGACAAATAATGCCAAAATTCTGACGATCACACCAGACTACCAAGTAAATTGAACCTGAAATCAGATTACTAATGACCTTTTAGCAATCTGATTTAAAATGTTCTGTTTCATGATTACTTCAAAAAGAGGTTTTGTGAAGTTACTTACTCTCACAGGCACACATATGACCGCAAGGCTGGAAGAGCACTGCTGCCTTTTTGTCTGAACATACTACACATTCTTCAATCTGTAAAGAACAACACGTGTGTGAGTAAGAAGTTTATCTCCTGCTCCCTACATTAATTTGCAAGGCACGTGGACTTCAAGAATCTCCATCTAGTGGGGTTTTTTAACTAATTCAGCACCTCAAAATGCAACTTAAATGAGTTATCACAGTAACTTCTAAGAACAGGTATTTGCTGGCAGTTTTTACACATTCAGTACAATGACAGGCACAGAGAAGCAGTTAGGCCAGCATACGTTTCTTTTTCTTTATTCTTTTGTCCTTCTTTATTCCACCACAGATACTTAAAACAGAGTTGTTCAGCCTGAAGAAGAGCAGTCTCCAGGGAGATGTTATTACAGCCTTTCTGTACTTAAAGGGGGCTTATAAGAAAGATCGAAACAAACTTTTTTGCTGGGCCTGTTGCAGTAGTACACGGGATAGCAGTGACAGACTAAAAGAAGGCCGATTCGGACTAGATAAAAGAAAGAAATTTTTTATGATGAGGGTTGTGAGACACTGGAACAGGTTACCCAGAGTGGTAGTAGATGACCCATCCCCGGAAACATTCAAGGTCAGGCTGGACAGGGCTCTGAGCAATCTGATCTCGTTGAAGATGTCCTGACTCATTGCAGGGTATTAGATATCGGTTACATGACTGATTTTAAAGGCCCCTTCCCACATTCTATGATCCTATGAAATTCACTTAAAAGGTACTTTTACAGAAATGTTTTAATATTCTGGGTTAGGGTTTCTCAAGTCCTTTAATGTGAGAGCTGTATCTATCATGGAATCATTGAATGGTTCAGGTTGGAAAGGACCTTAAAGACCCTCCAGTTCCAACCCCTGCCATGGGCAGGGACACCTTCCACTAGACCAGGTTACTCAGCGCCCCATCCAACCTGGCCGTGAACACCACCAGGGATGGGGCATGTATAGTATGATCACAGGCATCACATACAATTCCATTTATACTGGCCTGGACCACCTCTTCTAGTTCATAGAACTGTTGTCCTGATTAACTCATTTCTTAGCCTTGCAGATATTACTGTAAGATTTTATATGGAAAAGTGTAAGAGAAGTATTGACCAGATATTCCAATCTTTTACACTAATTCAGCAAAAGAAATCAAAGGAAGGTTATCCACAAAGCTTAGCTTTCCCCTGGGAAAGCGGATTTCCATAGATTAGCTTCTCTAGATATATGACTATGGGCAGAAGCCTTACTTTGCTCCATATATATAAGCTCCATATCACCCAGTGGCAGAACCCTTTCACTGGCTATTAAGAAAGACTAGAGAAAAGAAGTTCCCACTATGTTAACTCTTGGCTTTTGAACACACACAGCGCAGAACAGTGAATAGTATAAGAAGAATAAGAGAGAGTAGTAAAAACAGTACAACTTTATATTTACAATTCCTATACTAACTCTGAGATGGAGGAAAAAAACAACATACCACAGAAGCAGACTAATCAAATACGTTTGGAAAAAGAAAAAAAAATACAGTTGGGTTTCCTAAAAAAAACAACCAAACAAAAGAAAACCCCCAAAAGCCAAAAAAAATCCCAACCAAACAAAAAAAAAACCCAAAGCCAATCCAAAACCAAACATAAAACCAAGTGCAAAGCACAATTTTTTTTTTTAACAGCTAAAAAACACCAGTACAAGACTTGGTGATTACAAGGAATAAAAGAACACTCAAACAGAAAAGCAAGGGAGATGTACCCATATAATCAAAACTACTTGTGAGTAACCATTTGAGAAACCTTGGTCTCCAAAATAAGGCATAACTGATTGATTCTCTGAAGGAAAAAGACAGTGTAATGAAACTCATGTTTCCAAAGAAGGAGAAGGTGAAAGCTGAAGGTAATTATTAACTACAGAAACAAGCACATATTAACTCAATTTACAAGAAAATCATCCTTCAAGCAGCCCTAAGGAATAAAAGAACTCAGAAAAACTAAATATTACTGAGGGAAATTATACTTTAGAAAAATCAGCAATTTATCTTAACACGAAGAAAAGAATACCACGGCAGGGGGGAAATAGTCTATTTCAATAAAGCATCCTCAGGTGACTGTATTAGGAACTCTGAGGACCTGAACAATAAAGACATTGCAAGGCAGGGAGAGGGAGGTATGACAGGCAAACAGAAAAGAGCAAGGTATCATTATGATGCAAAATTAACTCCATCAAGTGAGACATGTGTAAGGCATAATACCACATAAAAGAAGCTGTATATTTCCTTGACCTCTTTTTTCCTTTTTTTTTTTTCCACTTTTCCATTAAAAAAGAAAGACAACCAATAAATTTCGGAGGTTTTTACCTTTGTCCTAGACTGAACTTGTTCTTTACAGATGAGGCATTTTTTCACCCGTGGTGAGCACAAAGAACACGTGGCAATGTGGCCACATGGGCCAAACAGAGTATCTCTCTTCATGTCTGAACACACCATACATTCTTCTAAGGTTTCAGAATCATTGTTGATCATAGATGGACTTCGGGAACCAACCTGGCCACTGCAGAGAAACCTTGCAGTCAAACTTTTAAGAACTAAAAAAAACCACTTAATTTAAAATGCACATCAGCTGGCTGCTCACATACTCCCATGCACTTGGGCATCAATGTATGATCATAACGCAATCTGAACTGACTTTTCCAAGATGTACAGTTGACACTGGAGTGCAAGGTCACTTGGATAAGGCACTGTACAGAAACAGGACACATAAGTCACGACAGCATGCCGTGAACGTAAAAAGCCCCTCCCTCTCGTCCTAAGAGCTTTCTTTACTACCAGAGACGTGCCCTGTGATTCCGATCGGCACACGCAGCACCCGGGCCTCGCCCGTCCCCCTGCCCGGCAGGGCCGGACCCCGGCCGGAGCTGCGCGCTGCGCTCGCCCGCAGAGGGCGCGCGAGCCCAACCGCCCGCCAGGGGCGGCGACAGCGAACAGCCGAGGGATGAGGCCGGGACACACGGACACACACACAGACACACACACAGACTCCGAAAGGAAATAAGCACCTTACTCCTTACCAGGGCAACATCAACAGAAACAGCCTCTCTTTGTCACATTTTAAAAGTACAGTTTTGATTTCCATACAGGAATTAAGGATGAGAATCATTTGCGGCAACAGGGGTGGAACACAACCAGGACAAGGTGAACCATCTGATACTGCATGGACCTGACAACATGATATTTCACTGAAATCGTAATTCCTAAAGACATCAGACCTACCCTCTCGTCCTCTTTTCACAGAATCATACAGTTGTTCAGATTAACAGGTACTCAGTAGGTGACCTTCTCAAAGCAGCATCAACACTGAATTCATACCAGGTTATATCGGGCTTTGCCCATTTCAGTTAAAACTGTATGGACAGTTAAAACTTGCATGGACAGTTAAAACTTGTATGGACAGAGATTTCACAACTTCCTAGGCCAACCTGTTTGCAGTGCTTAGTTATTCTTCCAGTGATTTTCCCTTGACCCTCTTGTGAAGTTTTACCAACCTCCACCTGAAGATTGTCACCCTCCCATTATCCCCTCTCCCATACTAATATGCATGAAAGTCCTCTAAGACTCAGGTAAGTTTCTATTAATGTATTTGTGAATAGCATTCAGTGTACCATAAAAACCTAAAGAATTAAAAGTTAAAAAAAAAAAACAAAAAACAAAAAACCAAAACACCCACACACAAAAACCCCCACCAAACCCCCAAACTTGTATATTTTAATTAGCTATTGCTAATTAAAGGCATAACATTTTACATAAATCTGTTAATCTGTGGAAAGCAGAGATTTGGCAACTGTGTATTTTATGAATATACAAACCTGGCTTTTTCTTTGTGACATTTAGCCAATGCTTTGCAGAGACTTGGATCAGGGCAGAGATCGAGAGGGGACTGACCCTTCTTGTTACGAATGCCAAGGTCAGCCCCGTTGGCTGCCAGGAAGCAGGCAATAGATGCAGCACTCTTCTTCTCTGCTCCTTGAGTGCCAAGTCCCATTATTAACTGAAAGAAAACAAATACGTAAGCAAGAAAGACTCTCTAAACAGTTAAGAATCGTCTGGCTAAAGGAAAGCTACTTGACATGCACACATGCACATATATGCATAAATCTGCAAGCCCAAAGAAGCGTCTCTAGAACTAAAATCAAAACAATCGCTTCATTTTGAGTCAGTTATACTCAGCTTTCCTTTAAGGAACTAAAATTCAGTATGAAATAGTTCAGCTAGTGAAGCACTCAATCTCCTGCACACCTATACTCACGTGTGAAGTGGCTGTGCTTCTATGTAAGCACTGTAAAGGGCAAAGTTCCAGTGGGTATATTCAGAACACACTTCAGTATACTCAAACTGCTGAGTTCAGACAGAATGCTACCACCGCACTTGGACTGAAAACAAGGCTGAGCAGAGAAATTAATGCACACCTACTTTTAGTGTAGCAAGTAAAGTACCTGCCCAAGAAAGTAACCGAATTTCAGACTTCCTCAGCCTGGATGGATTAAAACTCAAACACTGTGCCTCCTGTCTAATCACATAATGCTACTTTGCCCTTTTACAGCTGTTACTGTATCCTTGTGTTACTGTTTCACAGGGTCAGCTAGACACACTAAGGCAGCTCACTACCACAGCCCAGGAGTGCAGTGGAGTGGAGTGGATTCCCCTACTCCAGAGCATTCTGGGCCTGCTCCCAGCATCTTTTTGTATTAAAGCTTGATCAGATAAAATGCATTAAGTATAGCACAGACTACACACAACACAGAGCTGCTGGCATCACTAAGAATCCCTCAGCAAACTACACCACACTGTAATTTAAGGAAGAGCTTTGGCAAAGCTAGGGCAGCTCCAAATCAAGGAAACTCAGTTGCCTAGTGAAGTGTTTTTTTAAACTTCAGTCTATACATTTATTTATTCTTAATTAGGAGTTCTTATATGGATATGTATCACTGAGGCTACAAGACTCTTGCAGGTCTCTTTACGAATTCAGACACTCATTCCGCATTCTTCCATATGATTACATAAGAGCAGTACAGCTCCAAAGGCTTCACACCAGGAAAATCAGTAAGTTACAGAAATGAACTGTTTTGTGGTGTTCAGGTAACAGAAAATTTTCATTTATCAACTGAGACCATTTTTCTGCACTTCAATTACAGCACCGGCTGAAGTGAAGCAGAGATTTTATCCAGCTTCAGGCCTGGTACTTTGGACTGTGTTATTAATCCAGTCAAGGCAGCACAACACCCAGTGAAACTGATTTGCTCCAAGGTTGGCAGAGTCATCATGGAACAGTCATCTACATTAGTCACAAAAACCTGAGGTCCTAAAATGCCTCTGCATGCTGTACAATTTGAAAACACCAGGACAACGTTGCATCCTATGACAGTCTCAGGAAGCCTGCAACTTTTCAGGCACAAAGAATGAGAACATCACAAGAACAACCCATGCACAAAATACTCTCCATTATGTCTTAGTGCCCAGTATGGCTGCAGCAAGCTACCCCTGGAGGAGGCTAGCCCTGAAATGGATCAACACAGGCCAGTCCCAGCCAATTCACCAGTGAAGAAGTCTCAGTGTAATCCGCGAAAACCGTATAAATATCATCTAAGTAATTGCAACTAGTGAGCTACCTTCGAAGCAGAAAGCACTTTCCATTAGTTTCTTTCTTTTAAGTTAGGATTTAGGCCATGGCATCACTTAAAAGCATTTTAAGGGTCAGAAAGACACCGATATTAAAATAAATTACACAAAATGACCCTGGGAATAATACATTTATTTAGGATAAAAAGTACTCTAGGCCAGAACAGTGCATCTGTAATAAAGCAATTCAAATTACTTTTTTGTGGTGGTGGAGACTATACTTCAGGAAATTTCTCCTCCTCTCAGTTGTACAATCACCACAATATGCTGGATACAAAACTCCAAAATTATTTAAAGAAATGCGGTTCACTGCTCATAGCACTTGAGCACAGAAATGTTTTTCAGAATGGTACCTAAAATGAGTAGGGCTTTATGTACTATCAAGACTACATGCATTTTAAATAGTCTATCAAAAAATCAACTGAAGAAACCTGACAAAAATTGTTTTAGGTATAACATAAAATATCCTGAGTTGGAAGGAATTCATAAGGATCATCAAGTTCAACTCCTGCCCCTGCACAGCACAGCCCCAAGATTCGCACCAGGTGCCTGAGATCATTGTCCAAAAGCTTCTTGAACTCTGGCAGGCTTGGTGCTGTGACCACTTCCCTGGGGAGCCTGTTCCAACAGGCATAATGCTGGCATTCAGAAGGAACTACTAAAAAAAAAAATCAATGTTAAAGAATTCATTCCATTTAGTTTCATTTATGAAGTAAGTTCATGATTATCAGTAAAAAGTATTAATATTTTAAATTTTCAAAAAGTTTCATATTTTAAACTGTGGTCAAAGTAATAAGTAACAAATGGTACCATTTCAATGAATTGCTGTCCAACCAACTTGATCAAATACAAAAAAACCCTAAAATTTTGCAAGTGAGATTTTTCTTTTTCAGTTTATTCAACTGAAACAAAAATAGAAATAATTATTTGTTGAAGTACTGTGTACTACAAAGAGGCACCCTACAGGTCTCAGTAGGTTGGAAATCTCCAAGTCAGCAGTCTGAAGTAATTAAAATTTAGCCAAGCAAAAATGAGCTCTGAAATACTAAATATTTACAGAGATGCATTGCTATCACATAGCCTAATGAAAACTGACACATTTCCCAACCTTTAAAAGAATTAATGAAGAATAATAAAAAAATCTCCCAAAACAAACCCTCAATTTAAGTCATTGCATTTATGAAAAGAAAGCCTTACTAACTCCCAGACTAAATTATTAATCCTATTTATCTTCTATTATCCATCACCTATATTTGCAATTCCACACAAGACAAATTACCAATGTGTCCTTGGACAGCTTTTAAAGGTCCAGATGCCTGCACATATTTTCACAGCTTCAATTCTGTCTTTGGTGATACTCAATTCTGGGCCAAAGGCAGTTTAAAATTTAAAACTGTTTAATGGTAAAACCTAGTTTATAGAATTTTTACCTTACTTTCATTTAAATAAAGGTAGATAGGTACGGGTATCGTTCTCATTTACTGTTTTTCACAAAACATTTTCAAGATAGTTTGATTTGCTGATCATCTTAAAGCATTTTCAGGTATATTTACTCCATCTTTAACATTTCACATAAAACAAAAAAAAGCAAATTTTCTCCTCTTCTCTGACAGAATTTATCTTCTCCACACCACTTAAACCTCCCAAATTTGTTAGTTAGGCAAAAATTTTCTCTGCAGCTAAACAAAGTGCAAAGAAATGACCAGTAGTTTGATCATGCTAATAGAGGAGAGGAGGTATTGGTCGATCAGGATTTTTTTAAACTTTGAAACATTTTTAGGTGATCAGAGATACAATGATGAGGGATTTTTTTTTTCTTTTTTTCTCGTGATATCTAGTGCCTGCCCTTTGCCTTATTACTTCAATAGAAATTAAAAAAAAAATAAAAATCACTTTTGGTTTAAACCAAGGATGCTTGTAAAATGAAACTAGAAATAAAACTTATTTCTCTAAAACATAAAAACAGAAATAAGAGAAGTTTAAAAGGTTTAAAAGGGCAAAAACCCTGCTTCTTGTGTTAAAACCCTCAAAACTCAACACACAACTCTAGTTCCATTGTGGATGCCATCAATAAGATTGAGCAGAGAAACCAATTTATGAAATGCTGAATCAGAGAAAAAAAAAGTTCATCTCCCTTTCATTCATTTCACAGTTAAATACATGAACACAAAGTATTCTAGCCACCTCTCATAAAGTCTATTTCAAATCATGGAAACACCTGAGCTGTAATTGCTCTTCTTGTCTCATTTGAAAGGACACACACATTTTCTTACACATGCTAGTCATATTTCGAATCTCTTTCAAAGCTTATTCCAGCGTATTTCAGTGAGATTAAGTAACCAATTTGAAAAAAAATTTTTGTACAGTGGAATTATTGTTTTGAACTAAGGCTTTTAATAAAGTTGGGTATTTGTTTTTTCTTAATGAAATGCAAAAACAACAAAAAAATTTTTTTTCTAATTTTAACCCTCAGTTAAAATTAGAAAACATATTATACTGGTAACCAATGGTTCAGCAGATCTGATCCACCATTATGTTGTGCATCTTTAATGAAAAAATTGTCTTTCTCAATCCAAATTGCTCCATAATTTTATTTCGCCTTTGTCTCTCAGGTAAACTATAAACTTCACCTTTGCATATGGGGTTCACACAGCTTTTTGTGTGTGAGAGTTTCTCTTTTTCAGTAAAACGCTCTGACTTTTATTACCTGGAGGCTTTTTGACTATATCCTTACTACAGCACAACTTCTGAAATGAGCTCTGTCAAAAATGTACGTATCAATAAACCCACAAAATTAAGAATGCCTTGTTCTAACAGAACATACTTTCAGAAAGTTATAGAAGCAACTAAACAATTACAGCTATAACGACATGCAAGGTGCTGAATCACATGAAACTATTTCAGTCTTATTCTGTACTGTAATGCTGTTTAATTCTCTTTCCAAAGAAGCTACTTTGATTTTTTGGCAGCCATACATGTTCACTATAGAAGGGAGATTTGTAGAAATATTTTTGAACTACATAACCCTCTTTTTCTTTAAAAAAGGTAATAACTTCATGTGAAAAGCCACATATAACAAGTATGATTTCTGCCTACACTGCAGTTTAATGTAGAATGTCTACATAAACTTACGCTGCCAAAAACCAGTCCAACAGTACAGAACTAGACAAACTAGACAAAGAGACAAATATACAGGGGGGAAAAAAGAATAAATAAATGTGTTTTATTTACTGTGTTCTTTGATGGCTCCCAAGCAGTATCTACCTTGCCCACATCTTGCATGTCTTGGAGCTGGCGGAGCTGTGACAGGGTGTGATGTCTCAGGGCTTCATGCAGGGGAGTATCCCCATCTTTATCCTGAATATCCAATTTAGCACCTGCACGGACTAAGAGCTGAAAAGACAGAGAACCCAAATTAAAAAAAAAAAACCAACAAAAACCCTCCCTATTTATTCCTTTTAGAACTAATTTCAGAAAACTATGGTTTAGGACTCTCTAGAAGGTTCAAAAGGGCTACTCTTATCTTGCTACAATTCCCAGTTGAATTTATTTAAATTTATTTTCCATACCTGGAGCTCAGCCCTCAGCCAAAGCATTTATCTGTCTCAAATATCAAGCTTATTTCAGCAGAAGGCTAATGCTTGCCTGTGCTCTGAGTGCTACAAAAGACACAATTTTAGAGGATTCTTTCTACTTTCTTAGACTTTGATTCTTATAAGACAGCCTACAGATAATGTAATGTATTACAGCAATATGTGCAACACTTTTGGTATAGGTATATATTCTTTACTATTAGGTTTCAATGACCTCAAAAATCACCACTTTCACACCATGCTAAACTTTACAACTTAATTTACTGTGTCTTCCCATTAGCGAAGTAGTTAGGCACGTACTTCGGTTTACCCTAATTCAGCAGAACACATAAAAACCAATGACACTATTAAAAACTCTCAGAACACTTTGGAAAGTAATGAACTGTAAGACTCATCTCTAAGGCTAATTTTAGACACCCGTTCCTGTTCACATGACACAAAACAAGCAGAAGGCTGCACAGGCCCTCCTATTCCTATGGCCTTTGCATACAGCGCCTCCATAATTCAATCCACCAGAACTTTCTTAAATACACTGTTAAACAAAACAAATCAACACATGCTGACAAACGAAAACCAACTGACCCTAAAAATTAAACCCTGTCACTGTCACCATTCAGAAACTTGCAGGCAGCAGCTGAGGTTTTAACATTAGTTTTTGAGCTTTTGCTACTCTGCAAAATTGGGGTTAGCAATAGAGACAAAGGGCATAATCTGAAAACAGGAATACACGAAGAGAGATCTCCCTCTTTGGAACTCACATGCTTGCAAGGAGCTCAGCTTCTCAGAACCAAAGAACCACAGACTTTAGCATAGGCTAAAAGGAAAATAGCTTAAAAGGAATTCAAAACCTAATTCTCAAGGAAGTATCTGCCTGCAATTATTTGCAGCTTACCATTTTCCCCAACCTTTTCTTCCACAAGCGAAACCAAGAAAACCAGCTAATAGTTGAGACAGTCTAGTCTCAACTTCTCACACTCTCTAAATGGATTTACTCTGGCCCAATTTCTTTTCTCATATTCATATCTTGTGTCAGCCACTAGGCTCTCTACGGCTTAGAGTTTCTCCTGGAATCCTTGACTACCACAGAACTTCAGAATCCTTGCAGAAGTTTTTAAAGAAGTGATTAAAAAAAAGGCAAACCACTTTGTCATGGCAGTAGGGCTTTTAAAAGAACCCTAGTACCTTTGACCACTATTCCACAAATGCCTGAGGGTACAAACCCAGCCCCGGAAGGTATCCAATAGGAATTAATTTTGAAATATGGAGCCAACATGTTCTTTGCATGGCTGCATGAGCTATTTTAAGACTTCTTAAAGTTAATCCAGCTCTGAAAAACGGATATTCTACAGGGTCATTCACTTAAACATTCTCAGATATAAGCACGTCAGTCCAATACACATGCTAGTTCTTCTACATGCCTACCTTCCTGCTCATTTGCTACATTTATATTATATTCCCAGGTACTGTGCCCATTCCAGAAGGGCACAAGAGTTCACCAAACACAGCTGCCAAACAGCTTGCAGGATGCAAGTGACACTGACTCTAGGAAACCATTCTTCTGGTAGCCAGCAGTTCCAGATATAGGGCCATATCACGTTTCACTGTAATGGGATCACACCCACCAGCCCTCAGAGAGGGAGAAACCTTATGGTAAAATAACGCTTAACAGAATGCAGGTCTGCATAGAGGGGACAACTCCATGTAGGCACGAAGAAGAGACAGTTTTTCCATACAAGACGACTCTACAAAGACAAAAAAATTACGCCAAAGGCCAAGGCCAGGTTGATGTATCCACTCAGAGAGTAGTGAGTGCTCTCTCTGAGCCTCAAAAGCCCACAGCAGCAAGGCAAACACTCAGTCACACAGGTCCTGTATGACAGTGCACACAGGCCAGAAACAGCAAGCCACATTGCTTGCCACACAGCTATGACACATTCACACTTCCTGTGCTAGTAACAAAGCTTTGTTAAGTTGAAGTATTTTGCAACCATGCAAGCAAAAAAGCACGATAGCATTCCTTTCACCAGTAAGGTACTACTGTTACTGCGTATAGCTCTCCCAAGCTAAGAGCAGGGAATGTTAAACACTCAGATCGAAAAGCAGTTAAGGTCATAAAAAGATGTTTGTGTTACAATTTGCAAAAGCTATGAGCAAGATTAAATACTCATACAGCAAGAGACATCAGAAATGCTATTTGAAGGTCCCCTTACAGTAGCACAAGACTCAGATAAGTAAGAGTGGAACACATTCTTCCTTACTCAACAAGAAGGGATGCTGGAATTGGCAACCACATAGAGGAAACCATAATGTACATGTACAAAAATTTAGCATTCCTGAAGTGTCGTTCATATTGCTGACTGACCTTCTGTGCAAGTTGGCAGGCTTCTGAATTAAACTAAATGCATCAAACAAACACGCAGTGACTACACGCTGTCAAATAATTTTTTAAATGTTCATGAAGTATCCATATTTTAACAGCTGCCATCAGCTTTACTCAAATGCCATTAACCATATGGCTTACTGCAAACAAGATACTTACCCTAACAATTTGTGTATGCTGTCGTTCAACAGCAAGATGCAGAGCAGTTTGCTGGTTAACATTCTGGATATCCAGGTTAGCATTGCCCTGCAAGATATTCAAAGTATTAGAGCATTATCATCCCAGCAATTTGTCTACAGGCAAGGCAGTCCATTAGGACACTGACTATGACCATGAATACGACTCCTAGTTAGGGGATTTGAGAACAGAAGTGATTAAATACTTCAATTTTTCACTGTACAGATGGTAATCTGTTCAATGAAACTAGGTATCAAATTTTTCAGTCCCTCTGCACCTTAGGCCATTTTAACAATCTCAAAGGCAAGTATGACCTTTAGAGCTCAACACGTCCTTCCCTGCTCCACTGCTTCTGCATTGCAACTGCAGGCGTAAAGCAGCCAACTATTTTCACATCAGATGGTTAACCAAAGCATGACATTTAAATCCTCCTGAGAAAAGAGTCCTACCTGATGCACCAAAAGTTCAGCCACTTCCACATGATTATTGAGAGCTGCCAGATGTAAGGCAGTGTAACCATCATCTTTTTTCTCGTCAACAATCCACGGTCGCGGTAACTTGGACAACAATACACGCATTGCACTGAAAAAAATATGCAGAAATGGCATAAACACCCCTAGAACATATGCTGAATGACAACAGCAGAACAATATTAATTCTCAGAACTATATAGTAGTAGCTAAAATAAATAATATTTTTTCAAACAGAGAAAGTGGGTGAAAAGCTATACCAACAGTTCCAAAGCACAGTATTTTCATGTTTGCTTCCTTCTAGTTAAAGCACACAAACAAACCATACAATGTCTGGAACAGTGTGAGGATCAGGTTTGTTTTTTAGAAGAATGCTATCTAGCAGTAAAAATTACCTTTAAAAAGTATTCAAACAAATTTTGAAACATAGACACAAGAATTTTCTCCCTCAAAATCTTTATAGCATCCTTTACTTAAGTATTTACTGACCAAGTTCCACTACATTAGATTTCTTTAAAACCATCACTTCATGAACTGATGCCATGGGCTGTAACAGTTAAAACTCCATTTCTGAGAAAAAAAAATGGAGCAAGATCTCTAAGCACAGACAAAATAAATGCTGAAAATGTGAAGTGAGTACTAGTGGGATATTTTCTTAACATATAATGGCTGAATATAACATACCCAGGAGTGTCTGGTAGTCAGGGGGTAGGGTGGGGAAAAGTAATTTGATTACTACAAGTATTAAAGCCAACTAAAATCCATGAAGTCCAAAGACTGAAGGTTAAGGGTCTTAACAACACAACGCTAGATAAACAAATTGCTCAATCTTGTATTCTCTGAGAAATACAGTTTTCTTAAGCTTACATGTTTTCACTTAGCTTTTGGAATACATAAGTTACCAAACTTAAATCCATTATTGTCTTATCTTTATAAACAGCATATGCAGCTCCCTTATGACAGTTCCTTAAAGACAAACAGAAAACTAGAAACCGCTACAATCTTATGCCAAGAAACCTCTTCTGTCATCTGATGTTTCCCAACTGTTGAAGGAACATGCTATCTACAGGAGAAACAGAGTTTCTGCACGAAAGTCAAACTTTTAAAATCCAAGTAACACCACCTAAAGCAAGTGGAACCACTGAGTCACACGGTAACTTGCAAGGCAGATAATCTATGTGAATTAAACAGGTCTTCATTTGAGTTTTGATATCAAAAATGTGGGATCTCAGTAATCCTCAGAAATAGCCTCATAAATTGAGCTTCTCAGCTTTTACTTAAAAATACTCTCAACAGGAATGAATAACTGCCCTGTCAAGTAATAACTGAGCTCCCAGTTCATTCCAATCATCTGTCACCTTGAACATCCACACTGAGGGGAAGTGCTATTCACTCCTAAGCTCTCTTTTAGAGCAAGCCAATGAGTTTCCTATAAAAAAACCTAAAAGCTGTGTCTGGGCACAGCTCACCCTAATAAGCCCCCCTGGAAAGCAGAGAAGTCTGTGAGGCAGACTCCTGTACCAGTAAGGAAGTGCGCTCCTTCCTACACACTGCTCAGATGCTCCCATAACAGACCCTGCTTATTAAGCATCTCCATGTTCTCCTGCTACTGAGTGCACAACATAAACCCTTGGTTTCACACTTACGCTGCAGCTGCCAGAATGGTGTATTAAGTGACACTTTTTTTCCCCCAGAATCAGTGCCTAAAGGAATCACAACTAACCAACTGCATCTTCAGGCCACAGGATCATACAAACCCACAGGAAACCAACTGCTATGTGGGGCATCCATAGCTAGGCTGTTCTGGATGTTTGTCCTCCTCAGAGTGGACAGAAGCCATTCTCAGACACTCAGGATTTTTTGTTTTGCTGGCAGAAAGCTTTTCACTTCCTCACAGTCCAAATCACTTATAACACAGCAATATAAGACAACAACACTGAACAGATTGTACATTGCTCACTGTGAGCCATTGCTCAGCTTCTGCGCATAACGCCTTCTACAGCTCTCTCACATGCTAGGGAGAAAAGACTAGAATACTTCAGAAAAAACCAAACAATGGCAACATTAATTCTTTGGGCAACATTAATCACTTATGCAGGATTTTTCAAAATTAAGGATATAATTTAGTAAAACTCAAGCTACCGAACTTTATGAAATGTGGCAAAACAAACCAGTATCAGTTGCACTAATAAACATGGTCTATTTTGTAATGAAATAATGCTGTATTTTCAAATCTTGGCACCATCAGAACTGTGTTTAGCTGCTTTAGGGAGGGAACACATCTGGAGCACCATGGTTTGCTTGGTATCTGGGCACACCACCACACCAGCTCTTCAGAATGCTGGGCTGATACAAAGCACATGTTACCAACAGCACAACAAGCCTTCTACAGCGGCTTCCCACAGACCATCATGTCATGTAAGCTCTTTATCTTCACCTGCCAGGCTCAGTGCTTCTAAAGACCCCATAAAGCCCTAAGGTATCTACTGTGGATAGTCTAAGAAACACAATAAAAGATTACTGAAAATTCCCTATGACTGACAGAAGCATTATGACTACTGTGAACAACCAGGAAAAGGTGAGACAACAATAATCTAATAAAGAAAAAAACAACAAACTTCTTAAAACTGCAACTACAACTTGAGGAACACTATGGAAGGGCATCAACACTTTACTCTAATTACAGCCAGCTTGTCTCTAAAGTAGCTCTAGTCACTAAATAAGAAATTGTCCTAAACAACTCAATGATATTTCACATCCTTTTCTTCAGTAAGGAAGTAAGAAAATTGCCAACTCCACAGATAAAATTTAAAGTATATTGACACACTTTATCAGATGGCTCAATAAGTAAATGGACTTCAGAAATACTACTGACATTTCTTTAACACATCTCATCTTTGAAACAAAAATAAGAAATCAACTGACTCAGTACTTTGTATGCTGTGAAGAAAAATCACTCATCTTAATATTTGTGTGAGTGTTATCCTTACCAGATTCTCTTTCAAATTTTTAGTTTTCTGTCTTATACCAGAAAAATTTTTATCTGAAAAAAACCAAATAAATGGCTTCTGTGTGGAATATATTTTTATTTTACTGTTCATAGCAAATCAACAAAGGCCCAGGAATCACTACTTGCTTCTTTTTATTCAGAAAAAGACTGTATCTTTCTTCCAGATCATGCTATATTACTGGACAGCAGGATAGAAGGACCATTTCATGGAATGACACCTTAAAATTCAGCAAGATATTAATATGCTACAATGGTAAATTCAGCTCAGTGGCTGCATCCTCCTTCTCATTAGATGAGAGGTAGTTTCTTTCAATTTTTGCAGGGTTTTCTAGAGCTGCTGCCAAAATTTTGACAGCTAAGTGGCTACCATTCACAGCAGCACTCACTGGAACATGCATACATTGTATCATAAAAAGTCACATTAGTGAATTAATGTTGCCAATTACACAGTAATTCTTGATTCACTCTTCCCCATGAAGTATTAAAGAAGAAGCTGGGTGGTATTGCTTTGTTTTTAAGGCCACAACATCGATGTGAAAACTTGCTTTTATCTTGTATACATTAAACAAACCACAGACTGCTTTCACTGTAGTTGAATTGAAAAGATCAAGAAATCAGCAAATCTATTAGTAAACCTGATCATGAAAACAGCTAAAGAAAACTTTTCAAACTATCATCTTCAGTGTATTCAACTGTAACAGATTATATGGCTGTCTGAGGAGCTGCGAAGATTATTGATGAAATGCTTAGAACTCTCTACAGAAACACTGAACTTATGTCATCACTATGCTATTTGTATACTACTACTAAAGCATCACCAATAACAAATTTTGTAACAGGCAAGCTTTGGTATTCGTTGGTCTGCAGTATTTTCGGCTTAGCGGGAAGGTCATAAAGATTTTGGGCCTTTTTTAGCTGGATGACCATTTGCAACTTCCAAAAATTTCTAATGGAACAACAAAAGAAAAACTTCAGTGAGAATTTTTGAGGGAGTTATCAGTAAAGCTTTAATAAGGATAAGTAAACTATTGCTGCTCTTCTAGGAGCTAAACACGTGCTCAGTCAAAAAGGAACATGAAAGCTCATGTGTGTACAGGGGGCTGAGATCGAGGTATCTGCTGCTTTCCCAGCCACAGCTGTTGGAGGTACACTGACTTATACTCCCCAACGTAATGCATCCCCATAAAATGCCAGCCCAGACTCTAACAGCTACAAGTGATTTAGTAGAAGGAACATCCATTAATATGGTGCTAAATTTAATTTGAGATGTAGAAGAGTAACAGCAAATGCTGCTGTTGCACGCATCTTTATTTGACCTTGCCACACAAGTAATTCTTTCATTTTTTTTCTTTTTAAATTCAGGTTTTTAGAGAGTCTGGAACCACAGCTTAACATATACAGGATCACAGAATCATTTGGTTTGGAAGAAACCTTACAGATCATTTCATTCCAACCACCTTGCCATGGAAATACAGCAGAATGAATTGTGTATTTGCAACATAAGATACATCACGGATCTGAACAATACACTAATTCACTTTTAGACACACAGAGCACTTGTTTCAACACCAGTTACCAACATTAGACATACAAAAAATAAAATTATTCTTATGATGAAAAGTCAGCATACAGTATATTACTCATTACCAACCTACATATAAAATGTTGGGTTTTATGTAGCACTTTGCTCACAGAATTTTTACAGCCGCTCCTTAGCATTATTTGAGAATGCAACACACAGTAACGGATTTATTTGGAAAATCTACAAGATAAAAGTACTTGTAAACAACATGAAGCCAGGACCTCATTGTATAAAAACAATTCCAGATCTAGCAGTCCTTACCACAAAGGCATTCTCACACCCTGTTTAAAAAATACATGAACAAAAACTAGAGAAGATTCTCTGCCACCAACTGCAATTTGACTGCAGAATGAGGTAAATGAAGAGGGCTGAGGGTTTGTGGGATAGCACTGGAGTGGGTTTGTTTGTTTGGCCTTTCAGGGTTTGTCTGTTAAGGTTTTTTAAAAAAAATACTTAAAATTAGAAAGGCTACTTCACAATCTCCATAAGTACATTTAACTTAAATTGCTGCTGAAAGACACAATCTCACTCTTTTCCCTGCACTTCAGTTCCTGCATTACGTTGACTCTACAGACACATCATTTTCTAGCAAGTGAAACTACCTGCCAGACTCCTGATCTGGCAAATTTGCTTTCAGACAGATCAATGAGATAATCCAACCTACTCTGCAACTTCATGATCACTAGAAGCAATAGGAGTAAGGAAATGACAAAGCCAGAGCTGCGAGGAGGGCAGAGCTCCCTTTCCAGAAGCAAAGACTTAGATCAGCATAAACTTATCAGCAATCCTATCACCAGAGGTTGTAATGATTCACTGCACTTTCTATTACAGGTTTTTCTACTTTCCTGCCATTCTCCTCCCTCAACTCAGGTTTCCACTGTCTCAGTGTGACATGGTTTCATAATGTATTTTACAGTAATCCTGGCTTGAAATATTCTCCACACACACACCACCTCCCACCCCCACATACTCGTCTCCAGACTCCCAACCCTGGCTCAGCTAAACCTGTTCACCTGCCTCCTGTTAGAGCCTCAAATAGTTGAAGGAACAGTTCAGATTTAAAGACAGCTTCCATGGCAAAGTTTTCTTTAAAGACTGTGTAGTGCAACATGCATTTTACAACACAACAGAAGAAAAACCACATTTTACTAAACCCCTTTCTTGTCCTCTTGAGTACCACCGCTGCTCAAATAAAGCTCCCACAAAAAGTGGTCCCAACACAGCATCTAAAAGGTCATCCCCTTCTGCTGGATTATTTCTCATATGGAATAGTACTCCAAGCCTGCTCACTGTGAAGCCAAAGAAACATTTGTACCAACATAGTGCAAGAAGTAACACAGGAGCAGGACAGTGCTATTTTTGGCAACCATACGATCGTAAATGCACGTCAGCACACAACTTCAAGCCAAGCCATCCCTGATCTGATTCACACCATACTCGCTGTGCAGTACAGAGAAAACCACTGGAAGAATGAAGAAGGAAGTATCTATCCCTCTGGGAACAAGCAACAGGAACAGATTAATACTTTAGACTGGTATTACTGAGCACACTGTACCTTGAAATTAGAGTTTAATATTTCATATCTGACTAATGGTCCAGTCAATAAAAGTTTAAGTAGGCAGGCTGTTTCCTTCTTTTTGCTTCTCAGATTTTCAAGCATCTCTTAGTTTGAAAAATCAATTTCAATATACATGTAACCAAAGAAACAATGAGGTATATACATTTACACGGAATTCACACGAATGCATTGCACAACGGCGTTGTCTTCAGTGTATAATTATCAAATCAAAGAGAAAAGAAAAACTGTGACTTTTACCAGAAAGCAACAGAAGTTACGGGGTAAACAGTTACCAAGCACAGGATAAAATCAACACAAAAAGAAGAAGCAAGGGAAGTATAAATCCAAGATACCGGTCTACTCAGGATTTTGCAATTCATTCTCTACCCTACAATACTGAACTTTGTAACTACTAATTGCATCAATATTAATTGAATGGCATTTTGATTTAATAAGTTCATTTAATCTTAGATTGCGATATTTTCACCTTTTTCATTCTTCTTGTTCCCAAGCAAAGATTTTGTCTGCAAAATACAGAGAAAGTCTTGAAGTATTTGGGTTCCTGACTGTTGTATTTAAATGGCTAAATTTCAGTTATTCTTTTTTAAAGAAAATATTGCATATACTCCCCATGAATATGAAAATCCGTCTTCATATTTTGAATGTGTAGTTATTAGGCCTGCCATGAGCCGATTTTGTAAACATGAAAGATTAATGCAACAAGCTGTTCCCTTGATTTCTTTTTATTCTTTTCTTCTAAAACAATTCAGTTTTTTTAAAGAACAGTAGCACCTAATTTACTCATGCATTTATTTTCTTTAGATGTAATTCGATTCATAAGCACTACAAACAAAATACTGTGGCATTATTAAACGTAATGGTATGGAATGATATGAATTTACTAATTAAAGTTTTTTTCAAATAATTTCTAACTTGATTTGAGTATGGAAATGCAGGGCTACCAGTGGGCACTGACTTCTTGTTTATAAAATAACTGTATGATTTGCAATTGAAAACTTACACGCAGGCCGCTCAGACCTCGGGTTAATCGACATGTTAGTCACGGCATGTTTCACTGATCAAGAAACCAGGTTACACAACCTGCCATGGCAGCGCAGGATATTTATTGTTCTATATCTGCGTGAAGTCCCTGCCTTGTTACTAGCAGGGCTGCCTTTTTTTTCCTTCTCCCACTCCTCCCCCCCCCGCCCCAAACGTTTCTAAGTATAGTGACAACCTCATCAGGGTTTACTAGTAGCAGCGCAAGCTCAGTGAAAACCTGGGAAATCTAACTGGAAACACGAGAGAGAGCTTTATTTGGCAGTGCTAAAAAAACCTGGGGACAAATGGCTAAGCGGCGGTGGAAGTGCAGGCTGCACAATCAATAGGCAGAGAGCCGGATAGAGGCTCCCTTCGCTGCCGGATCGACAATCGACAGCTGAGAGACTATTTTTTGCAATGGTTGACTAAATATGGTCAGGGAAGAGAGAGGCACAAGAGAGCCTGTTTGCCTGGGAGTGCATGTTTCAAATGCTTAGCTGCCTATAAAGCCGTAACAGTTTTGCTCGTGCCCTCTAAGTGGGAAATACGGTTGGTGACTTCTGTAGTGTGTGTGGGAGCCCTGACCTCGCAAGCAGACTTGACCTCTGAAGATGGAAAGTAGCTTCAACACAGACCTGCCTACAGTTAAGCCTGGAAACATAACCTCAAGCAAGAAAAGATGCAGTGCAATATCTAAGGAACTAGAAGAAACCAATATTTGCCGGGGGAGGGGGGAGACGATCGCTATTTTTTTGGTGCCTTTTTCTTATTTTTTTTTTTGGAAGCAACTCCAACTTTTGGGGGCTTGGTTTTGGTCTTTTGTTGGGTTTTTATTTTTCTTTTTGCCTGTGATTATCTTCATCTGACAGTGGGCTAAGTTCACCTTCCCTTGGCTTCCTAGCATCTATCCTTGGAGTCTTAACTCTCAGTCCAGCAGACATAAGGTATAATTTCTATACAACATCATCCATATTTTAGCATTCAAAAGAAAGGAAGAAGGTGCCAATTAGGCACCCATCTTCATGCCTTTTTTTTTTCTTTTAAGTTTTATCTATTTAAGGTGGTGAGGTACTGTATGCACCGACATTCGCCCCCCCTTGCCTCCCCCTCCCAATGTAACGAAGAGCTGATTCAGCGAATAGAGTGAGAGCACTCAGGATGAGATGGCTGCTGCTGATGTGTCTCTAGGTCATTACCTCTCTTCCAACTGCAAATGCTGCATGATACTAAGCTTACAGGTAACAGAACATGAGGAGACCTGCATTATTCTGCACGTTTAAAGGATGCCTATGACTTTCTGCATGTATATCTTATTTACTAGACTGTTTTTTTAATTGTTATATTAATCCCTCTACTCTGGGAACAGCTTAATTTTGAGTGTGCTAAAGCACCAAGCATTTGTAGTGTAAAGAGTAGGCTGAAAGAAAACAACTGTTAGTCCAAATTTCGTAGCAAAAAAAAAAAAAAAAGAAAAAAGGAAGAAACCAGAAAAACCAAATCCCAACTTGCTTAGTAGGCAGAATTCTTTTTAAAGAAGATAAACTAATAAATTGCAATGCCATTAACTGGTTGTTCATTTCAGTGAAATATATTCTTATCTTCCTATGCACAACTAAAAATGTACAAACTTGAAAAAGAAAACCTAATAAACAGTGTGGTAGTGCAATGCTAGTTCTCAAATATGTCTAGGCAAAATTTTCAAGGTGCTTTATATCAGACGTACATGAAAACAGCCTACTTAAAAACTAGAATGTGACTGCTGTGATTCTAATGCTGCATTGCTGATTCTCCTTGTACTACTGTGCTAGCTACTGCTACACTCTGATTTGCTCTCTATCAGCTGCACTAGGTTTTTGTCATGAGCTGCAGAAATTCTTACTTCTCTGCTCTCAGCTTTCCTTACAACTATTACAGTTACTAATTGTTAAGCTTATTTCAAATTTACCTTCTAATGCTATAGAGACAAAGCTTACTCTTCACTGTAACCCAAATCAACTCCTGAAATACATATTAAGCAACCATGAGCTGTATCTGACAGCCCCTCAGAAGTCAAAGCTGTACTGCACATCAAATATTTAACCACTGTTCCAAACAAAGTTGCATAAAATCTTACAAAACAGGGTTAAACTTGGGATTTGTTTCTATGAGGTTTTTTGTTTGGTCTGGGTTAATTTTTTTTAGTTAATTATTTTAGCTGTCATAAATATTTCAAGGGTGGACAAGACTTTGATTGAAGCAGGTGAGTGCCAGTTTTAAAAAACAAGAAAAGCTGCTTGCAGAAGAGTTGAATAGGTATTAGCTTTCACATGTGACCTTCGGCCTAACAATCCAAATCCTGTCACAGCAGTTAGAGGTTGTTTTCTTAATTCAATGTCATCATCTTTACGATAAGCAGGATCACTGGTGACATGCGCTTTTGTGTTTGGGTTGGGTTTTTTGTGAGGGGTTTTTTTGTTTTGCTTTATGTTTGTTTTTTAAACCACTCTGAAATACAGTATAATAAGTATAAACCTGCAAAGAGTTTGCAGAATAATGGATGGGATACAAAAAGCATAGAAGTGAGATTTGGGGTAAGAAAGTAAGTTTATAACTGCTGTTTTAGATCAGTCTATGCTTCCCTTCAGGATACTAGATGAAAACTGTACCCCAGCATGAAAATCTGCTAGAAGACCTGGGAGGAAGCTGAAGTTTTTACAGTGGACTACAACTACGAATTCTAAGAAAAGACACTGCAAAGCTACCAGCGATTCAAGTCTCTACTTAAACATGGTCACTTAGAACAGCAAGAGGCTGCAAAAATATGGAAAAGCACTTTCAACATCAGTGCCATCCCAAAACAATGAACTATGCCCGGCTATAAGACACTCTGCAGGTAAATTGAATTGCAAAGTTCAGTTAGCATACTAAGTTTATTTTCTACCATCACTTAATCAGAACTGTTGTCCTTCCAAAGAACTGTCAGCCAGTTTTGCCTAATGACAGCAAGAAAAAGCAGCAAAATACTTTTCAGGTTCATCTGACAGGCAGTCAAGCAACTCTGTGTGTACCTGCTCAGAGCACATACTTCTTTATGTACCCATATGAACATACAATGCTATGGAATGTAAAGAAGTATGTATTTTTGGCAGGCAAGGAACGACCAGTAAGAGGAAACTAAACAGCTGCTGGAAGAAACAGGTTTCCCTCTTGTTTGAATGACATTCATGTGACAAACTGGCTTGCTAAGGGTCAGCTGGTATTGCCAAAATAACTCATACTTGTTAGTAACAAATCACAAAACTTGAAATTAAGTGACTATAAAAGTGGGTAGGGAGAGTTGTTAGCAGCTGATAAGCAGAATATTAGTTGCAAACAGAATTCCAAACAAAGGCTGGAAATGAAACCTTGAAATGCACTAATTAAGACTGCAGCATAGCTGCAAAATCCATCATTACCAGTACTCCTCACTTAATAGATCTTAAACTAAACTTAAAAGCCTGGTTATAAAAATGCATCTCATAAAAACAAGCCACTGTTCTAGTAATCACAGCCTATTCTGTGTGCTTCAGATGGTAGTACTTAAATCTGTACTACCACAGAACATTTAATCCACAGGTTGCAACTGAGACAAGTATTAACAGCTGAGGAATTATAGGTGTGATCTAGAGAAAATGATTGCCAAAATAATTGAGTATAACTTCTGCAATTTAATAAGACTTAAGTTAGAATTTTCTCCAAATCAGCACCTATTATGCTCACTGAGCTCTTCGATACAAAGTGCAGTGTCAGGCTTATGCACAGAAAGTGACAATACAGAGATTTCTAGGCCAGAGTTGCTAGTCAGCGGATTAAAGCTATTGACAGATTCCTAAATGAAAACACAAATGACAACTACAGCCTAAAAGGTAAGTTACCTTAAATACTATTTTCAAATAAGCTGAATTTATTTTAAATCCAAATTTAAGAAAATTGGCCATGAAAAAATACATTGTAGTATTCAAAAAATTTTAAGAACTACATGAGAAATAGTTCCGCAATAGTTTCAAGTTCTAAAAGCGATATTAATTAAGATATACTGGTGTATACCATCCCTAAGTAAAGATACTCAACATCAAATTCAGGAACAAGTGAAAAACATGAGGAAAGAACTCCCTACTCATCAGTCCAGCCATTTCTATCCATGACAGCAGTCTTCTAAAAGCAGTTATTTAATAAGGTATGTCCATGATAAGTAGGCACATTTGGCCCAGATTAAAGATTCTTACTGTAGCCCTTTGCTTACTAAAATGTCTGGGAGAAAAAAAAACCCACCCAAAACAAACAAGAAAAACAAATAAAGGCAACGCGTGATTTTTAGATGCAGAACTTATTTTTAAATACTCACATAATTCTCAAACAGCTAATAATATACACAGCCTGATATTTTTAACACCTGAGACTACATATTAATATATATACAAGAAAAAATATTATCTTACCTGCTTAAGAAAGCAAAGTTTCAATATTTGTTTTAAAGCTCTTTCTCTTACGAGCAGATATTTTGACACGAAGGCTACAGTATCTTAACATCTAAATTAAAACCTGGTTTATAGTGGGAAACAAATCAAATTGCAGTAGCTTTTCTGAATAAAGCAACGCTACTAATCTTGATCATGATCACAGAAGCAATTTGGTATAACTAACAGTTCCACTGAAGGGTTAATTGCTAAGCATTTTCCTCTTTTCCTGAAGAGTTCCCGTGCTCAGCACCAATTGATTTAGCTTCCACTATATAATGAGACCAATTTTTTAACATCTTTAATTTATTTGAAAGGTTTTTGGTAACAATTTATCATACTGTGTTCTCCCTTGTATAACATTGCAATGCTATTCTGACACAAAATGACAGCTCGGAGTGATACAAAAGTTAAAATTATATGTTGACATTGCTTCCTGCTAGTTCATGTTAGCATATCTCTAAGAATACATATCCAGTCACTCTAAAATGTCACATCCATCACTTAGATCAGCTGTTCAATTTTAACCAAGCACACGTTGAACTTTGGGCATCTGCTGACACAGTTGTAACTCAAACATTTCAACTGTGTGACTGACAGGGATAACAGATGCTGACATTATCAAATGCTACACGGCTTTTTTTCCACAGCCGTTTTTTGTCCCGATATGGCCAGTACATGAAACTGTATTGCCATCCAAAAGCACACTTGAGCAGCTGTATCTGTAAAACAGTTCCTCTATAACTGGTAAAAATAGAAACTCGTTTTATAGCCATCTTGATGCTTAAGTCCAAGTGACACACCTGCTACATTTCTATTAGGATACATGGTGTTGCGAATATATTTACATAAATCTTCTCGCCATCATCAGACTATGCAACAAACAGACGTAGACTATCCTTGACAAACTCATTACTAGGGCATGGTTTGAACTAAGCTTGTCCCCTACTTTCCACTGCAGTCAAAGCCCAGAAAGAATTCAGTATGACATAAAAAAAGCTATGTGAGATCGCACAATTGTATTAAGGACCTTAGTTTAGAAGAAATCAGATCCAACCCCAGATAAATCTTTAGAAGCTGTATTTTTCTGGCATTAAACGTTTTTACATATAGTATCAGGGTAGAAAAACATTGAATCTATCTTGCTATATTATATAATCACTCCTAAAAAGTTAATACTAACCAGAGATATAGCAATGGAATTGAAAGCACTTGGCATTTATATTTGTGCAAACCAACTACAGCATAAAAGCAGCTGCAAAAGGGAACCTGCCAGAAAACGAATGGGGGGAAGGGGAGGAGGAGGGTGATGAGGAAACTGAAACGTTCTTCCCCAGCAAAGTTTAACATAAAGAAGTAAGGGAGCTCTACATTATTAGAAATGTTAAAACTACAGTTTCTAATCTATTCTAAAATTTGATTACATTAGACAGGAAAAAGAACTGTAACTATGATTCGATTTGAGACTCATCCAAAGATCCTCAAGGAAATACCCAAGGACAGAACAAACTTGTACAGGCCTTTCCAGTATACAGCTTTTCATTTTACCATCTCCAAATTAGGAAAGAGTTAAAAATTTGCATTGACAAGAAACAAATTGTGTTATACAGAAGAAAGCCACATGTTCTTTGTGCACTGTTCATGTGCTTTAAAATGTGTTACTGAATTGTAAGTTTCCTGCACTCCAATGCTTTGCTAAAGCTGGTAAAATGGAACCAAATCAACTGTTCAATGGATTTGGTCCCCTTCAACCAGCTGTAGCTATGCATTGATCACTACAGGATTTCTCATGTTTTTAAAACCGGACACGAAACCTGCTCAGAGCAATTATGTAGTCCTCTCTGCAGTTCAGCTCAACTTCTAGGCAGCCTGAAGATAGAAGGTAACCAGGAGTGTAGCAAATTCTGTATTCCAAAATTTAAAGTTTGTATTTGTAAATAAATAGCTACTGGTGTTTAACATTTTGTCCATATGCAGTGAAAATCACCTCTTACAACATTTATAAAGAAGATAGGTAAGCAGTGAAATAAACATTTCCCAATGATTTATTGTCTCTTGTATTCTTCCTCAAGTCCAGTACCCCTTCTAGCAGAACTGACCAAAAAACCCCGAAACCCAAAAGGAAATGATCATGAACAGTACTGGCAAGGCAGGTTTACTTTCTGGGCACCCCTTTCCCGTTTTTTTCATTGCACAAGGAAGGAAACTCCACAGGGCAGGAACTGTATTTGCCATTTTGTATCTGTTGGGCACATTATTTACTATTTAAAGATAATAAATTTGTCACTGACCTCAACAGCTACAGGCTAATCTGCCATCTAATTATAGGTCTGCTCATGGAGATTATATTCTTCCTTCAAACCAACTTGAACAAAAGTATTCTTCCAAAGCATTTTCTGGCATAATACTTTAATAAGAGGTTATAAAAACAGGCTCTCTCTGTGCTCAGCTTCAACAAAACTTAACCTACACTTACTGTCAGAACTGCAAATACAAAAGCAAAAAAACCACTTTGACTGGTTTAGCAAATAATTGTACCACTCTCATTACCTCAGAACTTGTCTCTCTGAGGACCTCCATGACAACACAGCCCGTGAGTCCTGCAGACACTTCCTGAAGACACTCATTAACACTAAGCAGAAGTGAGAAACCCCACCTCTCAATTAAATTGCTACAGTTAGAAATTTCACTGCCAACTTGTTCAAACCATCTGCAAATCTAAAAACAAACGGAGATCTCCTAAATAATAAGAAAAACATGGGAAAAATTACAATTCTGTTTTAAAACCACAATCTCCTACGTGCCAGTTTATGAACATAAAGATGACATACTTCTTCTATTGGAGAGCAATACATGAAATCTACATCTTACTCCAGGACTTTAGTTTTTTAATTTAAAGTCCAGCAGAATTTACTGCTCTGAAGAACTAATCATACACATGTGTGAAGTCAGGTCAGCTCCAAGAGCAGCCTCTATTTAAGATGCTAGCTGCAGAGTGAATAAAGCTCTCTTCACAAGATACAATGCAAATCTAAAACTAACTGGGGCAACGGATATAAAATACGCCTACACTTCACAGTCATGTCTTCAGCTCAAAAATCTGAAGTCACAGGTATGCGAATAGATCAAACATAAGCAAGAGATGATAACATGGCAAAAATAACCAATCTGTACAGTATTTTCAAATTTTACTCTCCTTTTTTCTGTCTGAAAAAAATCTCATTAACACTGAAGAGGCAAAGTCTGCCAAGCTTTGAGGCTCACAGTACTTTGAAAAAAGTCCAAAATAAATGCACTTTTAGTATGACTGACTCAGTTAAAAATCACTAACAAGAAGCCACGTATTAAATAAAAGTTTAACTTCCCCATACTTAACAGAAAATTTCTTTTTAGCTCTATCTCCCATGCGCAAGTTTAAAGCTACCTACAGCATAAAGTAACATCCATTCTACATTACAACACTATACATTAGCCCAAAAACCAAAAGTTTTCTTTCTGTACCAATTCACAAGGTACAAAGAGAAGCAAAACATGAAAAGGAGAAATATTCTACTAAGAATAGGATGCTCTCTGAAACACACTGTACCTTGAGTTGTGGAAAACACAGCCAAACTGCCCTGGAAGATGAAGTGCTGAGAAAATCTTAGCTATTTGACATAAATCACTGTCTTTCTTATAATATTTATCCAATATTCAGACATTTTAAAGAGAATATATTTGTTTTCATATGAAAAATTAAAAACTTTGGAATGTTCTTCTCAGCACAATTTGTGAGGATTTTCTTGGACATTTATCTCCCTATTCTTTATGAAGGTCATATCTCAAGAAACAAGAGGTTTTGCTCTGAAAATGAAATTGGTTCCAAATACCTATTTGACATCAACTGCAAAAAATACTATAGAAATCCACTTCAGTTTATTGAGGTACCCATGCACTTAGCACACGCATTTATTTTATTATCCTCAACAGGGAAGATGTATGCGAACATTATCAATACTTGCACACATAGCAGGTTTCTAATTTTTAGAATTATAGATATGCACACATTTATATACACACATGAATACATGTTTAACTTTTATAAAATAATATAGGAATTACACTTTTTTTTTTTTTTGGAATATAAGGGAAATTTAGTGCACTGTATTAATATAAGGCACCACATCCTGACACCACAAGAACTCCACTTCAGGTGAAGCAGGGAAGCTTAGATGAGGAAAGATAGGTCCTTAAGTAAGGTTCCAAGCAGAATATATTACGTACTGTGACCCACAGTAGCAACAAGCTAAAGATCAAAGGGTTATTTTTAACAGTGTTTTAAATAGCTTGTGCTTAGTGCATTTAACAGATCAGTAACAGCCATTGTTTTATATCAGATTAGAAAAACAAAGTGGCAAATATAAAAACTTTGGTTTCATTCAGAAACAGACAAGTGGCAGAACTACAACATCAGCAATGAAACACACAAGTATCACTGAAGTCTTCAGGAATATAAGACTCAAGTCCTAGATGAATGAAACTAATACGACAATTTTTGGCTGGAGGGAGAAATCAAAATAGATTTATTTTGGTTTCATTTTCAATCATTTCTTCCCAGGCTGATGGGTAAAATACCTAATGCAGTGAGCATTAGATATTTTAGATGAAACTACTCCTTCTGGGATGGCAGACAAAATTCTTTTTCTGCATGCTTGAGCAGTGCTCAGATAGAACTGCAACCAAAAAAGAATTTTAAATATCTGTTTTAGATTCAAGTGAAACCTCATTTATGGGGGAACCCACACAGCATTCAAATCACTAATACTGGAAACATTTTCCTATACTTCCAATAAAAACTTTTGTAAAAGAGAGAGGATTCCGGTTAGAACTTGGACTATAGCTCATATTCTACCAGCCATCAAACTGAACCAGTATGAACTACAACCTGGATCCCTCCACCAAAGGAATGGTCTGTCACTCCTAAAGCATTCACCCACAGAAAAATCTCCAGCACATGCCTATGAAGAACATTTTTTCCCCATACACTTTCCCTGCATCTCATATTGAGATTATGGTCACACAAACTAACTACCACAAGAGCTGAGGAAAAGCATTGCAGGAAAAAAAAACTAACGAAAAATACCCCACCTAGGTAACTGAGACAGGAAACAGCGCTCCTGGCTAATGGTGTTATGTAAGTATGAAGAATTCACATTACAGGAAGAAGTTACCTAGTCAGACTTGAAAGAATTGTCTTCTGAATGCCAAAAATAAGCTCCCTTCACTTGGTCCTTGACATGTTCTCTTAAAGACCTTTTATGAGTACTGTAGAAAATGGTAAACACATTTATTCATCCTATGAACACTTCCAACCACTACTTTTAACTCGTGAAATGATTCCATTCCACAGACACAGATAAATAATTATGTTTACTTTTTAACTATCAGTCTTGATAGCTATGTTCTAAGAGACTAACCTAGATTTTAATCCCATCTACTAATATGGGTGGAATTTATACAAGTTTACAGCCTTATTTGTCCAACTTCTCTCAATTGAAAAGCCAAATTTAGCAGTAAACAAGCAAACACACATATTTCTTCTTTTGTGTAAACTATACTGAATACCCCACCCCAGGATAAAGTATTATTGAAGTCTTGTTAGCATGATAGCTTTGAAAAATACCATTTATCCACAATGTAATAAGGAATCAGCAACACAACCTTCCTTTAAAGTCCTATCTATGCAGTAGTTTTCAAAAGCTATCTTAACTGAAAATTCAATGTACACAGATAGAATGCATGTAGTATAAAACAAACTATGCCTTAAAATGAACTTTTTCAGTTGAGCTGCTATATAAAAGCTGAAATACAAAATTCCTTCTAGATACACTTCCATAAAAATATGATTAACCGTTTCATATACTGACAAATATAATCTAATGCAACAATCCTAAGAGTGTTTTATAACTGTATGGTTTACTTAGTAATTAACCACAAATAAGTATTTCTAAAAAGTTCAAATCCCTTTACCAATTGCAACAGTCAAGAAGGGAAGCGCAGCAGTATTTACTATTTTTTATCCTATTTCAAGATTCCATCTTCAAGATTTTTCTAACTTATTTATAAAAACTTTTACTGGCAAAATTTTACAGCCGTGACAGGAAATTTCTCAGGAATTTGGAGTTACCTGAATGCAGCACTAAACTGAGCAGACTCCTAGCTTCATTCTAGTAACGGCTTCCAAGCATTAGAAAGATGCATAGTTAAGCAACATCGACATCTAAGAAATACAACTACATGCTGATTTAAGGATCTTCTGAAAGAATACCATAGTTCTACCCTCATGCGCACTTGTTTTCCTCTTACATATGATAAAAAATAATCTTTAAAAAGAAATCTGTACCTAGGGTTTCCTCTCAGTGCAGCATGGTGAAGAGCATTAAACCCATTGTTGTTGGTGATAGTAACATCTGCTCCAGCTTCCAACAGTACCGCAAGGATATCATCACGCTTTTTACTTATTGCATCATGAAGTGGAGTGTCTCCTTCAGAATCCTAAAACCAGAAACAGTTTATATCAGTTTTTGCATGCATCCACATTAAAAAGATGCTAAAATATCGCCAGGAAAACTGACTACACAAACACGAAACAGCTCTTCCAGACCTGAGAGCGCTGCTACATTGCAGAGTTCAGAGCAAGCTGCTTCTCGTCTTGCCTCAGTTTTGCAAATGCTTCAGTGGGAAACCCTACCCCGGGCTCCACAATTGCACAGTCACACTGCTGCCAGAACTAAGCTTTGCAGCCCGTAGTACTGAAGACACTGGGGTAGATAACGACTTCTCCGTGCTTCTTACCCAGACGGAGTTGATGCCCAAATTACAATTTACGAGTAACAGGACAGCAACAAAAATTAATGTGACAGAGGGAAGACTAGTCAGGCAGAAGGAGGCATGGAATTTTGAGTAATAAATGCTAAGTTTAAGCCAGCAATTAACCATGTAGAAGACAATACCAAAATGACAATGAGAAATTAAAGCACAGGCAAATCAAAATAAAATGTAGTCCAAGTACTAAACGTAGGCATATCTGTTGTTTTAACTGAAGCAGATCATTTTCCATGAAGCAAAAGCCAATGTCATAAAGTAATATCAAGCTTTTAACTTGTTATGGCTAATACAAGATTATATTGCACAAGGTACATGATAATACCTGACTGCACAATTGAACAGGCAAAGAATTTATATTTGTAGCTTGATGTTTTATTTTTCAAATATCCCAAAAAAGGAAAAAATACTGTTTACTCCTAGAAGCATTTTGTACATTACTTATTCAATGACCCAAATGGCTGGACTCAAGAGGAATGCCCTAGACTAACAGAGAGAAAACACATCCATTTAAGCTTATTTGCAGCTACATAGGCAAAATCTCTAGATTTATGCTTCCAGTAAAATTCTTGCACCATATAAGTCAGGAAGTCTTTTGTCACCAACACTGACTCAACTGCAAGCTGACTAACACAGAAATGAACGTTTTAGCAATACAGTAGTACGAAAACAGATCTCTACAGTGAGAATGAAAACTTGCCAAACAAAAAGTGCCAGAATATGGAAACACTTGAACCAGCGTGAATCAATTTGCCAAAACTAAATCATGTAGCTTTTATTTGATTTAATTGATCATATTTCCTGTTTACAAACTAACATTTGTTTGTACAGTTTGTTTACACAGTGAAGTGTCTGCAATAGTAGAGTGCTGGCCAGTTAAATTCCAGTCATGTCTCAGTCTTACTCCCCTGTGCTCTCATTGACCAAATCAATCACCTACTCACATGTGCACATCGCACTTCCTCAGCACACATGCTGAATCTGAAAGTTCCCTCTTTTCAATAGCAATTATATTTTCCAGATGGAGCATCACAGCACCATTCTACTGACTTTTTCAACTGAAACAAAATTCTGTAATTTTAACTCAGGCAAATCCACCTTAGCTATCCATACATTCCTATGTGATTTACAGTCACCCTTTACTGGTCTCAGCACATCAGATTCCTTATTATACTGACTGTTCAACAAATACTAAGCAGGATCTGGATGGACATAACAGCTCAACCTCAAGCAAGATCAAGACAGTATCTTAAGAGTCAGGTAGAAGGAGATAAATAAACAATCACTATGCTCACTAATTTCAAGAAAGTTTTTGCTCATCTTCTTTTACATGGATATATAGCGTCAAAAAAATCTGATTACTGACATGGCAAAACAAGGAGGCAATGTGTTATTAGTGCACATCTTGATTTGCACAGGCCACTACAGCTTTTTCTGATGCAAATCTCTTCAAACCTACCCATTCTCATCTGTTTTACTAATGCAGTTCATGCAGCTGCATTCAGCAATGTGGATACCTGCTTATCTACACTGCTTATTAGAGTGCACATTTCCACTCTAACTTCTAAACAGGACATTGCACTTACGTTACTGCTTCCATCACCTTCACTACGGATGAAATGCCCTGTGAAATTATAGTACTTGAGATCCTACGCATGAGGGCTTTCTAGATTAAAAACTGAACATTTGAAAGTGAATCTGGCTAAATAGTTCTATCAATGAAAGATCAATTTCGGGAAAAAAAATATAAGGTTTCTTTTAACAAAACATTCCACAGTATCATCAGCCTGCTAAACTGTAGATTTCAGGAGTACAGAGTTGTGGGTTCGATATATGAGTATTTAATCTGAAGGGAAGGTTAACAACTAGAAATAACTACAGTCTGGGAAAATACCAATTAATATCAACTGTCTAAAATAAACCAGGTCTCAATCTAGCTGTCAAGCAAACAAACAGACTTAATAGCATTTTTGTTACAGCTGATCCCATGCCGGGGTAAAGGTTGAGACAGACAACTTTACAATGTCTTTTCCTTTCAATCCCATTTTCCATAATTTTTCTATCACCTACATGCAGCAAGTCATAAAATTCAGTAGCTGAAAAGTGAACCTACATTAAAATTTACTTTACCTGGAGACTGGGATGGCAGCCAAAGTCCAGTAAGGTCTTGACAACTTGCAGATGACCTTTGTTGACAGCAATATGGAGTGGAGTCTGCCTGCGCTTGTTGCGAGCGTTCAAATCAGCGCTGCCTCGGTGCAAAACCTCAATCACAGCACCCTCGTCACCAAAGGCTGCATGATGGACAGCCCTGTCTCCATCCTTGTCCTGAAGTGGAAACATTCATTTAACCTAGCATATTTCACATTTCCTTTGCATTTAAACAAGAAGATTAATTTCAACTAACAACTGTCCATATTTGATGTAGTAAGAAAAATGAGACTACCATGATATCATTAAAATACCTTATTAAATAATTGCTCAAACTGCAGCGATAGAGGATGAAGAATCAGTTCATATATAAACACACATATTCTACAGCATATACAACTATTGCCCTGAATATTTGTGTGATATGTTCACCAAACTCAAATGGATTCATCTGGGTTTCTACTACAAAACAACCACTGTCAAGAAAAAGCTCAAAACAAAACAACCAAAAACTCCACAAACAAAATCCAATGCCTAAATGGTATTACACTTAATATCCCAGGGTAGTTCTTCTTTTAACCTGGGAAGTGTTACCGATTCCAAATCATAGTGCAAGACATGACTATTTCCTTGTTCATACAATTAGGTTAATATTTATTAGGATTTATTACGTGTCTTAGTTTTTACTTAATAAACCTTTTCCAAAGGAAATTTGTGACTGGTGCTGACATTAACTAGAAGTTCTGATCCTGTGATGATGATTCACAGCGTTAAAACTCCGATTCAGTTGCTCTCAGTTTGACCCAAACTGATAATTAAACTGTGAAAGTCAAATTTGTCAGTTTAGGTTATTTTAACATTCGTAAAAGTTGACTGTACAACATGAAACATTTTAAAGTATCAATCAAGTGATTTCAGCACCAATGACAGTATACAAAAGATAGAAGTAAAATGGAAGTTATACATGATGAAATAACTTCAATAAGCTAGTTTCTAACTTAGTATTTGTGCATAGTTTAATATAACCATGCATGTGTAGGATTCAATTTTGAAAACAGAGAAACACTGAAAGTTGTAAAATAAAATCATGACTGATCAAGGGCTCACTGGTTCTCCTGAGTTAGCTTAGTTTCTCATCCATCGATTTGCTTCTTCAGCAACATATTTCAAAAGTATTTTTTATTATATATAACACATTTCTAATACATTTCACACCAACGCAAAAATTAATAGCTCTTAGCATAAACTGTATTTGCACAATGAGACTAGTTACAGTATTTAAAATGGTGGAAGAAGACTTATCCCCTAATTATCAAATGAACCTTTTTGAAAATATGGGTATGGTTTTCAAGACGGTCAGGTCACTAAATAGCAGTTTCAACAGCTTCTGAAAAGATACTTTTATTCCTTCCAAATCAACTCATGTTACCAAATTGCCTTCTCAGATCGCAAGATTCCTACTCAGGCTCATCTAAAGTGAACGAACAGTCAAAAGAAGCCAAAGCTTGCCCATCTGGAAGGGGAAAGGATCAGAAATGGGACCTTCTCTACATTTTTGATCTGGTTATAAGGATCCTTATGAGGCAAACCTTATCAAAAGTGTGCCAGTAGCCCTAAACTTCTACAAGACTTGTATTTACAGAGCACTTTGTTTCACAGAGGCATGCTAATTTGTCTTTTCATATTTGCAATCTGCAAAGCACACCAAGATATTTATGGATGAAACCCCATATAATTATTGAATGTTTTAGTTTTAACATATTTCAATTTTGAGACACAACTGCCTGATTTTATTAAGTCTTAACGTACAGAATTCCTACTTTAATAAGCAGAGGTCCAAGATCATGCAAGCCTATTTTTAGCTCAGCATCAAAACAAACAATCTCAGGAACTAAATCCTACCCATAGCAATAATTCATCCAGAAAAAGCTAGCAGCTAGTAAATCATCTCTCCTAAGACTTACGTTTAGATATAAATCTAAATATTAAAAGCACTACATTTCTATACATGCCAACAGTATAATATTGTCAGCACTGTTAATCTAGTAACTGACAACCATCAATGTCTGCAGCCTAGAAGGTTACATATTTTTACTATGCAATATCTACATCAGGCTTTTTGAGCTATGTCAATAATAAACTGTTCTCTGACTAAACAGAGGCCACTTGTATTCTACATTAAGACATCAGAGAAAAACACAGGAGACATTAATGAGGGTATCCCCAGAAAATGTCATCATGAATGTATATAGTCTGCAGTAATGACTGTAAATGTACAAATACCCAACTTAGCTATAAAGCAAGGAAAGTAAGGGTTTTTAGCCGTTGTTTCCGTGACATAGACCACAACACTGGAGTAAATGGACTAAATTTTTGCTCTCTGCTTAATGGGATGGCTCTGCTGGATCTTTGCATTTTTTATGTTTATAAACATTATAGATAAATACATATATATATATATTTACAAACAGTTTACATTTTTAAAGCCCGAAAAATATAACTACTAATCTATATATATACACTAATCTACATATACATAAGTATAACTAATAACATTATGAAAATTATTAATATTATAATAGCCAAAGAAATTATATAATTTAGTGGGAATACCATACTTACTTAAGCAACACAGTTATATGAAAAAGGCTTTAAAAGTCAAATAAAATTCCTGACAATTTTTTTATGCTAGTGTGATGGTGCTTCTGAAGCCTGAACAAACATGAAACTCTTCATAGTTCTAGTGCTAGCAGATTACGAGGTGTATTGTCTTCAAACTGTTTAAGTAGTGCCTCTACCTATCTCTTTAATGCTTCTAACCCTTCCTTCAGTCCACCACTTGATTAACATGGCAGCTCTGAACACCACAGTACAGATGAAAAGCAGTTTAGTCTAATTTTAACAGTATATGCTTCATACTGCAGTGAAAGCACTACTTCTAAAATGAAGCTACTTCACAGAAATCAGACCACAGCAAGTATGTATTGCATCAATCTAAGCCATCTTTAGAATCTAGCAGGAAATCTTCATAAATTAATGGTGTATCTGTAAACATAAAAGTAATTTTAGTTCCAAGAATTACATTGCTTCATTAACATTTTAACATTCTGCAACTTCTGTATATCAAATAGAATATAATGCTAGATACCCAAGCACGTGAAGTTATTTTTCTGTTATGCAAACAACAACTGGGTGCAGAATTAATTTCTCAGCATTCCTCTAGGCTTCAGTTTTTATTCATAATAAATCAAATTGGACAGATCCTTCTTGTGCCTCACAAAATGAGAAATGGTTGCAGTATCGGTGCATTCTGTGTAAATAACTGAGTAAAAATCAATTCAAAATACAAATATCACAGTATGCTGATAGATAGTTCTCACAAATAATTATTCTAAAAAACCTAAACAAGAGAAATCCGTCCGTTTTCAGTGAAGTTAAAAAAAAGCACTGAAAAACTGGAAGCAGAACTGGCAGATTCTACCCAAAGATACTGCTATTACTTTCTGCTTAAACTCGCTTTATTTAGGAATTGAAAGATTTATCCTAACTGAACGCTGTATAAGAAGCACGGCAAGCACCTGAAGTTGGAGATGCAGCATCTGACATCTTTTTCCCTCAATGCCACAGGCAGAGTTCCCATTGCATTCTACTGTTGAAATGAAACAAAGGAAAGGAAGAAGGGGCTTCAGCACATACTGGCTTACATAGCTCTATTATGTTAGCATCATATTTCATTTAATAAGAAGTATTAAAGAATTAGATATTGACCCTTTACAACACTGTTAGTAGGAGTCTAATTTGGGTACACAATCACGGTAATAAAAGCAGTTTTTCACTCTCTCTGACATTTAAAAAGAAGGCAAGTCGAGTAGAATTGTCATGCATGTAACAAAGTTTAAGGACACATGAAGCATATTTTGAAATTTTTAGGTTACCTCTGCTTCTACATCCACGTTCTGTTTCAGAAGCAACTTCAAAATGTCAACATGGCCGTTCTGGCTTGCAGCTTGCATAGCTGTGTGTCCAGCACACTGGCCGTTCACCTGGAATGCCAACACTCAGAGGTGAGTTGCAAGACACAAATACATGTACCTGTGAGGCTGTTTACCAGTAGTAAACTTAAAGCAACAGCACATATAACATAGAATCAAATGAACAATTTTAAGATGCCTTCCTAGCATATACAGAGGATCTCCTAGGTCTTCCGTATTTCATTTCTATAGAATTAGGTAGATTGAAGGAAAGAGGAAGAAATGGATTTATAACAAACATTAAGATATTAATGATACTTGGATTAAAAATGTTCATCTTTGGGTGACTACTGTAAAGGCAAGATTTTTGAGAACAAGTCTCAGATTTATCCCTGTCCTCTGCTCTATGGCACATGTAACTTCCTTGCCAAATTTATGGTAACGACAGCAGAGAGTCTGAACAAAAACCCACGTTTTGTAAAATCTTAAGCTAAAAATCAGTGCTCAGAACCAAAGAAGTTCAGACTCTTAACTACGAGCATTACTACTGCTGTAGTGAGAAAGACTGTAACTCTAAAATACGTTCCCTAAACGAACTCTTATGATTATTAAGCATTTTCTTTTAGACTTTTCAGTATTAGGTGATTAGACAAGTTGGTAAAAGGAATCTGATAGAGAACAGGTTAGATGATCTACCTCATAGGTTAATAAAACAAAACAAAAACTCACAACAACAACAAAAACATCCTGAAAAATTTACCCTCTTTCCTTCTATCCCCCTTGAAAAAGAAGAATTTGAAGATTCTTTAGTAATTGTGAACGTTTGGTTCTCTGCACCAACTCTGGCAGCCAGAGGTTGAAAAGTATTTTAATTCATGGCAGACAAAAGAATACGAAATCTGTCCAGCAAGAAAGTATGTACAGCTCTATGTTCACACAGCCCACACACATATCATAAGACAAATGGGAGAAGAGACACTGGAACTAGGTCCACTACTTCTAAGAAGACACACTATCAACTGGCAAGGAGTATTCAGGACAGCTGCACTTCCTTTAGTACTAGAGGCCCTCAAAAGAGGTACTCCCAAAACAGAACACTCACATCTACGTCTGGCCTCTTTAGCAAGTCTTCCACTTTAGCAACATCTCCATTGGCAGCAGCTTTAACCAATTCTTCATTGAGATCTCCGGATTCTTGGGTTTCAAATAATTTTTTCAATAGCTGGGACAATCTCTCTGTAATTGTTAAACAAAGAACAACTAAGATTACAATTCTAATTACACAAGAACAGAAAAAAACCCAGCTACATTTGTCGTGTTTCTAAGGCCATGTACATAGTAATACACAAACCACCATAAAACGGCAGCTGTAAAATTACTGAGTTTGAAATAACAGCTGCACCCCAGTACCCTTTAGACAGTGGAGACTGCCACATCAGACACTTCAAAACAAAGATGATCGAACCACACGTAGCTTTTCTTCCACAAAATACAAAAGAGTGGGGACAAGGTAAAAACATGAACTTATGTATTGCTATAACAGACTTTCTAACATCAGCTATAGCCCGTCTTCTGTGACTTGAAACACTAAGTTGTATTACTCTTTGACATAGTTTCATGGCCACTGTACTTGGTTCTTTATCAAGAAAACTCACTGCATTTATGCCTCCTTAGGAAAAAATCTAGAAAACTACGTAGAAGGTTTTCTTGGCATTAAGGCAAATCTGTGAAGAGGAAAAACCAACTAGCTATGACTAAAAAAAGGAAAAATTCTGGTTTCAATTGATCTGTGAAACTGCCAACAGAACATAAAACATGTTGGACAGTCTTTCTGCCTTGTTATTATATGAATGACAGCACGTTCAACAAAACTGAAGTGTGATTACATAGACACCAAAAAATCCCCCTGTAATTAGACAGAGGATGTCTGACTAAATTTTAAGACAAAAATTTTAAAGAAATAAATATCCTGAGTAACCACCAGCAACAGATCCCTCGCCTATGCTTGCTACCTTACACAAACTATTAAACAAGGAGGCTGCTTGTTACTGCCAGTGACACTCTCTTCATGCCTTAGTCCCTATTTCAATCTAATGTCCCTTCCAACCATTTTGAAGTCCTTAGAGTGGACCTCCAAAGACACACCTGCACTGTGACCAAACAGAAGCACCTGATCAATATAACAACATCTCCATATTGACTGCAAGGGTTTTTTTCCCTATCTTTCTCAAGTACAACTTCAATTACCTAAACTCCAAGTCTATTATTAACCTTGCATACAAACAATGTATTAGTATCCAATAAGAATTTTTTAATTGACACAATTACTCGCCATACATATATTACTGGTTATTCTTCAAACTTACCACCAGATGCATTACTTATAGCAGATCCTGCTGATGCCACCTTTGAGACAGCTGCTGGATTATAGGTCCAAGATGTCCCACAAACCTCTACCTTTAAGTCACTATCTGAATAGATCTGCTGAACCCGACCAACTTTACCTAAAGTCTGAATTAAAGAAAACATCAAATGCAAATAAACATTCACATTTCTAAATATTTTATTTTTAATATTATATAAATTTTAGGAAGTCCATTGTTTAACAGTACAATCACTACTACCTTTAGATAGGTTTCATTAGGCTAAGCAGATTGCTACACCTGAGCAAGTATTACACTGCATTTGATGAAATACACTTTCTCTAACTTAGAATAAAATCCCTTTTAGACTCCCACAGCCTCCAGGTATATTACCAATAATAACTAAAGATACTATACAAGCTTACCATTCTATGAATGCAAACACAGAGCTACTCACCGGAAGCATTGCCTCGGCCCACTCTCCATGACCTCTCTGGAGAAGTTTGATTCGCTCCAGGTCATAACATACTTGAACAAGGTCACCCACTTGGAACTGAGAGGTACCTCCTTCTGCACCTTGAGCAGCATCACCACTTCGGACAACATTGGCCTTGGTGAGAACAGCTGGATTAAATGTCCACCTTAACAATGAATCATTAAAAGTAGATTTTAAACACACAAAGCGAAATATATGTTTAAAAATTATCTGGTGGGTAAGTTTCTGCTTGTATGCCTACAAACTTTCTGTGACTGGATACTATGGATACTGTATTTGTGGTTATCCATTTTTTGTCCATAAACTTGCCTGTGGCTCATTAATTCATTAACTGTGGCTCATTAATTAATTTCAAGGATAATCTTCAGAGATAAACATTTGTAAAGGCAATTAAGAAATATCCTGCCTAATGAGAAGCAAGCTGACAGCAATGTAAAAGTCTCAAAAGTAGCTATAGAGTTGATTTATTTTTCCAGGGATAGGAAATAACTGGTTAAAAAGCAACAGATCCAAGTTGTCTCACAAAGGACTGAACTGTCAGGAAACAACATGGGAAGAACACAGAAATTTGGCCCCTCCCTCCAGGTCAAAAAATGCAACATTAAGTTATAACAATACTTTTCAACTAAATGGATGTCCCAGATATACCTCAATTTTCAAATCAAACTATCCGATTGGTACTATAAATTTTACTGATTTAGAGGCATTTAGCTGTTTAGTCAGGGAGGAGACCACAAGACAGAGCAGCCCCTTGTCACTGACTCTGCTGACATGACTGCCAGAAGAAAAGCCACTTGCATCCCTTTAGTTGGGAAAACAGCTTTGTTCTGCATTACTTTGCAATATTAACAAACAATATCTTGAGGGAAATCCTGAATGAACAATGTACTGTTAATTCCTTCTGGACAAACTGAACAGGTCAATCTCCATATACAACTGAAATGATATTCCACTCACCAGCTACTTTTTAAAGATAAGCCAAATACTTGAGAGCAAGAGAACAGAAAACCATGTGGCCGAATCAGATTCAAACCCTACTGTACAGTTGGGTTTGAATCTTGTTAGCGTGGATGCAGCTATGCAAAATTCAAACTTAAACTGCTTGCAGGGAGTGGTTTTGGCTTCCCCAATACCTCCTATTCTTGGTCTGTACCTACATAAACTAACATTCTTTTGAATAATAAAAGGCTAGCAATGGATCGTGCCAAGGTGACTCTCGTTTAGACAAGATCTCGCCAAGTTTGTCACCTGTCCTCTTAACCTATTTTCCTGAAAACCCACAATGAATTGCTGTTACCTCTCCTCTTGAAACCATGGGATAGATAGTCTTTAATTAAAAAAGAAGTTCCTGCTTAAAACACCACATTTTGCAAATAAGATGGTCCAGAACACATTTCTTATTTTGGACTCAAATTTTCACTAAGCGAGAGAGGCAGCAAACTTCCTTTTCCCACTAAGGCATCCTCAAAATTAAGTCCTCGTTACACATCTAGAAGGAAATCTTAACAGACACAAAACGAGAAGAGAAAGCTTGTGGCACCAAGTAATCACAAGCACTGAAGGCAAGGGAAGTTTGTGAGAGGCAACAATGAAGGCTGTAGAACAAACCTGTTGCCACTTGGATATTGTACTACAATGTCATGGTCCTCATCAATGCCACAAACTGTTCCAGTTGTCGTTAAAGTTTCAAACATGCCATCAGTCCATCCTCCGTGACCATGCTGCAAAGACTGCACAATTTCCAAGTCGAGGTCAATGTTTACAAGGTCACCTATTTGCAGCCCACCAGGGTTTCTGTTACCGTTTTGCTCACCTGAAAGGAAGTAAGAAAAAAGAAGTTTACGTCATCATACTAACTTTCCAGGCAGTTTAAAGAACAGACATTAATTTCTGAGACTCATAAAATTGTTAAGGTTGGAAAAGACCCTTGAGATTTTCAAGTCCAACCACCAACCTAGCACCACCACCATGCTCACCATCGAGCCGTGTTCCAAGTACCCTATGCACATGTTTTTCAACACTTCCAGGGATGGTGACTCCACACCAATGTCTCTGCAACTGTAGTGGCCAACAGGTAAAAAACCTTCTGAACTTCTGGCAACCGAATTGTGCGTTTCTTGTTGAGTTTTCAAGGCAAATAGCAATGACACCGGCAAATGCTAAATACTTGTGACAAGCTCCACTATGGGCTCTAACTGGGATCTTAAAAGCTATCGTATGGTGTTAGACATCTGGATACATAAAAGCTCTGGTGTCAACAAAACAAAAGTGCTTGTTGGTCGTACCTCAAGCATTTGTGCAAGGAATTAGATTTATTAGATCTCTGAACATTTAAGCCAGTTTTGTAAGAATGCACAGCTACGTTTGGCTTTTTAGAAGTACAGTGCACAGGACGTGCAACACAATTTATAACTTAATACACACTTAAAAGCTCCTTGGCACACTGACACCAAATACAATTTAGAAAAGCATGACAATTTATCATCAGTGCATAGAAATGTTACTATTTACATTTCACTAGCAAGGACAGTCCTTTTAGATGACATTTAAAAAGGAAAGAGAAATCCAGAGTGAGTATAATTAATACAGATCAACATGAATTACTTCACCTTCAACTTACCTAACACCGGACAATGGTCTCTGTAGAAAGAGCCTCCTTTTGCATCTTGAACACATTTCAGGTCAGACTACGGAGAGAGATTGAGACAACTTTAGTCCTCAAGTGACCGAGTCTCCAGGTCAGTGAAACTAGAACTGAAATATTTAATTAAGAAAGGCTGAAAATTATGTGTACAAAAAACATGTCCCATGACACACACAATCTCAAATACTTCCCAATCTATTAGCCTTGACATTCTCAAGACTTTAATAACCTTTACAACTATAAGAGGCTATAAAGGATGAGACATTTTTAGTTTAAAGACAGGAATTAACACAAAGCATCTTTACATTGTTCTATTAAGTTATTTTTCCTTTTAAAAAAGAATTCTGTGAACACAAGCAAAGAAACATCATTTAATGCCTGCCAGTGCTGCCCACTCTTCCCAACACTTTTTGACAGATCCATGTTTAACTTGAAGAAAACTTGTCACTCGAATTCTATAAAATGAAAACTTTTCAATTAAGAATATGCAGAAGGCTATTACTTCAAAAAAGCCAACAAAACACTACACTGAGCTAAACATGTTCTTTTTAAAGAGAAAAGTTCTAAAGCTCATCTTCCATAAAACTGTTTCATATTATGAGAAAGAAATTTCAACTGTGGTAACCAACTCCTATTCATAAAGCCAGAGGATTTTCTATAATTCTCCTTCCCTTTAGGTTTCTTCCCTGTGTAATGCTTAACTCCAAATGGCTACCATCTGCCATTGTTCCTTATGAAACAATTCTCACTAAACAAAGGGCATTTTTGTGTGCACAATAAGTGGGGAAGGAGATCGGAAACTGCAAAATGTGTCAGAATATTCTATGGCACAGGGGAGGAAGTAGGGGACAGGTGGTGGTAATGATATAATTAACCACATCTAAACAAATATTTGAACAATTCTTTTACCCATGCCCAGGATTTATTGACAGACTGTCCTCCTGTGAAAGAATTAAAATGAAAACCCTGAAGTCTTCCAAATCATCAAGGCTCTGATGAGCACAATACCACCCTTGGCAACTGTTAAGCAGCCAGAAACAATACCAAGTTCAGTGTATGTCCTGATCTACGAAGAACTTCGGAAAAATGATGAAGACAGCCAGAGGAAAACAACGAGATTTAGCCGCTCTTCAAATCCCCTGAGAAACCAGAGAAAGAGCTTGCTCAGCACGGCAGCAGAAGGCCTGCGACAGGATGCTGCCACCCGGTGGGCAGGTGCTGGGTTTAGCTCGGCTGCAGACAAAGGGGCTGCGGGGACCATCCCAGATGGCAAACTCATTCATTCCCCGGGAACGAGGGAGATTGAATGTGCCCGGGAGCACTGGGTCTCACCCACTGAATACGAGCCCTCCGTGTCAGGCAACAACCAGCTGTCTGTGAAGGAGACAAGGAGGGGTGCACGGGCAGGAGCTGCTGCCGCATTCTTCAGAACACTAAGAACAGAGCGCAGGAGGGTTCAAAAAGTTCTCCTCCCTGCCAGGCAAAATCAGGGTGAAAGATCGCTTGTTTTACCTAAGTGTTAATGCACTGAGCAGAGTGATGGCTAAAACCTAGCAGAAGAAACGAAATGTTCATTAAAAGGCTAATTACTATTTTGCAGCTGACATTACTAGGAAGCCTGTTACAGTATCTTAAATTTTATAGAAAAAAACCCAAACCCAGAAACCCGCACTTGCATTTTACCCTGCCTGTACTGTGCCCTGCACACAGTTTATTTCTGGAGTATAATGATATGCTTGGTTGAAAAACTAAGTGGTAGCTTGGTGTCCAACCTCAGCTTCACAACTGTCCTCCTTTCACTTACATGATGTAGTCAATGTTATATTTCCAAAGAATAAAACAAGAGTCTGATCTAACTATTGCAGAAAAGCAAGCAAACAAGTCTTTTTTTCTCTTTTTTTCCCAGAAGCCTTCAACAAAAAAATGGAGGACCCAAAACACACAGAAAGATAAGACACTGACATATTAAGGTAGTACAAAACAAACTTATATACTGTATATAAGCAGAGTTCCTTCAGCAACTTGGCAAGCAGCACTACTAAGAAAAGTACTATCATCATGATAAAGGCCTAAAAATGCCTTAAAATATAACCAAACCCAAACAAGATTCTGGAGTTCTAAGACAGAAAACTGTACGTAGTTGTATTTCAGTGCCACAAAAGCTTGGTAAGCAACTACAATTTTCCTTCTAGCATTTGGCTGTTATACTTCTCAGAAAATGAAAATAAGCCTTCTCCTGCTCAAGTAATTTAAGTAAAAAATCAGGGATGTTGGTAAGCTCCTGGTCACCCTACTCTGAGGACTGCATAGCAAGAGGCCCCCCTAGTGCACATGGAGCAAAACCACATGTATATGGAGCCTGGATGCACCAGGCTTTGCACTTCAGAGAAGCCCACTGGGATTTCTACAAGTTATACCATCCACCCTAAGACTTCAAAATGAATCAAAATAGCAGATTGTTTGGAGATGAGACGTGCAAGTGCAAAAGGGAAAGTACCAAAACAAGGGATGTTAGAATACAAGTTTTAGACTCACAGTGACACCACCAGAAAAAGAAGTAACAGCTGTGAGGCTGGGTGTAATATAAATACATGGTGGAGATGAACAAATCAGCTTTTCTACAATGACTTGATGGAGAAATTGTTTGATAAACCCCAAGTAGGATTCTTTCAGGAAACAGAAAAATAAGCTATAGATTTTGTAGAAATTGTGTACAACTAGCAATGGAAAGCCCAGTTAAGCAGGCAATCAATGACAACTCAAAGAACAGCATGGGAACCAGACATTGCACAGCACAACTTGCAGGTCAGTAGTAACAGCTGATGCATATGAGCAATGGGTAGTAATGGTTTTTGCCTACAATGGAGAACTCTGGTCTTCTAGTAGCCACACTTTAACTTCCTAAAAATCTGCATTCCAGCAGTACGTCACTGTATGACATAGAGATCGCGACTTGCTCAGTGAAATGGGAAATACAGTAAATGTAACACTTTACTTTGACATACCATCCAATTATACCAATGAAAATAAACAGCAGCAATTTCATCTTCATAAAACTTTAGAGAATAAAAAAATGAAGAGCAAGGTCAGCAATGCTGGCAGATGGTGTAAAAGCACCATTATCCCCGACCTTGAGGAGAAAAACAAAGCTGAAGGAGCAGCTGACTACAGAAATAACTATTAAGTTATTCTAATCAATATGGAATGCCATCCATCAAAACCAGAGAGGGAGGATCTACAGGCTTGATAAGAAAACTAGGTGTGCTGCTAAGAAAAAGAGAAACGTTTGATCCAGATGCACTGATACAGCATCTAACACCAGCAGCAAATATCAGGGGAGAAATTAATACTGATCGTACAGGTACACCAGCAGGAATAGTGCCACAGCTGCAGTTGTTCAAGGTAGCAATGAATACACACAGTAAAAGGTCACTTTAAGTCTTTAAACTCCCAACAGCTTTTGGCAAGGAAATCAGCCCTTAGGAGGCAAATGGAAAAAGTTCAGTGCATGCTGCTTTGCTATCAGATTAAGGCAACAAGACACTGGATAAGTCTGGATAAGTTTCAGCTAAAGGTTTATAAGAAATGCCATATTTCAAATTTCATGAACTCAAATCCTTCTCAGTTTCAAGAAGCTGAGAAAAGTGAAGCAATAAAAGGAGAAAGTAGAAGATGGTAGAGAAAGTGACTGAAATGACAAAGAGGTGTGAGGTGCAGAAACAGTAACAACAGTTTCTTACAGAGGAAACCACACCTCAGGCAAATCCTGCCTGAATGGTTTATAACCTTACTGTTTATTACAGGCACTTATAAAAGCTTTGCATGTGTAACTTCTTTTGAAAAGGAAGATACAGTCTTCCTTGTCAGTTAATACTATAAATAAAATTGGAAAACGATCAGTAGATACATTTCTGCTTAATGCAAATATTTTTCTTCGCAATTCAGAAAGATGAAAAACTCGACTTGGTTGAGACTACAGGAGAAATATGACTACATCAAAAAGAAGCAAAACAAAGTCTGCTGACAAACGCAAATAAATGCACATGGTAAACAAATATCTCCTTCCTCTCTGGATTCCAAAACAACTGATCACTTGATTTTCTTACTGACATCTAACTTATACCACAGGTACTGTATTTAAAAACACCTGCTGCTTGCATAAAGGTGGCCAAAAAGTCTCGATTTTGCTTTTTTAAAACAATTATGGTCAGCACCTAGAAGAAACAGAAGGACACTAAACTAAGAAAATAATTAAAATTTTTGTTGTTCCTTCTCAAATACCTTATTTTCATTGTTGTGGTGTCAAGATAAATGACCAGAGAACTGAAGATTTGACTGACATTACAGATCTGACAGTTTTAACTGCAGTGGAAGGCATATTTCTGTATATTTTGCAACACTCACATACAATGCCTAGCATCCCAAGACGTTTACCTTGTTTTTAACTAAAAAAAGAAAGTGGTAACAAATAATTCTTAAAATCCTCTAGAGTAATTTCAAAGAATAACTTCATGGGTAATCCAAATAAAAGTTGATGAATAGACATTAGCTATCGATCACCCAGAGGCAGGCAATCTCAACTTCCCTTATGCATTAACTATTCGGAATTTGTGGAAAAAAGTACATCAACACAGATGGCTTATAGATTACTGTGACAATGATGGATGATAACTACAGATACTTCTTTCAGAGGCTACGCAGATGAAAGCACAATCCTCCACAACAAGAAACGAGAGGCTAATTGCAGAAAAAAAAGGCAAGTGGTACAGAGCAAAGAAATTCTGAAAGAAACTGATTCCTAAATGATGAAATCAATTTAGCACACTCCTGCGGATGGAACTATTTTCCACTGAAACCCAATGGAAGTTACCAGCTCTACATCCTCAGCTCATGTGATACGAAGAAATAAAATAAAAAAACCACAAGTCCCAAAAGCAAAATCACAATCTTCCCACTAACTTTTTTATTCCATATGACTCTCTTTATTGCAAAAGGATACGTTCACACATTTCTAAAGCAGGTTATGTGGTTAACAGCTCAGTTTGGTTCAGGTCTCCGAATACACATAGGTAAGAAATGTGAGTACTGTAACCAACCATATTAGCCAAGAGCAGTTTATTCTTACTAAGGATGTAGCAAACATTTTATCTGACCTAACAGATAAACACAGATTTCCATTTGGGAATTTGTGGCCTGTGGCAACAGAAACTCCCAGATTTAAATGTCAGACTTCACACAAGAAAAAAAAAAATTAGAAAACGCAAGATGCACCTCTCAGCCACTTCATATGTAAACACAGCAAACACAAGTAAAACCTCCAAATATCTGACCAGAAATAAATGCAAGTTTTCAGCCAGCACCTGCTGCCCCACCAGTCAATCCTCATCTCTCCAAAGCTGGCAGGCCAGATAGATTAATTTTGAGGACCAGATGCAGCCTATCAGCTATCAAACAAGAACACTGACTTACAATAATGAGCTGTGTTTCTTTAATCAGCTCTATTAGCATGAGTCAAATGTTATCTATTTGCAAGTCAGGGTCTCTTCCCAGCTGTATTTACATGGGCACACACTCTTGAGTATTGTTGATTCCACATTCTCTGGACCTTTTAAACCAATTTCCAAGTACCAAAACAAGTTTGCCCCAACTTTATGTGAACTTTCTGACAGTCTCAGCTTTAAACAACAGCACGCAAATAGTAGTAAATAATAATAATGAATTGTACACTTAGCACATTATTAATCAGTCATAAAATTACGCATTACATTCAAATTACTCTCATAGATATCCAAGAATCCATTCTATGTGAAGTGAAAATTGCATTGGGTGAAAACATCAAAAATAAAATTAGTGTAGGAATGGATTACCATCAGGTAAGCACTACTTAAACAGCCTCAAATTATCCTTTCTGTACATGCACACGCACATATTTTTTTCTCTATAACCCCAAATATAACCTCTATATACATAGTCTCACACACAGTTTAACAGGCTTTTTTTTTTTTTAATTGACTGACCAAATATTTCTGTTTCTACAAAACTTGTGTGAAGGGTCACCATCACCCCTTCAAATTTACAGTTGCAGTACCTAATGAAGTTTTCTAGAAATATTTAACACTTTCAAAGGTGGCAAAAGTTTGGAAACAGAATGTAGTTGATTTAAAAATAAATTTTTTTTTATTAAGGGAGTAACTATTTCAAAACAGAATATAACTTATCTCAAATATATTTTTTTCCTGAGGTCAGAAGGAATCGTCAACGATTCCACAGCACTTTTACTGTGTAGTCCAAAAATTTTAACATAGCAACTGAAGTCATAACAACCACAACAACAAAAAAATCACTTGATTTGTATCTCATTCTATCTAGATTTTGTAACTGTTACTTTTCCATGTATCACAAGAGGGAAGATATCAAACGTTGATTTAATGTTATACTACACAATACAAAATACATTAATTTGTGCCAGTATATAAGGCATTTTCTTTAGAACTGGGGGTCAAAATGAAGCACATAATTTAATACTGGCTCATATTTTACCCCTAGCATCTTCATGCACCAGAAAAGCTGACCTGCACTAAATAAGTTTACTCTTTTTAAATGTAACACTAAAATATGTATTTACTGCAAAAGTGGTATTTATTTTCATTTTAAGTATAAAAATAAACTTTAAGTGAGGCTATAAGGCCGAATAGTTTACATTCAAAAAAGTAACTGGTCATTGTTTAACATTTTATTACTGTTACACATCTGACAAGATGACACTTCAATGCTAAGTTAACATGGTTTTCCTCTACACAATCAAACAAAAATCTTGCAGAGAAAATGCTAATTAAGATGTTTTAAGTAGTTGATAATCAAAGTAACCTTTCCTTGACCCACATTAGGATAAGAAAACCCAGCAACAGAAGGTACTTAGGCTAGAGTCTGACCCATTTTCTCTCTAAAGCTGGAGAAGTTGCTGGAGAAGCTTCAAAAGGAAACAGAAAACTTTAGTGCTAAAGCAAATTAAGGTCGTAATTTAATTCAACACCTTTCCATTTGCAAAAAGAAAATCGCTCTCAATAGGATTCCGAGTGTTGACAGTAATTTAAAAATGGCAAATCTTGCAGTAATCACACCAAAATTTGAAGTCAACTGAAGAGGTCAGGAGTTGAAGAGCAGAGTTTTTAAAAAAGTTTGTAACTACGCTTGCCCTTCTTTTCTGAATTTTAATTTAAACACAATAGTAGCACAGAAAGATAAATGTGTGTGATGCAAATATTTACTACGGCAGAAAGCAGCTCTTAACTTGAAGTTATTCACATTTAATAAATTCCAGATCAGACTTTCTTACTAATACATATGCATGACCCTTACAGCTGGATTCACAATGACCAGCATGCAAACTGACAAAGCGTATTACAAAAGCAGGACCATAAAGCACAAGTTATTCTTACTGCCCTCCCCCCATCACGCATTTTACCCTTTGTATTCCTTTATACTTACCATTCCCTCAAAGCCGACTCTGTAAAGGTTTTTAGCACCATTGTCCCAAAGAACATATGCTGCGCTATGTGGACTCGATGCACTCCAATCTTGGATTTCAGTTACCTATTCAGTTGTAAAAATAAGAAAATGGTTTCTATAGCAAAGACTCAGAAGCACAGCTTGAAATTAAAAACTTACTCATCTCTTCGAAATAATTAATGATACTGCAGTCTTACTAAACCTGATAAAATTTGTTCTGAAGTTGTTTTCTGCTTGATACAAATGTTCCCTAGGTGTGTTAAGACAGCAGCCTGAATATATGCTTTGTAGGCCTATTTTTCTTCTGTATATTTGGTACGTTATCTAACTGCACAAGCAGAGAACAAAATCTGAACTGCTTTGATATGTCCTTACCAGCAACAGCATTTAACTAAGAAAAACAGGATGAAAACTATTCTAATCGCTTCAATATGTCAGGTTTAACCTGCATTAGCCTGGTGGCTGTGTAATATGTTAAGAGACAAAGTTTTATTTCCAGAGCCAATATGTTTAACAACAGTACAAAACTAGAGTGAAAACGTCTTCCCCTGATGTTTCTGAAATCAGGAGGCCATGCACCAAATTCTGAAAACACTTCCATTATTTAAAAAAAGAAGAAAAAAATCAGTTTCCAGAATTTGCTTTCACTCTTATTTAGATTTATTTAAATGGTGTTTCTGCTATCTATAATGTACCTTTCCTCGTTTAAAAACATTTATATGCATTTATATATATATTTTCAGATGTATCGGCAAACAATCCCTCCAATACAAATTTAGTACACAAAGCAGACAGTGCAGGATAAGACTCTTATTTTCAAAGTTTCAGGGATTTCAATGTATCTTGACTTGGGAAGGGGTAAATCATCAAGATGAAAAAAGCTGCATTTAAATATCCTTTGCTTTAAGAGATTCAAACTTACTATCTCCTTTCAGTAAAATTCAAAATGAAATGCCCAAAAGTCCTAGGGCTTCCATAAATGTCTAGAATACAAAATAAGCTAAACAAGAATATAAAATAGGCTAAATATCATATTCAGGAACTTTTCACTCTCCTTAAATGCTGTTTAAGTGTACTAAAAATAAATTCAACAAAAAACACCAGGTTACCAAGACATACGGGCATCCAATGCTCAAATCTGGTGATAGAAGTCATAGTATATTCTACACTGCATGTTGTATGTTCACACTTAAAACAAACCTTCTTTATTTCTCAAGGTAAATGGAAGATGTAAAACGAAAATATGCAAGGGTTATGATTAATAACTTACCATTCCATACAATTTTCAATAAATTCAAATATTTTTACTATAGCACAGCATTTAAAGCACTCATATATTGTCCTAAGCTAGTAATGTAATATCCACACCTAAAACTTGCAAAGCTTTTAATTTTAAACTGGAGAAGTCCTTATAATCATTAGGTGAAAAACAAAACCATAGGGTGCCAGCACTAAAAACCAAGAGGAAGAGATACACAAATGTGCTGGCCCGCAAGCAAAAAGACTACAGAATAGAGTGATGACTAGAAAGGGCTACTCTTGATAGCTCTGTTTTTATACCAGCTCTTCAGTAATGCTGAAATATGCTCAAGATCTTAATGTTGCTACAAGTCAGTCTTAAACAGGCAACCATGACAGAAATTTAATAATTAAAAAAATTCTGTGCTGATATTGTAAAAGATGTAAATTAAAATGTAAAAGAACTGGCTATGGTATACATACTCTCCTCTTTCTAAATGCTTAAGTATTACAAGATAAGACCAAAAAATGTCCAGCCAATTAAAATAGTAACTTTTATGATTGTATTTTTACTCTACAATTAAAAAGGGCACTGAGGCCATTACATGAGCACAAAAAAGTGCATCTTCTTATTAAAACCACTTTTATTTTTACCTTTCCTCTACGTCCATTGCCACCATCTTGATCTTCCCATTGCCAGTCAACTCCTCGCACTACCCTGGCACCTGCAAAGATTCCTCTTGCTGTAATTTTCTTTGATTTACGTCGAGACTCCAACAATACCCTGAAGTTATTAAAAGAAGAACCCACAAATGTCAAGATAATAAAGGAAGTCCAAGACAAATCTTTGGGGATGGGAAGGAGAGCATCTTAAAACAAAAATAACCCACAACTGCAGATTTCAGTGCATGAATCATACAAGCAGTACACAAGACAAAAAACCACAATCTTCCAAAATCTGATTTATTGTATGTTTATAATTAGTTTTTTAATTCTAACAATTTTTCTCCAAACTTCCTACTACCAGCTATTATCTTATAAATGCTTGCATATGGATCTTTGCTTATATTATTAAAATCATTAAAGTACCTGCAGAGTCATACAAACACGTTTCTCTTAAATGCACTCAAAGCCAATACTTCTTTCCTACAACTGCCCTGTCACTTTTATTCAGAATTATGCTATTAAGAGCATCTCTTTTCCCTCCTCCCTCAGTTTACTTTCTACATGCTTTTTATAGCATTGGCAAATGTAAGTCAATATATTAGCATCTATTCTTTCAGTCACATTATGTGTTTTTTTTTAAAACAAACCTCTTCTTTTCCTTCTTACTTCAACAGGTCTGAAGTAGATAAGCCTAAACAGAACAGTTCACGATTATTTAACTAGAAATAATAGAAATCATCATCTCAAAAGCCACCAATTTTCATACAACAAGGCTTCTTACTTCATGCCAGGAACATATTGCCAGACAAAAGAATTTTTCAGCTGACATTCGGAATGTTTCCTGACCACTTTAGGAAATTTCTCAGCCTCTTGCTAACTTTTAACATCCAGCAGATGGCACACAAGGAAAAAGTTCAACGGTTACAATCAATGCAAAGAGCACATGAAAATATTGGCCATTTTTTTTCTAAGAAAAATAAGAGTTATCAAAAACACAAAGTAATCTTGTTTAGAGAAGCTTCTTAAAAAGTTCTCAACACCTACAAAATTGAGACACAAACCTGCATACATTACTTCATTATGCCACCCATACGATATCCCAGACTCGAAAATAAAATAGTAAGAGCTTATGCTTCCCTTCATCAAAACATTCCTACATGCCTCTTGCCATTTTTCCTGTGAGACATTCCTCAAATTCAACAGCACTGCTTTGCCCTTTTCTCCTCCCTAAACCAGTTAACTTCCATCATTTTTTCTCAGCTAAGCTTGATCCAATAGGAACGGCTCCCTGGCAGAAGAAGCTGCCTTCTAGATAAGAGCTCAGTGAGAGTAAACAAAGAAAGAGAGAAAGTGACAAGATGCAAAAAATTTCCAGCAATATTATACACAGTGTACAATCTATCTTCAAAACTGAAACTTGTGCAGTATTCCCCATAACCAGCCTCTTAAAACTACAGAGGAAACTTCAGCTTAAGAAAGAAAAAAAAGTCTGGCAAGCATGCTCAAAAGCAATGAGACTTTTAGAAAACAAATAAATAGAAAACATATGTATTTTGTCACCTATTCTCCTTTAATTACACTAAGACAGCATTTCTAAGTCCAACTTCTAAGTCTTGTTCTGCATTCAACATTCCAGCTGAGAGTAAGTTTATGATACCTATTTGGTACCTAGACCTACTGGTGTGAACCTAAAAAAAAAACAAAAAAAAAAGGAAGTTCTTAAGTTTTGATTAAGCCACTGACCTGGGCATCTGAGCCACAGTTAAAAATTTTAAGCAAACACTTGAGAATGTAAACACAGACCCTATAAGACACAACGTGAGACCTCAGGTTGTGTGCTCCAGCCACTTCCCTTAACTGTAAAAGAACTGATTAAAGCACATCATTAATTTACAGCATACTTGTAAATCTAACTTCTCCAAGAAGAAGATATACATGTTGTCTTACACGTCACATTCAAATGAGTACCATATCTAAAAAACCAAGATTTTGATGATTTAATGAAAGAACATTCAGGAAACATATCACAGAGGTGACACCACAGCATGTAGCCTTTACACAGTGTTTTCCCATAGCTCTCCAAGTATTTAGCAGCAGGCAAATATCATTGTTCTCACTTAACTGGTAGATAAATCATGACGGAGAAGGACTTCGGATTGAGACAAGTTATTTAAAGTCAAGAACAGCTATGCAAGAACACAGTAAATGCAATTTTGTTCAGTTCTCCACTGAGAGATGATAATAGATGCTTAAGAACATGAAAACCAAGGCAAGGGTAGAACAAGCCTTCATAGCATCTTTTCTCTGCTTCCTGTAGTGAGCAGTTTAAGCAGTTCAAGTCCAAGTATTTATTCCCAGGTCATTCTCTTTTCCACAACCTTCAAGAAGGGTATTTTCCCTCAGTCTGTCCACACCATTATTGAACCTAATTAAACTTTCACATTCAGAAATTCATTGATAAACCTTTTTGTGATTACACACAGTGTAAAGGTAATCAGCTTTGTTTTAAAGCTGCTATATGAGGACACAAAAACTAGGAAGGCCTCAAGGAGATTAACCAAAACTGAATAATCATATCCGAACTTTTTCCTGTACTCCATTCTTCCTAAAATTTCCAAGTTTTCCAAGATCCAAAGACTTATCCTAGCTATCCTCCTTCACAAGGGGGTAGGCCCAGAAACAGAATCTAACCTCAAGCCTCTCTCTTACCTAATCCAAATTTCAGTAACTAAATGTTAAGTTTGAAAGTTAACCACAAATACCTGTTTCTACTTGATTTCACGAGGAAAAATTAGGTTTTACCTTTCACTTCCCGGTGTGGTGATTCTGTAAAAACGATGCCTCAAGTGATGCTTGTCCCCGTGATAGCAAACTGTGCACAAGTCATAATTCGTGCATTCAGCACACTTCCATCGGATGCCAATGATAGGCTGCTGTCGACAAGTATCACACATAGTCCCATCATGCTTGATACCTGTGGAAGGAAAACAAAAAAAAAAAAAAAAAACTAAAAACTTTGCTGCATCACTACACAGACTTCTGTTGCACACCATTATAATTTGAAACCATATACCAGAAAGCTAACAATAAAGAAAGGCTGCTGCTGATACCCTATCAGCCTATATCACTGAGGGGAAAAGATAGTGGACTTTGCCTCATATCTCTGGTTGTCAGTCTGTTCCTGAAACATTCTATCTTCTCTCAGCTTAAAAAGCTGAGAAGACTACGTCTATTTCCTTCCATCTATACAAAGCAGAGAAAGAAAATTAGACATCTTTTAGCTACATGTTAAAGGGTCAGAAATACGTTTATCAAAATACACAAGGCAATCTAGAATTTTATCTCTGGAGTACAGCTACCAACACACCTTATATTACTAAGGCTAGTGTGCTCAACTGTGTGTGGCAGCCTGAAAATTACTGGTTTGACTCACACATTTTGTACACTGGAAAAGATAAGTGCTTGTCTCTATTCTTTTTTGTACAGGAAAAAAAATTAAGCTCTCTTGGATGGATGCCATTAGCTTAATGAAAATCTGTTACCATTTTTGAAACATTTTACTGTTATTCTGGTTTTGTTTTTAAAAAAAGTGTGCCAGAGACAGACCAGATGTAACCCACCAGCATGAGCTCTGCCAAGCCTTCCATAAAAACTGATCCTAAGACTACTTTAGTCTTACAGCTCTGCCAAGCTACAGCAGAGTGAAAACGATCAGTCACAGAGTTTCCATCCACCCATTCCAAATACAGTGAACAGCCACAAGTTTATTAAAAAAAAAATCAAATTCTGCTGCTGTTTGGAAAAAATTGAGCAATAGAAGAGAGAAGCAGTAGCATTCAGTCTGTAGCACTAGACAGAAATGAGCACTAAGAAGCTAGAGCAACACAGAATTTTCCCAGTCACTCCCCCTTAAAAAAAAACCCAGATCAATTTGAAATTGAGAGGAAAAAAAAAAGGATTTTGCCCCCTCTCTAAGGGATGTTTTCAGAAATGACTGCCAAATTCACTAGAAAATTATTAGTCACTTACATCCAACAGCTGAGCCATCTGTAGCAAAGAAAAAACAACAGCTGTAAAGGCAAAACTGAAGGAAATGCCTTCTTGTTTGATCATTTCACAGAAACTTGTAATAGCTGAGGTTGGAAGTAACCCTTGGAAATTGTCTCCTCCGAACACCACTGCTCAAAGCAGGGTAAACTAAAGCTGGCTGCCCAGGACCATATCCAGCCAAGGTTTTGAGAACCACCGCATATTTCAGTGTTCAACCATCCCTAGAACAAAAATGTTTCTTCTGTTTCAGTGGAAATTCCTGTATTTCAATTTGTGCCCATTGCCTCTTGCCCTGTCACTTGATACTACTGAAAAGAGCCTGGCTCCATCCTCTTTACAACATTCAGCAGGTATTTATATACACTCTTAAGATCTCCCTGAACCTTCTCTTCTCCGGGCTAAGCACCACCAGACCCCTCAGTCTCTTCCTGCACCATCCGCCCTTAAGATCCTTTACAACACATTTCCAGCCCTTCACTTGACTCTCAGTACAACCACATCCCTCTGCACTGAGGATTGTATTGAAGCATTTTACTATTTTTTTTGGCTTCAAAGCTGAAGTCTTCAAGAGTGGGTGAATTAAAAGCACTGAGATATCTTCTTAGTGTTTTCGTCACCTTGTTTAAAAAGTCTAACTAGTTATGGTGCTTGGGGTTGAGAGGTGGTATTTGTTTTGGTTTTATTTCTAACTGATTGCTAAACAGGTTTTCCACATAGAAAAAGAGAAGCTACACATCTTTGGATTTTATTTTTTCTACCACCTGCTGAACTTCAGGGAAGACATTTGGCCAAGGAATACATTTATTCTGGATGTGAAAGGACCAAGGAACTGGGTGCTGTAAGATTCTTCCACCCGACCAAACAGCAGGAAAAAGGGCAAAAGAGAGGTATAATCAGGAATCATGTGATACAGAATAGGTCATCTCACTTTAAACTTAAATAAAACCAAAACATTTCTAGCCAGTGAGGCAAAAGCAGCTATGCAAAAACTCAGCAAATTTCTTTAGGAAAGATCAAGAAAAAAAATGTACAAAGATATTTGACTCGAGTCATTTTACTGACCATAGTGTCTGGGACTTAAAAAAAGAACAGTGCATGTCTGTACTTGAAGTGTCTGATCTAAAGGGACATATCTGTATCTCACAGATCCCTAAACACCATCCTGCTAGATATGGCCTTTCTTCATCCATTCCCTGACACATGATTCCGGCAGCAATACCCACTTCAGTGCATGCCTCACCTGACCACGCTACTCCATTCTTTCCATTATGCGAGCAAAAGGTTTTTGCAGAGCCAAGATGCAAACTGCATCAAGAAACATACCAGGCTGGAAAACAGCCAGGAGGAAAAAATATTCAGCTAAAATGATTTCCCAATCCCATTCTTTCACGTGCTGCACAACACTACTGCCATGAGAAACAAAGAATTGCAGGGCAGGAGCAGGCGAGTAATCCTGTTACAGAATGTCCAACCACTGCACCAGAGATCTGGAGGAAGAAGTAGATTTGTATGCTTCTGGCGACAGTGGACTAAGAGACCTTAAGATTCATCTGCTATAAAGAAAGGGTAAAACAAGATGCTACTACTGATCACATACTGTGATACTAAACTCTTATTCATGGTCATAATACAAACAAAATTATTTAGATCAATAATGCGTGTTAAAGAAGATTGAAAGAATTTAAGTTTGACTAGATATTATAGGTGCACAAGTGTGGTAGGTTGACCTTGGCTGGCTGTCAGGTGTCCACCCAACCAACCTCTCACTCCCCTTCCTCAACAGGACAAAGAGTGAAAACAAAATGAAACAGCTTAGGTCAAGCTAAAAATGAGATGATTTACCAATCACCATCACAGGTAAAAAAGATTTGACTTGGGGAAAATGTACAGCTAATTAAAAAAAAAGAGGATGGTAAGGAAAACAGAACCTAAAACACCTTCTGCCTATACTTCGCCTTCCTCACAAAGACAACTGCACGCCTTTATTCCAAACCCCTCTATCTCCCTACTTCTTCCCAGGGTAGATTAAAATCACATCATCATTTTGGTTGGAAAAGGCCCTTAAGACCGTCGAGTCCAACCATTAACCTAACACCATCAAGATCACCACTAAACCACATCCCTAAGCACTGTGCCTACACATCTTCTAAATTCTTACAGGAATGGTTATCCAACCACTTCTCCGGCAGCCTGTTCAAGTGCTTGACAACCCTTTTGGTGCAGATGGGGAATGGGGGGTCAGTCCATAATAGCTCCTCACACTTTTCCCCTGCCCCATCATGGCTCTCCTCCAGAAGCTTTATTCCTTCAGGAAAACAGTCCTCAAGCATGGGCTCTCCCATGGACTGCGGTGAGGATCCCTGCTCCACTGTGGCCCTCCATGGGCAGCACGGGGACATCCTGCATCCTATCTCCATCTGCTAGTTAACCATCCACACCCCAAAACTCAGCACTGAGGACATGACAGTGGCACTACAGATACTCAGGGGGAGGAAAGGAGACGTTAACATTGCATCCAGTGTTTCAGACTGGCTTCGTTCCACCCCAGTGGACTGAATGCTCATCAGCATTGAGAACATGTATTTCAATTTATTTTTACCGAAAAGCAAAGCAGTTTATGTGCTCCAAAACCATCCATGATGTAAATCAAAGCACAGTAGATAAGAACAACCAGGAGACTGGATCAAGTGTAGGCTCTGGAGCCAAACTAAAGCCCTGACCCAAAAGCAAAATCTGTCACATAAATTGTTCTGCTCTTCAAAAGGTAGGCTGTTTAAGAAAGGTTGAGAAACACAAATGTTACAAAGTTTATAATAGGAAAGAATACCTTCATTAAAATACTGGAATAAATTAAAGTGCCATAAAAACTTCAAAATTCAAACAGCAGCCCTATAGCTGACCAGCTGTGCACCAAAAAAGCACTTTAGCTCTCTAAACTGAGATAATGAAAAAATTAAACTTCTAAAGTATTCTTCAAAAATTTCCTAGAACCAAGCTATTTCAAAATGAAACAGGTTTTGTCTCATAACACACTTAAAAAACCAAAACAAACCAGGTAATGAGAAGCGTACTTTCAAGATGCCTAATTACTTTTAAATAGCTGCCTTTTCCTTATGTCCCTTCACTCTTAGTACATCATAAAATCCAATATTCCTGATGTCCACTTGTCACTAATGCTTTTTACTATTTGAATTTCATATTAGTTTTCTACTTTAATGCCATGGTTGTCTTCATTTTTGTCCTCTCTTCCCAAATACTCCCTGGATTACCTAACCCATATTCCTCTGTCACCACTCATTTATACATCAACTTTACAGCCTTTCACAAGTTTTTGAAACCCATGCTCACTCTTAAAGCTGTGAAAGGAAATAAAAGCAATGTTCCTTGAATTGCTATTTGAATTTGTTACAAATAGTTCTTTTGTACTGAAGATAATCAGATGGCAATATACAGCTGTCCAATAAAAGGATTTTAACAGTAAAATCAGATGACAAGGGGTATCCACATCACTCACTGTTAAACACAGAAGGCACCAATAGTGATTTCACTTATTTCTCAGCACAAACAAAATCTGGTTTCCAATGGAGTCATTACTGTCTACAGAACTGTAATGAATCAAAATCCCTTCATACCATAATGACAACACTACCATCAGGTAAGGGATACCATAAACAACTTTAAAATTTATTTGTACATACCCCAACTTAAAAAGCAGTAACAATGTTTTAGTCTTCCTATGCCTTCACCCCAGACCATTTTTACACCAGAGCCAGACTCCAGGTAAATCGAAAACAAAGAATTCTTAGAGATACCCACTTAGATTCTGAAAAACTGCATGAAAACTCCAATCAGTGTTACCACAAACATAACTCATCTATTAAATGCACTGTTTGGAAGCAGCCAGCTGACCAATTATTATTATAGATACAAAACACCAGACTTGCTAAAGCATGCGTCCTATCTGGTAAGAGAATCACAAGATACACAGGAAGGGAGAGGATTATCGTGTAGGAGACATGGGGGAAGGGCAGGAAGAACAAAGAACACGTTTATTTTAAAAAAAACAGGCCTCCCAAGTACCACTGCTCAGGAAGCTATTAAATTTTTTAATTTGTGAGGGCCCCTGTAAGTATTTATAAGTAGCCACTAAAAAATCTTGACTAAGACAACTTGCCATAAATTACACTTGATGTGCTAAAAGCAAGAACAAATAAACAAATAAGCAGGATAAATCATAGCTGGTCTGTCTTTTAAAATGTTCTAACGTTTGACTTCATTATCAATTACGCCACTTTTCAGGTACAAAAACCTATTAATACAAGTACAGAAAGCCACTCATCTTCCACAGGTAAAACCCAAATTTTCAATATTACCAGAATATAGCACATAATGCTTTCCACACTGCACTGATGCACACTCCAGCTGGGGTATAATTCTGTATCAAGATTTCCATTTCCTGACCCCAGCCCCTCTGCCACCTCCCCTTATTCAAACACAATTTGGTAAATATTTTCAGCAGGAAAATAATATTCTTACTTTGAACTAACTCTATAAAAAAGGAAATGAATGACAAATGAATTCTGGTCTAGGCTCTCTAGAAAGCAAATCTTCAGAAGGAGAATAAACAGAAAAAGTTTCTGTAATGCTCATGACTATTATGTGAACATAGCCAGAGGTGCTCTCTACAAACACACTACTTGTCTGGCCTTTACCTCAGGCAAAAGGCTGCCTTCCCTTCTAAATAAAAAGCTTGGATTTATAACCTTCTTGCTTCCCTTCAGCAACTCAGAAGACTACTCCTTTCTGTTCCTCTTCCACAACACTACGAAAAAAAAGGGGACAATCAAGACTTGTAGATCCTGACAATTCTACTTCACAGAAAAAACAGGATTTATTCGCAAGTAATCGAACAACCACACTGCACTACTGATGTATCACGTCTGACCACTTTCTCCATTGAGAAACCCGCTTTGCAGGACCTACCTGAAGTTTTCCTTCTACGTGAAATTTTGATTATTTTCAAATCCTTGGTTTTCCAATCCCTCCCAACTGCTCTGTCTCACTTAAAGCAATGTGGGACAACGTAAATATGACCACACCAAGGGACAGCTAATACAGCAAGCTTAGTAGACATAACCAAAACAACCCCGAACTTCGTATCACAAGTCCCTCATGACCCAGATGACTACATCTGGAGCAAAAAGCTTATAAGACATTCTTCATGTAAATGAGTTTTTATTTTAAGAAGACCATCCTAACACCTTAGCATTAAGGCTATTAAAGTTTTATAAGATATTAACATAGTGTCACAATGCTGGTAATAGCCTGCAACCATTAAAAGACAAGAACAGTCTATTTTTTAAGCCTATGAAGCATAGTTCTGGCATACACATATATACGCACATACATGAATCAAACTCAACTTGCTTTTTTTATTTTTTTTTAATAGAATGACCTCCAAACATTACTTTTATAACATAGTAAGTTCCTGATGCACTACTACTGTTCCTGGCTACACAGGCCTCAAAGTCAAAGCAGCAGCTCTGGCTGCAAGCACCACTTTTAAGAACTTATAATCAAGACTGGTTTTGAATACCTAATAGAAAGAACTCCCAGCAATAACCAACTTTCCTTTTTTACTATTGTACTTTTATATTTATTTTCACTATAAACTTACAATCATATCGTGACTATAAATTCATGAACCAGAGACTTTTTTTCATTTTAAACTATAAGAGCCATGACACACACACCTCTAAGTATCATCAAACAAAAAGCCACCCCACGTTTTATAACATTTCTTTGCTCAACATCATCATTATTAAAACTAACACAAGAAATTCCTGTCACCTAATCCCACTTACATTAATGTTCCTAGAGAAGTTTTAAACTATCATCCACAGTCAGAGTCCTTTACTCTAAACAATGGACAGTCACTACCACGGAGAAGAAAGAAATCATTACAAAAAGGTGAAGAAGGGAAGTGATTTAGACAAGACTACAAAGTGAATCAGTAGTAAACCCAGGATTTCGGTCCAAACTGACAGCACCTTAACTCCACTAACTTCACCCTTTTTTACAACTACTTTACAGATTTTTACTCATCCTATCTCCAGGGAATAAACACCTCAAAAGTAACTCCCTCTGGCAAAAAGCAACCCTGGGTAGTTCCACACAACAGTTCCATGAGGATGAGGATGATGTTCACCAGAAACCTCAAGAAGAGAAATACCATTTTGCTAAGCCTGACAACAGCAATGTGTGTGACACAATATACACAGTTCTATCTGTAATAGAAGTTAAAATTCTAATACAAAAATATAAACAGAAATGAAAATCAGAAGGAATAAAGCAAAAAACCGGAAAAAAAAACATGGACACTTTAAAAACTGAGTATTAAGTCTAGGCTTCCAGATACAGTTAAGAGGACACCATCTGTTTGCAAATACATCAGGCAGGCCTAGAACAATGAGCATTCAAGGCTCATATGCAACATTTATGCATACACTTCAGTTCTTAGCAGAAGCAGTCCCACTGGTTTCTACAGGACATCAAACACAGGTAAAAGTTTCTAAGCATAAACAACTGCAAGACAAGGACTGACAACTTGAAAGACTCCTCTTTCCTGTTTTAAAGTGCATTTCAAAAGGATTTTCAAAAAAACCATCATCATCATGCCAGCAGAGAGGAAGGTACCCAGTCAATGAAAAATTAAATCCATCTCAAAGGGTAACCATGCAATATTTGGGGTTCTTTTCTTAGCAAGGTTTTTTGTAATTAATTAGAATGAATTCCATGATTCTGTCTCCTCATAAGTCTTTTAGCTTCAATCTACTGCTATAATTTTCCTTGCTGTAACACTACACATAGCTGGCACAAAGATGGTCTCTCCATCACGTTCTAAATGAAAGACACATTACAAAAGAGTACAGCTCAAGCGCCTCAACAAATCAGTCCAAACATCTCATTACTGAGGCAATCCCGACCGGCCCAAAAGTCACCTCACGATATTTCTGATGAAACTTAACAATACCTATATTTTTCTGTGTGAGTTTTCACTGTAAAAACAGGTGCTAAAATGAACATTTCCCTGCAGTGTTTGCAACACTAACACTGCCGCATAATGTCAGTGCAGATCAAATTCCATTGTCCAAAATGAGTGGATTTAAAGCATAAATATCAGGCAGCCAAGTCATTAAAAGAATGAACGAATGCACTTTTTTCCCCCCAGTACCTTTACTATTTTACAGCAGCTCTGACCATACAGATAAAAGGCAACGTGCAGATTACAGGCACAAAACCACAGTATTTCAACCACTTAAGGCAACCTTTAGAAAAAAAGTACTACACATCTCTTCTGCAACTATCCCTATAATTGATCCAAGGATGACTGTCACTATTTCACAAAACTGCTCTGAAATATAAATTCACGAAGGGGGGATCGGGGTGTGAAAACAAACCCAAACCTTGATGTATCACCCTCTCGGTTCCCTCTCTCCACCTCCTCCCCAGCACAACGGGAGCCTGCAGTCTGTGGCAGATCACTTTCGCTTTGTCTACCCCAATTCAGCAGTCCCGGGACAACTTCTGTCCCCGCGGCCCCGCGCTGTACATCTGTCCCAAGTTTGCGTGTACGCACACACAGACACACGGACGCGCACAGACAGACACCCACGCGTGGGGAGGGAGGAGGGTGCCTGACTTCCCCCCCCCGCCCAAATCCAAGGGAAAGGCGCATCTCCAAAAGGGGAAAGAAGGGCGCAATCCGCTCCCCAGGACGGGACGCCCAGCACCCCGGGGTGCTGCCCCCTGGACCCAACGCCGGGGGGGTGGAGGTCCCTCCATTCCCTCCTCGCTCACCGGTGGGCGCGCTGTCGAGGATGCGGAGGTCGTAGGCCCCGGAGCACCGGTAGTTGGCGGCGGTGCCGTTGTCCCACACCACGACCACCTCCTCGGGGCTCTCGAAGCTGCGCACGGTGCCCACATGGCCCTCGCCGCCATCCTGCTTCCCCCACTTCCAGTCCGGGCCGCGGACCACCCGGGCCCCGACTCCTTCCACCATCACCCGGTTGTTCCGCGAGCTGCTCATCCCGGCGGCGGCGCCGTGGGGCGGACGGAGGGGGCGCGCAGCCCGCAGGCGGCGGAGGGGGACCCCGATGGGGGCGGCTACCTCGGGCGCCGGGCGGGAATCTCCGTCCGGGCCCTCTCCTCGCTCGCTCGCTCGCTCGCTCCCTTCCTTTCTTCCTTCCTCGCTCCCTACGCGCCCATTCCCCGGCCCCAGCGGTGNTGCCCCGGCCCTGCCCCGGCCCGGCCCCGGGGCTCTGCCCGAGGGAAGGGCAGGGAGCAGAGGAGCGAACGAGGATTGTTCATCCCTGCCGGCAGGGCTGCCTGGGGCTTCTCCAGGTCGCCAGCCTGGCCGTTCCTTCTGGAATCGCGCCGTGCCGCCGCCGAGGGCTGTGGCGCCGCCCCGCCCGGCGCTGAGGGGATGATGTGGTGGCAGTGGCGGGGGGGGCGCCCCCCGC